>JARHVA010002042.1:1847500-2442500 GCA_037957365.1 Torreya grandis
AAGCTTTTAGCTCCACACCCTAACAATCTCCCACTTGGAGATAAACAGCTGCACCTGTACCCATACCAGTACTTTGTCTAAACTGCATCCTGGCTTGTATTCCTCTTCAAGCTCAATCTTGAAGACTACCCACCACACTCCTTGTGGTGTTAATCCTGTGCCTAAATTTCTTCATCCTCAGCTTACCTTCTTCTGTCATTGCTATACTCCCACTCAAATAGAAACCCCTGTGAGTAACCTGTAATCAACAACACTTAACAGATCTAGGCCATCTGTTAGTCAAACTCGCTCTGAGAACGTCCAACCTCGTTCTGATACCATTTGATAGGACCTAAGTTCCCCAAAGCTCTGACACAACTTGTCAGATTTAAGAGCACACATGATTACCATTGTATAAGCAACTTAAGATGCGGAAATAACTAGAAGAACAAATAACTATCAATGAGAAAACACACAGAATATGAGAGGCAACACACAATTATATTCAACTCATTACAAAGAAAATTACAATAAAGAGATCACACTCTTCTTCCACCTCTGTGAGGCTTCCTCCTCGAGGGCTCCCAGTAATCTTCCCACCTGAGTAATCTTCTCTCAATAGGTCACAACACACAGCTAACACAAGTTGTTGTTCACCTCATTGTATGTCCTGTACAATCGAGTACGAACGGGTACTCCAAGTAGATGTCACCATGATCCTACTCCTTGATGTATTGCTATCACCTTGGATCTTGCTCCCCCGCCGATCTCTTTTTGACCCTCGCATACACACATCCCTGCAGACCAACCTGATCTTACTTATCACATGTAGATCTCCACCATGATCCTGCAACACCCTGCATATCAAACCTGATCTTACATACATGAGGAATCCTACTTGATTCCACCATGGGAAGAACTCTCCAAGTTCTACACTTGAGTTCTACACTTAACAATACAGCCCATGAGTCTATTATATAGATCTCATGCATACAATGATTAGACTTGCGGCTCAAGACTCGAACTGGTCTTCATCATGCAAACTACCCGTTCACTTAACTGACTGTTCGTCAACAGCAGTTCTGGAACAACCACAGGCGACTGACGTCAGTCCCTGTCTTCCTGGAGGTGACCGACGCCGGTTGATCCCTGTCGATGTCGGTTGCTGTACACTGATCCCTGACCGACGTCGGTTGTGGCCTGCCGACGCCGGTGACTGCATACTCAGCATCCTCCTTCTGTTTGCATCAAGGTGAATCTTTTAGCTCCACACCCTAACAAGGCCTAGATTTTCGTAAAGTTTCAAAATCATTATCCAACGTATTTGCATTAAAAAGTAAGGACACCTATGATAGTCTTTAAAATTAATCTATGAAATGGTTCTACTCAAAAATATGAGATGATTCAAAGGGTTATAATCTGATTGATGAGAATGATAGTTGCTTATATATATTCACCAAGGTACAAATCGCTTTAGATACCCAACATGGAGAGTCAAGCGATTAAACCTAGGTTCGTACCCTAGATGATTTTAACGATGTAAATGCACCTTACTTGTAGTTGTTTAGCCAAAAAAACTTACTAATTCAAACATATACTTACTCAGCAATATAAATCCACTAAATATTTATTTTTAAAATGTGAACATAAATACAGACATTCCATATAATTCAATGATTCCATAATCCCATGTAATACCTTCAAGCATATTAAAAAAAAACATGAAATCAGTATTTGACATTATTGTTTTTCCAGAGGCAAAGACTACAATTTTTTGCGTGACTGGATTAATAATTGTCTACAGAATTTGATATACTAATGGGATTTTTACAACTTATGGAATTAAGAAACCGATTTCCCACAACGCGTAGAACGCACTGAAGCAAAATATTGACAAATTCTTGTCCGTACACCAATACACACCCTCTAGTTCAATACCACTGTGTTTGCTTTGAGAAGAGGACGACCCAGCAGAAAAAACAGGGATATCAGAACGCCCGTCAAGACTGCTATATATGAGAACCTCTCGTATTTGGAGTTATGTGTGGTGATCTGTGAATCAATGGCTTCCTCTTCCTCTTCAAAAATGGTATGAAGCTCATAAAGCTCCGTCTTCAACGGTCTCTTCATTGCTAAAGCCAATTCCCACGCTCCCATTTCTGATGACATCATATATAACCACACAGACAAAGAAAGCCAGATGATTTCTCTTGATCCCCAAGTATATGCTTCTTGCACAACAATGAGAAAAAAAAGCACAGCAGAACAGATTGATTAACAAGACGCAAAGCAAAAGCATTTATTGATACAGTCGTATGAGAAACGTGAACCACGAAAAATATAATTTCCTATCGTAAGAGTAGGAGCAGTGTTGGATTCTAGAAACCGTGAGCCGCACGACAATTATAAGTATTGAAATTTTCTCTTTTTTTTTCCCGATTTACTATATATGATGTAGGATTCTAGAAACCCTGTTTGCAGAAGTCGATATGATGTAGGATTCTGGATTCTAGAAACCTTGTTTGCAGAAGTTGTTGGGAAGCTTCGTTTTGTCATTGTCATTGTCCAAAAGAATTCCTTTAGAAGGTTTACCAAAGAAAAAGTCGCAGGCAATAAGCCCAAAGGGAAAGAACAGAAGCATGGTCCGAAAGACAAGCCAAAGGAAAATGTCCATAGGAAAAAACACAAAGAGGAACATCTGAGAGAAATATTGGACCAAGGAAAGAATACTGGTTAAACAAATGGCCCAACAGCAAGAAACATACATGGATGAAGAACCAAAAAATACAAGAGGTTCCAACAGCCAATGAATAGGTTAACACATTCTATAGCATGCAAAGTGGTCCAAATAGAATTAAAAACATCCAAGATGTGTAAATTTTTCAAACACGACACCTTCAATTCTAAAAATAAAAATTCATTTCCATGTAGGACTCAAAAAGCTTAATGTTGGAGAGCTTAATGTTAATTACATGCAAGCACTCTTATTTGTTCTGAGCCTTTCAAATGATCTAGCAGTTGAAGTAAAGACCATTGGAGGTTGAATAGTCTTTAGCTCTAGTTGACTAATTGACAAGTGTCACATCCACTCATGCTCTCCATGTAATAGAAGACATTCTCACGTTCCAATTCAGCTTCAAGTTGGTTCGTGCTTGAGTTTAGACATCCAAATCAGTGTGTTGTTCATGCATGAAGGAGATTAGCTAACCGTCCATTTTTCAACACTAAAAAGTGTTTTCATGCAAGCATAAGACATGGATTTATTTTTAAATCTTTGGATAGCACAAGTTGAGTTGAAGTTGACTTCTCTTCTATTTTTAGTGCCACTCTTTTGGCTTGTTGTATCTTTTCTATATAAGTTGGCTTTTCAGCCTTGAATTGTATCTCTCTTTTGGCAAGACAAAATTCTATCAAAGATTGAGTTGTAACCTTTTCTCAGATTAATAGAAGGACTATTCTTTTTAGATTCCAACTACTGGTATAGTGTATTTATGTCATTGATTTGTATAAGTGATAGAGTTTTTTTCTTGTCAAGTCTTGATTCTTACTTAGTTACTAGTTGGTCAGATTATGCAGGTCATATTTTGTGTTTAATATCTTTTGGTTGAGTTTATAGTGGATATATGTGGCTGGTTAGTGCCTTGAATCAGGCCTATTCCATCATTTTCTTCAAGCTTTGATCACAAGATAAAACCTTTTCATGAAATACTTATGCATATTAGTCAATTGGAGTTGAAAGTTCAGTCTTTCTTTTGTCTAAATCAATGTTTTTTAAGAGCTCTAATTTAGTGGATCAACCAATCATTCAGGTGTATCACCATCATTAGATAGGATTTTATTTCAAGTTTTCTTTCTCTCTTTTCTCACGCATTTTGTAGCATAGAGCAAAGATCTTAATTGATACACCAAAGGAAGCTAGCCCTTAGTATCTAGAGATTCAATCCACTGATTAGGTCACCCACAGCTGAGGATTATTTTCATGTTTTGGTAGACTGTGAAGGCCTGAAACTACTTTCATAGGGGTGCAAGCTTGATTGACAATAATTTTTGGCATGCCTAATGGGACACATTGAAGTTGGTTTTGATGAAATAGTAGTTGCAATAGTGTTCTTCATGAAGTATTTGGTGATTCTAAGCTTATGTGATTATTCTAATAGTCTAGGCACGGTTTCCATGTAAGTCTATTCTTATTGTATTATCATAAATGAGTTTTGATGGCTATGTATGAAGACAATTCCTATGCTATGTTTCCTTATCAACCCTATGATGGATCATACCAGCCTTGTCATGATACCTATGAGACTCTTTATGAGCCTAATCAGCCTTATCAAGAGTATTATCAAAGTTATGTTGAGCCTTATCAAGTTTCTCATAATCCTTATTATCAAGAGCATGACTCTTACCTTCCTTGTGAGCCATATCAGTCTCAAGACCAGATTTCATCTTTCCTATATGGCTATGATGTTGCATATGAGTAGTCTTTTCTTCAAAAAATAATGAACAAAATAGAGCTCATAATACTGGCATATGCAAAGAAAGTTTGTTCAAATTATCGATATGAAGAAGTGAATGGTCTATTTCAAAATGTGTCTTATCCTAAATAAGTGTTTTTTTGCACATTTGCTTGGTTTAGTTAGTTTACCTATTTTCATGTGTTTGCCTTCTTATAAGAAGGATGAAGGTTACTTCATGTCTAGTCAAAGAGAGTTTGTAGTCATGGATCAGATCTGTCATTTTTATGTGAATTCAAATATCATCTATATGGCTAAGTTCTTAAGCATAGCTGGCATGCTTCCCAGCTGAGTCATTAAAATGTTGATAATTTTGACCATACAGGTCAAATTTACAACATCTACCATTCAAAACTTTGTAGTTCATCTTGTGATTCAGTTTTGGGTCATGAATAGTTTGAAATAATTGTTCAAGTCTACATGGTATCTTTCTTTCAGGAGAATTGGACAAACAAAAATATCAAGGGGCATCTTTAAAAGCAATTTGCAAAGGAACAAATTCCTTCGAACTTTTTGCCCAAAGCAAATGAACAAAGGCAAAAGGTGTTTCCAAAGGTCTATTGCATTTTCTCAAGGATTCTTTTTAGTTTTGCCGAAGGGTAATGATCTCTTCAGAAAAGATCATTGACAAAAATCCCGAAGGGTAGAATCCCTTTGAGAAAATTCTCTTTAAGAAGATCCAAGAGACATTTAGAAAAGTCTGAAAGACAACTTGAAAAGGGAAAGAAAGGTTCAAATCCTTTAGACATTTTTTTAAAAAGAAAAGAAACGGTCAATTTAGGAATCCTGAAGGGTATGTGCCCTTCGAGAAGGTTCATTTCAAAAATCCCAAAGGGTATCTGCCATTTGGGAAAGTTTAAAAACAAAAATCCAAAGGGTTATTAGCCTTCAAAAAGGACTTTACAAAGAATGTCGAGGGACACTTATGATTTTATCGAAGGGCATTTTTATAATTCTGGAGGACCATTGTAGAAATTTTGAGGGGTCTTTTCCAAAGTTCCAAAGCTCATGACAAAAAATATGAAGGGCTTTCACAAGCAGGACTTTTCAAAAAGTCTGAAGGGCACATTTCGGAAGGCAAAGGGCTCTTTTCAACTTTTTCGAAGTGTTCTTTTCCTTCGAAAAAATTAATTTCAATATTCCTGAAGGACAATTTCAATTTTGTCGAAGGATTTGAAAGGGACATTTCTAAAGGGCAAGAGGGCCAATTCAAAGATGCCAAGGGACATTTTAGAAATCCTAAAGGGATCTTTCCCTTTGAGAAAGTTTGTGCCACTAAAGTCGAACGTCTCTTTCCCTTCGAAAAAGGTTGTGCCAAAGAACTTGAAGGGCCATTGTCAAGAATTCTGAAGGACTAAGCCAAAAGTCTGAAGGGTAATTTGGAAATCCAATTGTCTGTAGGAAAATGGCAAAGGAAAAGTCAAAGACTTAATTCCTTCAAACTTTTTGTCTAGAGGAATAAATAAGGAGATGGGCCCGAAATAATTCAAATGACAAAAAGTCTGAAAGAATTCCTTCTGAAGGTTTACCAAGGGAGAAGTCGCAGGCAATAAGCTCGAAGGGAAATAATAGAAGCATGGTCCGAAAGACAATCCAAAGGAAAATGTCCACAGAAAAATGCACAAAGAGGAACGTCTGAGAGAATTATTGGATCAAGGAAAGAATATAGATAAATAAGTCAGATAAACAAACTGCCCAATAGTAGAAAACATACAGAGACAAAGAAACAAAAAATACAAGAGGTTCCAACTACTAATGAACAACAACGAATAAATAGGGTAACACATTCTACAACATGCAAAGTGGTTCAAATAGGATTAGGCGCATCCAAGATGTGTAATCGTTTCAAACATGGCACCTTTAGTTCTAAAAATGAAGACTTGTTTATATAAAAGACTCAAGTAGCTTATTATTGGAGAGCTTAACGTTAATTCCATGCATGCACTCTTATTTGTTTTGAGCCTTTCAAACGGTCTAACAGTTCAAGTGAAGACCATTGGAGGTTGACTAGTCTTGAGCTCTAGTTGACTAATTGAAAAGTGTCACATCCACTCATGGTCTCTATGCACTAAAAGACATTCTCACATTCTAATTTAGCTTCAAGTCAGTTCAAGCTTGAGTTTAAACATCCAAATTAGCGTGTTGTTCATGCATTAAGGAGATTAGTTGACCATCCATTTTTCAACATGAAAAAGAGTTTTCATGCAAGCATAAGACAAAGGGATTTATTTTTAAATATTTACACAACACAAGTTGAATTAGAGTTGACTTCTCTTCTATTTTCAATGCCACTCTTTTGGCTTGTTGTATCTTTTCTATATAAGTTGGCTTTTAGCGTTGAATTGTATCCCTCTTTTGGAATGACAAAATTTTGTCAAAGATTGAGTTGTAACTTTTTTTCAGATTAATAGAAGGACTATTGTTTTTAGATTCTAACTACTGGTATAGTGTTTTTATGTCATTGATTTGCATAAGTGATAGAGTTTTCTTCCTTGTCAAGTCTTGATTATTATCTAATTACTAGCTGATCAGATTATGTAGGTTATGTTCTGTGTCTAATGTCTTTTGGTTGAGTTTACAGTGGATACAAGTGGCTGGTTAGTATATTGAATCATGCCTATTCCATCATTTTCCTCAAGTTTTGATCACAAGATAGAACCTTTTCATGAAATACTTATGCATATTGGTCAATTGGAGTTGAAAGTTAAGCGTTTCTCTTGTCTAAATCATTATTTTTTAGGAGCTCTAACTGAGTGGATCAACCAATCATTCAGGGGTATCACCATCATTAAATAGGATTTTCTTTCAAGTTTTCTTTCTCTCTTTTCTTAGGCAGTTTGTAGCATAGAGCAAAGATCCTAATTAATACACCAAAGGGAGCTAGCCCTTAGAATCTAGAGATTCAATCCACTGATTAGGTCACCCACTACCTTGGATTATTTCCATGTTTTAGTAGATTGTGAAGCCCTGAAACTACCTTCACATGGGTGCAAGTCTGATTGACAACATTTACCTTGATATCAAATGAACAATGACAAATATCAAATTTTATAATTTATTGTGATCCAATACAAATATCAAACTTACCAGCTAACGATAAAGGATTGGTGATCCAATACAAACATTTTTTTTCCAACCCTGTCCACCACATATTTCCAGAGGCTAGAAGGGGAGGCCTGCAATGCAAAGATAATTCCTATGAAATTTAAAATTTCATTGTTTTTGAGCCATTTCCACTCATAATGGCTCACCCAGGGAGGTGAAGCGAGGATGGATTGTTTGTATTATTGAGTTTTTTCCCATTGAATGGAAGATCCAAAAGCAAGATAAAAAATATCCAGACAGTGCATGGCATTGGCAACATTGTCTTCATCTTCAGTGAGGGTGAGAAAAGAGTCACCCATAAAATACCCATGAATAAGTTGCACAGGCTCCTTAGAGGGAAATGGAATATCATGGACAAACCCTTGAGATTGAGCATTAGCAATCAAATAGACAAACCCTTCAGTAGCAAGAGCATAAAGAGTAGGTGCCAGTAGGCAACCTTACCTAATGGATTTCAAAAGACTGAATTTATCAGAGATGACTCCATTAATGGAAAGAGAGGCATATTTAAATTGTATTAGAATCTAAAAGATGTAACATTGAAGCATATGAAAATTTTACTTTGCATCGTTATAATTTAATATTGCATCGAAGTAGAATGTGAAGTATGTAAATAACTTGCAAGTTTTGTATTTGTATTTTAAGCATAGTATTGAATAGATTAAGCATTTAAATCACATATGTATTATGTGCGTGATATGCATCACAACAACCTATATGAATGTAATTAGATATTTATTAGTGTATGATACGTATCATGCCACCATAGTAGCAAGTAACAAACATGTAAGCAAAGTCACACAATGTCATGCAAGAAGGCACAAATTCCACATAAAAGGGACATGTAAGATGTTGTAAAGAGTTAGAAAACATGTATAAATGTCACACATAAGGCCCAAAGGCTGAATAAAAGGGACGTGAATGTTGCATAAACATAGGAGGCCAAGGGCCACACACACAAGGCATGATGATGCCACACAAGTAAGATGGTGTATGTTGAACATACACAAGGGCCACAAACAAGAAGAAAACAAATTAAAGCCTATGATGTAAAGAAACAAGCATATGAAAGAAGCATAAAGAAACTGAAAGTAACATCTTTTGATCATATGCATCTATTTTCATGTTAGCAAATAACATATTCATTATGATACATGTAAAATATGAATGAAAAGAGACATATGTTTTCATTATAGCTAAACATGGAAAAGGTGTTTTGGATAAATAAAACCTGTAAGAGTGTTTGTAAATAACATTGAAATTCCCCCAACTTGAGAAAGGTTGTTGGGTAGAAAACTAACCCAACATCGAAACCATAGAAAAGTATGCATTAAGCTTGGAATTTGAATGATATCTAAATCTATTATTTGTTCTATGATGAAACCCTGTAGAAAAATTTCTTATAACTGTGTTTCAGTTGGAATCAAAGATGTAAAATGCATAGGGAATGGAAAGCAATAAAGGACAAGGATTCATTACATTGTTGTCTAACTAGTAAAACTCTATTCATATTGATTGTATGCAATACTTTTTTATCAGGATGAATTTTTCTATGTATGAATATTTGTTATTTTTATAGAAATATGTCATGTTGCACAATAGAATATCTTGTGAGAAGCATTATGTATTGAAAATGGAATGAGATGTGTTGTGTAATGAAAATAAAGATAGATATATTAAAATATGTAATCCAACAACATGAAAGTATGCCTACAGGACTTAGTTTTAGTTTTTTTGTAAATTTTTAGCATATATGAATGTTTTAATATGTTTTCATATTTGGAAACTAAAGCATGCATAAATGAAAAACTTGAAAAAACATAATAAGCAACAAAATTTTGAAATGGAAGGAGGGGGAGATTGGAACAACTTGCAACACGTTTTTAAAGCAAAGCATAATAAAGAAGAAGGCAAAAGGAAATGCCCCCAATGTAGGTGTATATGTAGCATAGATGGAAATGATGACCATGTGATCTCATGTGAAACTAGATATATGTGAGCATGAAAGTGCAAATGAGAGCTAAAACATGTATAGATGTGTAAAAATGATCAAATAAGCCGCCATGAAGGATGTGTATTGAAAGTTTGGTAAGATAGTTTTCTTGGATTGTTTGTATTGGGTTGAAAAAAAAATGGGAGCAAGTGCCCCAAATGAAAATAGGGTGAAGGGATAGAATAAAATGGATTAGGTGTATATGAATAAGCAACAAAAATAAAGAGCAAAAAAACTATGTACAAGAAAAATGCAACTATAATGTTAGCAGAGGTTCCCGGTTTCCCAGAACTTGCTAATTATGAGGACAACTATGGGAGAGGTAATGGACTCTAAATTGGTGGAAGTGCAGATTCCTAAAGACCTACTGTAAAATTACTAAAAACCATATATATTTGAACTAGTGCGATTCTCATATGAGTTCCTTTCTAGTTAATAATGTAGATTCATCAATTACTACATATTTTAAATAGCCACATGGCTAAAAAATCTTTATATATACTACTACTTATCATAGACAATACAAAAGTATGAAAAAATATTCCATAACAAGTTTGATAACTCAATCATAAATATTGATAATTACACAAGGATCAATTCATTACATAGCACTGATGCACAACTCTCTCATACATGGTCCAGGATCAACTCTTTAATGTCTAAACTCTTCTCATTCTTCATAGCTTACATATATACCCACTTTACTATCTCTATCTTAAGTGCATGGTTACAACATATTACGTTGATAATCTTCAACAACTATGACCTTAATATAGACTTCCTTAGTTATAAAAACTTGAATCCATGAAATCTATTCAAAATGAATTACAATGGCTAACTAAAAATCTTGTGTATGTTGACCAAGTAGATGGCTAACATGTCTTTATGTTGCGATGGCACCTTGTAAACTGATGGCATGTCATTATGTTATGATGACCCTTTGTATGCATACTATCCCACTAACACTTTCCCAAAATTCATGAGTTATCTCATCTCAAGATAATGTAGAAGAAAAATAATTGGAAAGGAACAAAATGGAACATGGCCTATTTGTAACAAAGAAAGCCCTAAGGTAACCTAGCACTCATTCGAGTTTTTAGTAAGCTACTGAGATCAAATGGCCACCCTTTCAAGTTTTTAGCCAACTAACCTTTACAAACCAAAAAGCAATAAAGAAAGCAAAAGAGACCAAAAAATGGAACCAACAGAGCACCTAAACCTAAGTAGAGGATGGAGGAGGAAAAGTGGAAGACTATGTCGCTGAAGAGACCACCTTCTTATTTTACTGCAAAACCACCAAGAGCTAACTAGGGGGAACAAAAACAAGATCATGAACCATCAAGGCAATGGTGATATCTATTGTAGTCATGTCCTGCTTATAAGTGTGTCACTCCAATAGGACTTCTTGAACTGCCCAAAACTAAGGCACATAGGGGAGCCTAAGCATACAACAAATTTTATAAATCAACATCATCACATGAAGCAGAAGTAGACTTGGTGGTCATAACCTTATCATCAATATCACCTAAAAGCAAAGTAAAATGATCTGTATATCATTTCTCTTAAACTACAAAAAAGGCATTATGTTTCACTTGAGTCTACACCCTACCAACTAATCAAAAACTACATCTTATGCACTAATCAAGGCATTTAATGCAACATCTATACATTAGGGGGTAGTTTGTGAGTTCAAAAATTCCATAAAAGCAGTTTGTGCAATATCAAAAATCAAGCTATAGACCAGTCCAAACATCTTGAAGTTGTTGTCACCAATCCAACAGATGATTAGTGATTTATCTAACTTGTTTTATAGTCACATTGAGTTGTGTTTGATACTCGATAAGCAACTCACATAGTTTGATAGTCTTGGCTCTGATCGTTAGACCTTGTTGAGCCTACTACATGTGCAATTTCTTGTGTTGCTAGTCTTGGATCAATTGATTAAATATTAAAGGGAGGTGATCTATAAAGGACTATCTAGGATCAATCACGACCTACAAAACAAGATTTGGGTAAGTAGTTTGTAGAGTACCACATGCTTGTTGTAGGGTGTGCCATAATGTACCATTTGCAGTGTCCAATTGTGAAAATTTTTGGATAAAATATTGAGCCTAATGAGATAAATATTCTTGGAATGAAAACACACCTTCAATTTGTTTACTTAGTGACAATTGATTAACATCAAGAGAAAGGTTTTGGAAAGTCGGTACGTTATCCAAAGAAGTAGCTGAAATAGGGGTTGGGACATTGAAGAGGAGTAAGCGACAGTAAAAACATGGTTCTCTAAGCTAGTGGAATAGGCACATCTAATATGAACATCATGGACAAGTTGGTCAAAGTAGATAGAAGCTATGCAATCAATTATTTTTCACTACATGGTAAAGGATCCAAAGACACTTGAAAAGAAGACAATTCTATGGTAGGGAAAAATGAAGTCTCACTAGTAGTCAATTGTGATGACTCCACAGATGAAATGATTGATTGAGAAGCTTGTGGATTAGCCAAAGCAATAACATCAATAGTAATTCATATAACTTCTTGAGACTCAGTTATGATATCATCCCTTTATGGATGTTAAACTTCCTGCTCGGTTTTAGTGTTGTGATATCATGTTGTCTCTGGAACAGCTTGTTGAGGGGATTCCTCAATCATATCTTGTTGGTTAGTAATGAGGGTAGCATAAATAATGGTGACTATCTTTAGAGCATTTGAAATGGCAAGATCTTGAACTCATACATATGCATCCTGCATCTTTTGTGTAACTTTAGCCTTTGCTCTTTTTTCCCTCCTTAAGGTGTCATCAAGAAGCAACGCGATCAACCTCTTTTGGAGTAGCTTGCTTCTCTTCTTTAGTTGAGGACTCAGACATTACTTCCTTAGTATCTAAAGGTGGTTCATCATATTTATAAAATGAAGAGGATCACATATCCATCTAAATCTGTGAGCATGAAATGGAACCCTTCATTAATCAACCCTAAGAAACATCTTATGTAACCACCTGTGGAAATGTCATCTTGAGCCAGGCACTAGATGGAATCAAAAGTTGGGAATTGGATATGATAGATCTAGGGGCTTCCATTTCAAAAATGTTAGAGCCTTTAGGGTCCTCTTTCAATAATCAAAACCTATACGCTGACCATTTCCACCTCAATGTAGATTTGGGTGAAATTTCTAGTAGAACATCCAAGGGTTGTGACAGAGGTGTATCTCCAAAGAAAATATCATGTGTAAGTTCCATCTAAGCTTGTTGAACCTATGTTTCTTCCCCCAAGGGGTCCACCACAATGGAATGTGGACAAGGTGGAAGGGAAACCCATAACTCTAGTGGTAACTTGTTGTGAATCTACACAGTTCACATAGCGTTCCAAAAGAAAAATTATTTTTCATTCTCATCTTCATACAAGTCACTCTCCATGTCTTCCAACATTAGGTGGTATACTTCGATTGCATCAATCTTCAACTCAGGCTAATCATACCGAGACATGATCTTTGAAACATGAGGATCATTTTACCAAAAATCCTAGCTCCTTGTTTTGCCTCGAGGTGGTGAAGGTGGGCTATGGTCAGCTGGCTACTTACCCTTTTTGCATTGTGGTAGATATGTGGGTGCAACAGATGAACTCAAAGGTGCTATGTTAGGAGGAACAACCTAAAGAGGTGTAGCCCACTATGCAGCTTGGGATTTTTGTAACACCACCTTTCATTATGTAGTATCCATGTCTAATAAAAATGCCAATAGCATAGTATTCATTTTGGAGATGTTTTAGACCCAATGTTCACAATTTATTCCTTTAGAGGTTCTTGGTATACTTATCGTTCGCCCTCCGGGATGGATTTTATAATGACCAGCTCACCTTCTTATTCAAGAAATTATATCTATCATAATTAATCTTCTTCATCTAAAGGTTTAGGTAATATTTCATTATTTTTATCAGGCTTGAAAAACTCTATGAGTTCTAAATAATCCTCTCTAACCGAATCAAGATCATCAATAAACTCTTCTTGAATATGACAGCAAGGCTGAATTTGCATATTTTATTTTCCTCTACGTAGAGTCTCCATAGTCATGGCATCAATGAAATCCTGGGCATCTTGTTTATTTTGCTTAACTTCCATGGTGACAGCATCAATAAGTTCACAAGCCTCCATTTCCTCTAGCTGTGAAGCTTGGTCATTACACAAATCTTCTACTCATCCATGGCATAGAAATATTTTCATGTTTTGTAACACACTAATTATAAGGGGATTATCACTTTCAAATAGAAAAGTTTGAATAAAATCATTTTGTAACTGGATCCAATGTTGTGTCTCTTTGAGGCATTCTTGATTAATGTACCAAGTAGTCAGCAAAACCCCCAATGTGTGAATAAAACAATGTGGCCAATACTTTAAATTGATTTGTTTAGCCATCCATATTTCAACACATTGTTGAACATGGTTTTGAGGACATTCTCCTTCATGGAACATGGGTCATTCTTTTTGCACTTTTTCTAGCAATTGAAACTATGCGATAAGCAATTCGCATACTTGTGCCCATGTTTTACTATCACTACAATGTACTGCCCACCAATTAGCTTCAACTCCTTTCAATGCATAATTAAGAGCACTTACCCTTTGATTATCCTTTGGTATATGCATTTGGAAGCACACTATAAGATCACCAATGTCTTCGGTGGAAAATTACTGAGGAATTTACCGATTAGTCGCTTAAACCATGCACAAGGGTTTAAGATTGTGATCATTTCAAGCCTGATTCAGCATATAAGTGTTAGAAACACCACTGACATAAGAAGCTCAATCCCATGGAATTATACCTTCGTGATTAGGTTCAATATAGTCATGTTCCATAGAACCAAGTTGATATAAATTCTCTATATTAGACTATGTAGGTGAGTGAACAAACAAAGATCACACTTCATCTTCTTCTATGGAAATACTCAAATATTTTAAGGAACACTTACCATATAATTCATTAGCTATTGTATCTTCTGAAAAAGTGTTGTACTGGTTCATTGGTATATGGCATTGTATTTAGGTATACTCTACATCATAATTTGCATCTAGCTATTGCCTTTCACTACATAGGGAGAATCAGGTTCCCTAAGAATTATGTAATATTTGGCATCTCTATTAAGAGGAATGATGATTATATGGTCATCTAAGTGTGACTCTATTTGATTCATTACTTTTTTGATGGTCATCTATCCGTCATAAGCCCACTTTTTCCCCAATAAATTTGGGTAGTGTGTTTCATCAATCTTCATATCTATTACTTAAAAATCACCATGTAGATTTAGCTCTACAACATTAATCTCCACCTATTCCAATCATCTTATAGGCTCTATCCTACCATAGTCCACTGGACTAAGGGTTATGGGGCCATAACTCAAATATGGTCTTCCAATCACCTCCCAAGTAGATCATGGGATCATATTCACTATGTTCCCAAAATCAAACATAATGTTTGGTATCTCATACCCTGCTATCTCAATATGACCCCAGCATCGACATCCCATGGCTTCTTTGTCTTAACATACCAAACCATCTTTTTGGGTCTTTATTTTACCTTTTATGTACATTCGATCATATTATAAAAGAGATTAGTGACATTCTATGATTTATCCTCATTTCTCAAAGTATTAAGAAATTTCATCAAGTCTATCAATGTTGTTACAACCCCCTTTTGCTTCATGATGCACCCAATCTATCCATACATCTGTGCATCAAGTATGGATTCATCTACTATATCTAAACTTTATTGTTCAATATTATGTAGAATTTACACAGTTTCCATCATGAGTCCCTTATCCTTTACTGGTTCTGGATTGTTATCTAATTTAGCTTTTTATATGCTAAAATCTATTTTCATTTATTAAGGAGGTTAGCCTTATTGTTTGTGTTGTTTTATTATTACTACTCACATAAATTCATTACAGTTTAGCTCAAAACCAGCTCAATTTACATTCCATATAGCTTCATCTCTGTGTTGCATTTCTACAATAGGGTAGTCGTGTGTATCATGTTGTTCAAATACTTGATAATACACATAATAAGCTTGTCATTTTAGATTTGTGGGGTAATTTTGTTGTATGTTATTATGTTCCCCACATAAATATCATCTAATAGGACCTCAAGGACCATTTACACATCCTCACTATGCACCACCATCGTATCCACCTCTATTCCCTTGATATCCCAAACCATCTACCTGTTGTACCCCAAAGTTTTTTGTGGTCTACAGTACATTCCATCCCTACTGGTACTATTGATTATCATAACCACCATATTGGGGTTGATATATATTGGTAGTTTATCCATCTTGTTGTGCCTGAGGAATCACAAGATTTCAAGTTGATTGATAAGCATATTGTAGTGGTTGTGTGGATTGAATTCTACCAGCTAATCCTTATGGCTGAAACGGTTGTGCATCTAAGCCCATGCCAATCTAGCCTATACTACACTGGGGGGGATTGGTTTATACTCTTGTAGTGGCTTGAAACATCACTGGCATTTGTTATATGGCTACTATGAAGACATTCTTAGTAATGTCTTCCTTTAATTCTTGTAGAGTCCCGCAATCCTTCTCTTCATGATTAGTAGATTTGAAGAATTTATAGTACATACTATGTGGGTTCCTTAAATATTATTGTAATAAGTGATAATGTGTTTTTGAGTGTCCCACTATGTGAAAAATATCACAAAACTTTGTACATACTTTTGGGCATTCATTTTTGTGGTGGCTTTCCTTACTACACTCAATACACCATAGACCAATTCTAAGTCATTCAGTAGTATTCTGTGGATCCTCCAACCTCTATAATATAGCTTGAAGTGTGCTTTATAACTATGTTTTGCTCTCTATCAGGTACCATAATCTTATATCTACTGCACTCTTACTACATTTATTCTAGATCCTATTTTATTAGTGAACTTGGGTTGCGTTATCATAAATCAGATATTTGGTCCTAGTCCTTCAATGAACTAAGTGGCCTTATCTTTATCTTCCAAAGCAAACTTGACTTTGTTAACCACATCAAAAATTTTGTGGTCATAATCATGAATAGTTTCCCTTGGACCTTAACAGATTTATTGAGGTCTTGTATGGTTTGGCCCATACTTTTCTTAACCTTGAACTCTACAACCAACCATTTTTACACATCATCTAAACTTGTTGTTCTTGATCCTCTACGAAACATGAACTCCAATGCTCTTATGGATAAGGCACCAATAAGCTCATACTTCTTAATATTTTCATCTATAATGCCTTTATCCTACCATTTCATGTCACACATAATCAAGTATTACTTTAGATCCATAGTTGCATCATAGGTTGCCATTGTGATAAAGGCTCTCGGCTATAAAGCCATATTACATAGGTTCAATTGTAATATGGTTGTAATGATACCATAATTTATGGAATTGATACTTGAGAACTTCTTGGTGTCAAAAGTGGTGCTATCAATTAAGGATGAATGATCACTAGTGGTGTTTTTGGTGATGATCTCACAGACCCAATGGGACTATCTCTAATTACTAGTCTATTTATTGAAAATGGGAAGCCTTGCAAAAATGGAAAATATTCTTGAGATCATAGAGGTGAAAGACATCACTTAAGTGATGAAAATGCCTCTGACTTATCTTCAGTATTTGTAATGGATAGAATAGGGAAATCTTGGAGATATACATAGTAATTATAAGAATTTGAAGACTTCATTAAAGATTGTGGGGGCATCAGGATACTTTATTGACCAAACAAAATAAAAATATGAATGACAAACATTTTAAAATATTTATTAATTAAATTTTAGTATCTACACACCCAATACAATGCCATCTCTATAATACCAAAAATATCCTTTGGATAAAATAATGACATTGTATTCTAACAAATCATATCTATAATGATAACAAGTGTCACAAGGTGGCTATAGTACATGGCCCAACCCACCGAATCCATCACTAGCATGAACAACACTTGCAATATCCCAAACTCTGCTTACACATGGCATTTACACCACCTCCACCATCGAATCTACCATTACCACCTCTGCCAGCACTACTACAATAGCATGAATGCACTACAAGTCTCATTCTTTATTATTGTCAAAGGCGAAGGGTTATCGACATTGTTGACTTATCATCCATGTTGACATCACACCAAAATCACAAGCAAAATGTGTGAAAATGTGTAGCAGACAACTGATGTTATCTTAGATTGGAAAGAGAGGGCCCACCTCGTGGCATTAAAGGGTGAGGTTTAGTGGTGGGATCTGAGTGTTTTTCTAATTTTAACCCACGGTTAATATTTTATAAGGAGGTTTGAGGGGATTAGTTATCCTTACATTTACATAATGGATTGGGTGGTTATATGGAAAGGTATGTCCTATAAAAATTAGATAAGTTTGAGGTTACTAGGTAAATTTTGAATCTCTCAATTATCAAAAACAAAATTAAAATTAAAAGACTATTCTTGGACAATATGTATCACCATATCATATAAGTGGGCTCTCCTTATGCCACACCTCTATTAACATGATCCCACTTTAATTTCTTGTTAAATTGCATGATCTTCTGAAGATTGTGTACTTGTCTATTATTAGTTCAAATTATGCTTCATTGGGGAGTTTATTGATTTTTTAATGTTCTATGCACTTTTCCAGACACCTTCCAGATATCCCTTTTCTCTCTTATCTCTTTTGTCCACTTCAAGATCTATGTCTAAAGTGTCTCAATACTTTTTTACATCGTACAAAATTTAAGGCAATCATCTGGCATTGCTGATACTGAGGAAGGAGTGAGAAGGACTTCACTGGCTTACTAACATCATAATGCCATATAAAGGCAATCCAATAAAGTGGTGTGTATGAATTTGATTGATATATAAATCACTATTATTTATTATTCTTGAAAACTTTGGCCAAAGTATATTTAGTGAGACATTATCATTTCATAAGTATGATTTACATGTCTGTGTGATATCTTGTAATACAATGGGTTTTCTATGATACACTACATGTTCATCTTTCAAAATCATACACCATGTGAGTACTTGCTTGTCTCTTTGGATTCATGTGTCATCACTATCTACTCATCAGTAAAGGGAGGGCAATTCGTTGATGGGATTAGTGCAGGGAATCGTTGGTCTGTGGTTGGTGTGGAAAAGTGCTTGGATGATGCTCTCCCTCCTGATAGTAGTACTAATTTTGAGATGACATTTAAAATTACCATAGATACTGGAGAGTTTAGGTAAACTCATGCTCTGGAGAGCCATGTATCTTATATATGTACTTTAATTAATTATTGAAAACATTATCATGAAGAGTTGTAATTATCTATTTACTATGGAATGATAACAGTAGTTGCATATTGTACCAGTAGTGACTTGTTATTTATAATTACTTTCTATGATTGTATTATGATGCATTTTCATATATTTATATTGATTGGTGGTGTATGGTGTAGTATGTTTCATTACAGTTATCACACTTAAAGTCTTTTATATGATTTCTAATTATATTCTCATGGTGTAATATATTTACAATATATGTGTTTTATAAAAAATTCACATATTCTCATGGTTAAGGATCCTTTTCAAATGAGAAAAATAGGCTTGCATATAGAAAGAATGAGAAAAGAGAGAGAGAAAGACAAGCCAAGCCAAAACTAGTGGCGACTCATCCACTTGGTCTTCCTTCAAATCTAACATATTATTTTCTATATTATCTCTCATCCAACCTTTGGAAAATGGCGTAGGGTTAAAAGAGGACATGTATTGAAGGTTTGAAGAAGTCATGGCATTGATTTCTGATGTTTAACCAATACAAGTGCCTACATTCTTGTTTGCACACCCTATATACTTGGTCACATGTCTTTGTTGAATAATGAGTCTCCTTACTTGAAAATAGTGTTAGGATCTTGCTCCACCAATAGAGCACATATGATTACTTATTGTATTAGTAACTAAACATGGAATTTAACCAGAAGTAACAAGTAACTAGAAATATGAAACAACACAGGCATATGAGAGACAATACACAATTGTATTAATAATCACTCAGAAGAATATACAATAAAGAATCAACTCCAATACAAAATTGATGTTCACCTCCACTAGTCAGTAACACGCTGCCAGTACACCAAGTACACAACCGTACTCCAAGTAGATCTCCTACTCTCTGTTGCTACCTACAAATCACTAGACCTTACTCACCATTGTAGATCTCCAAAAGAAGCCATGCTCACCTGCTGACCAATATCATACAAATACAAAGAACCCTTCTAATTCTCCAAACCAACACCCACACTTGGCACTGCAGCACTAAGAGGAACACTCCATTGCTCTCTTCTCTCAGAAGGAGCTTATTTGCTCTCTTACTCTCTAGCACACTCATTTACAATACAGCCCATGAGTCCATATATAGATCTCATGCTTAAAATAATTAGACTATCTTAATTACAATAATTAGACACACAACTCAAGACTATGACTAGCCTTTAACATGCAAACAAACAGTCCAAAAATAGACTCTCCAAAATCAACATGCAAAATGCATGTTCACATACAGGCTGCCAACATCGGCTCCTCCCTGACCGATGTCGGCCGATTAGTGACTGATGTCAATTGCTTCTTCACTATTGTTTGACCGACGTCGGTTGATCAGACCAACGTTGGTTGCCCTGCAACTCTTTGCAACCCCCACAACCTCCGTAGCTCCTCCTATTTGCATCCTGGTGAAGCTTTTAGCTGCACAACCTAACAATCTCCCACTTGGAGATAAACAACTACACCTATACCTATACCTATACACCATCTAAATTATTCCCTGGCTTGTATCCCTCTTCAAGCTCCATATTGAAGACCACCCACCACACAACCTGTGATGCTACACCTGTCATCCAAGTAACCTGCCACAACTCCATGTAGTGAAGACCTTAACCCTGCATAACAAGAATCCCTGCTGCTGATCCCTCTCAGATACCTGAGAATCCACTAAATTTCCCTCTAGTACTCCTTCCCCAAATTTGCTCCATACTTTTTGACAACTCCCACTGCTTGGGAAAACTCAGGTCTACACTAGACCTCATGTGATTTCAAACCCTGTTCTAAGCTAAGATTGAACTATCCAGCCTTTGGTGTGCTTTCCAATTCTGCATCCTGCATCATGAACCCCGCCAACACCGTCTTCACACCAGCTCCCACTGGAGACAAAATCTCCATGTCTCTTATGCCAAAGAATTTTGTTGCTCCCAAATTCTCCATGACATACGTTTGAACTAACCTTACCTTCAGCTCAACAAAACCCTGTATGTACAAACTTGCTAGCAAATCACCCACATACAGTAACAAAATAATGTTGCAATCATTATCCACTTGGTAAAGAAAACCATAGTAGTTACACTGACATTGACAAAAGCCATGCTTTGTCATCCACTTGTCAAAACCTGTACCACTATCCTGTAGCTACCTCAAGACCATATACCTTGGCCTTCCATCTCACGTATCCATCCACTCTCTTCTTCAACTTGGGAATCCATCCATCTCTCAGTGCTTTCTTCCAGCTAACAACTCCACCAACAAATACCTGTTTGGTTCTTCTCCAAGGACTCACACTCCTCACCCATGCCAAGCTCCCACTATTTATAGATTCTACCTACATTGCTTCTTCACATCTTCCTAGTTCTTGACCATCAGTAAGCAATATAAAGAAGGTGAACAATGAATATTAGGTTCACTTACCCTTTCTGACCTCCATATGGGCGTTTGAGACTTGTTGACAGCTTGATATCCGCCCACCATCCGTTCCAGTGACCGATCTCGGCCATCTCCCAATCTGCTCCCGACCGATGTCGGTTCCCTGCACTGACCCTGACTACCGACATCATCTACCTGGCCAATGCCAGTATCCCTTCTGCCAACGTCGGTTCTTGCATGACTGACATCGGTCTTCTTATTGCCAACATCGATTACTGTATGACTGATGCTGATACATGTGTTCGCTTGTGAGTGATAACCTTTTACCCGCGAGCTCTCCATGGATCAAAACCCTATTCAAATCAACATAGCCCTGCTCAGAATAATTTAGTCCACTCCACTGATCTCTATCTGTCATCTCCTCCATGAACACCAAGGCTTTCCAGTTCTTAAGTTTATCAAAAACATCTATCTTCCACTTAAGAACATGCATTCCCCTCCTACATATGTGACCAAGCCTACAAAGCCACATCTCTGTAACAAAAGGTGAATTAGTAATATAAGTAGATAGATAAAGGATACTTTCTTACCACCGTCTAATTTAAGTATATCTGCTGTGAGAGTTACAGTGCATCTCCCATCACCCAACTTTCCTGAAGAAATTAGACTCATCTCCAAGACTGGTACCTGCATGACTTCCTTCACCACCTGTGTGTTATCCACCTACAATTTTAGCTTCACTTCCCCTTCGTCAATAATCTGACAAGGCTCTCCAACTCCTAAATAAATCTCTCCAAAGTCTCCAAAGACATGCTCATGAAAAGATGCTCTATTTTGGGCTGCATGGAAAGAGGCAAAAGAATATGTAAACAAAGATTCTACTTTATCCAGAGCAACCTGTGCAACATCCCCTGCAACATCTACTTCTACACGTTGATCTTCTACCGACCAACAATCTCCTTTACCCTGCTCTTTCTTTCCATCAATTAGACCATTCGTGCTATTCAATTTCTCCATTTGTAGCTTACTTTCTTCTGCCATTGCTATACTCCCACTCAATCTGAAACCCCTATGAGTGACCTGTAATCAACAAACACTCCCAGATCTGAAACCACCTATTAGTCAACCCAACCAAAAGCTCTGATACCACTTATTGGGATCTTGCTCCATCAATAGAGCACATATGATTACTTCTTATATTAGCAACTAAACACGGAATTTAACCAGAAGTAACAAGTAACTAGAAATATAAAACAACACAGGAATATGAGAGACAATACATAATTGTATTAATAATCACTCAGAAGAATATACAATAAAGAAGATGCCACTTGTTCTTCCACCTCAAAGGCTCGTCACACCTCAAGACCTTCTTCCCTCTCTCTCTCGGTCCCAACAATCAACTCCAATATAGAATTGATGTTCACCTCCACCAGTCAGTAACACGCTGCCAGTACACCAAGTACACAACCGTACTCCAAGTAGATCTCCTGCTCTCTGCTGCTACCTACAAATCACTAGACCTTACTCACCATTGTAGATCTCCAAAAGAAGCCATGCCCACCTGCTGACCAAGATCATACAAATACGAAGAACCCTTCTGATTCTCCAAACTAGCACCCACACTTGGTACTGTGGCACTAAGAGGAACACTCCATTGCTCTCTTCTCTCAGAAGGAGCTTATTTGCTCTCTTACTCTCTAGCACACTCATTTACAATACAGCCCATGAGTCCATATATAGATCTCATGCTTACAATAATTAGAATATCTTAATTACAATAATTAGACACGTAACTCAAGACTATGACTAGCCTTTAACATGCAAACAAACAATCCAAAAATAGACTCTCCAGAATCAACATGCAAACTGCATGTTCACGTACAGGCTGCCGACATCAGCTCCTCCCTGACCGATGTCGACCGACTGGTGATTGACATCAGTTTCTTCTTCACTGTTGTTTGATTGACATCGATTGATCAGACCAACGTTGATTGCCTTGCAACTCATTCTACAACTCTCCGCAACCCCCGCAACCTCCGTAGCTCCTCCTGTTTGCATCCTGGTGAAGCTTTTAGCTCCACAACCTAACAAATAGGTCATCATGTCCTGATCAAGTCTTCATTTTAAACCTTCTCCTCATACATTTATGGGGTATTTCAACCTTGAAAGGGTTGTTAGAAGACTCCTTGAGCTTATTTGACTGTCTCCTTGACTAGGCATTAGAGGGAAAGAAGGTCTTGTTAGGAGTGTTTGAGACCTTTTCAACCTTCTTCAAACCAAACCTATGACTTGTTATTATCATCCAAGTGGAGTGGTATATGATAAGGAACCTCAATAAATCCTTTTGAAATGTTTCTATTCATCAATTTAGTGCTTTGATCACTTGACAAGCAAAATAACATGACAAGCAAACTTTTAAGTTTTAGGGGTGACATTTTGACCTTTGAGGTATAAATTGTCAACATTTTGATGAATCAACTGGGAAACATGCCTGCTATGATTATGAACCAGACCATTGACATCCCTATTAGACTCTGAGATCACTCTTACATTTTAAAACAATCATGATTAGATATTGAATAATGACCACAACTCTTGACTCAAGATAAGATAGTTGTTCTCTTTAAAAATAAGGGAAGAAAACACACACAATAAGGGAAACGAAATAATAAGACACATGTGCAATCAAATCACTTATTTGAAATAAAAACATAAGCAAACTACTATGTTAGAATAACACTTAGAGGAAATTTAAATTGAATACAACTAACCTGCAAAGAATCCTCCTCTTAGATCAAAAGGAAAGTTTTTTGGATCACTTACTTCACATGATGAAAAATGATATGAAACAAGATGCTTCTTGGACTTTTGCTTCATTGTGCTTAGTTGTTCTTTGGTTGTCAATCCTTACAAAGGCCTTCAATCTCTTAAAGAGACTAAATGCACAATTTCCAATCATATTATAGTTTCTCACTTTGATCAACTTATATGAGACCAACTTGAATAACATCTTCATCTTTCTCAATCTGAGCTATAAGGTTGTCAAATATATGTCAAATTTGAAATTTTACATATTGATTCCTCATTAAACAAATTTACTTGATTATTTGTGGATTTATATGGTTGGTAATTTTATTTGATTATTATTAATTAAGTTGTAAGTAATATGTTGTTATGAGACAAATGTATGTTACTTTGGTTTCATGATTACATTGTTACGAGTTTAGCTATATTATATATTTTTTACATTTTGATCATGTTGATTTGTTATTTCAATAGTATTTTATGATATATGTCATGATGTTATGGATTAACTACATTCTTATCATGAGTTTGATGCAAGAGAGATTCATCCCTCAAAGCATGATGAAGGGAGAGAATCATTGTAGAGGGTGACATAAATAGAGGTGTTGAGGGATGACAGAGGAATGGCTATAACCTATGCACACACCATGTTAGCTAGTACACATTATATGCATAATTTGAATTATTAGCATTAATACATTTTTGATATTGTCTGTATTTAAATAATTGTTACGCATGGTTAGTTTTGTTATAACTTAGTTTAATGATTATGTGGAATTAATCTTGTATGATTGCACTATAGATATTAAACAAAGGTTTAGTGTAGAATGTTATTATGTGGTTATGTCATTCTATTCATGATTATTAATGTTTTCAAAAATATAAATTTGTGTGAATAGTATTTGGTACTACCTTATGTAGACTAACCATCATGTCTTATTATTATTTAAGAATATTATCAAGGTATGTTTATGATATTTGAGAATATTATTATAGGGCTTAACACCTTAATAAATAGATAACAAAATATATTAGATAATTGATATAATGTAATTATAGTGATCATTGTATTTTGAAATAATATTTATGGATTTACCATTTTGGATTTAAAAGAATATTATTGACTTTATATTAGTCGTATTGATTGAATGAAACTATATTTTAATGGATTTTTATAACTAATAAATAATTAGAAAATAAAATAAAATAAATAAAACAATTGCATTATAATTAGGAAAAATAAAAAAAGAACATTAAAGGAAACATTGAGATTTAAAGAAGGAGCAAACTTTAAAAAAAATAGTGAGCCTTTTCTTCTTTGGATTAAAAAAAAGAGAAAGAAATAAAAATCATGCAAAGAAGGAAATAAGAGAAGAGTCATGGAGGTGAAGAGAGGCAGAGCACGAAGGGAGAAGGTGTGTAGCATGTGAAGAGGAGAATCACATATTTGAGGAGAATATAGGACAACACAAGATGAGAGAGGAACTTCTGGTATCGATTGAACTCTATCAAAAGGTTAGTGTTGTTATTTGTCTTAGATTCAATAAAATTTAGTAATTGTTGGTGTCTAACTTACATGGTGAACTGTGTGAAATTTGTTGGTCAAACTGTGGAACTTTATTTAACAATCTATGTATTATGTATTTAATATAGAAAACTACCATAACATAGCGAATTGTAAGATAATTTAACCTCTAATACCACTACACAAATATATGAATATAGCAAATGAACTATGTATTCCTGATTTGTAAACAAAGACAATCTATGGATATAACAATCTATATATATTTGATCTTCATGTTTATATTCAATAAATAATGTATATATAATAATCTATTAAAATGTATATATATCATTAATTCAATACAATGATCTGTAGAGTGTCAATATCTCTAGTTTATTTCATTCTTTATGAGGCTAACTAGAAATATACTTACACAAAATTTATATACTTAGAAATATAAACATGTATATATATTTAGCCTCAATATAACAATATATAAATATGCAAGTTAAGCTTAAATATATATGAGTTGCTTCAATCTTAATGTATCTTATAGAGATATATACTTAAATATACAGTAGTTATGCAAAAGAACTATACAACTATTCATTATAAGTTGTGTATACATGAATTGCATATAGCATAAAAAAAACTCTGTAACCCAAAGACATAAATATCATAGGCTAAATATATACATACATATATATGTGTATGTATTAAGTAGATTAGGTTTAATATATAGTTGATATACATGAATAGCATATTCAAAGTAACGATATACTTAAATATATAATAGTTACACTTTTTTCCATATATAATAACTAATATATATGTATATGAGATATTAAAATGCAATGGTTGTTGATGGACTTGTATATATAAGAAGATATGGGGTTGATACGAGATACAGATTATAGGTATATCATATGAGATATATATGTACTTAAACAAAAAATGACATGTCTAAAACAATGATATATGTATAAATGAGCTGAGGTTGGTTGTTCATCTAATCATGATAATATACGACTTATTGAATAAAACTATATCAACTATGTGGTAAATTGATATTAGATTGACAAAACTATATATAAAAAATTTGCAAATAATCGATTATATTGCTATTAGATTGACAAAAGTTTAGAGATATGTTATCTGATATAATCTTATTTTATTGCAACCTATGACTTATTTTCAAATGATCCTATTCATATAACTTATATTATTGATCATAAGTTAATCCTATTGGAATATACTGGTAATGTTAATTCATGAATGGTAAGTTATAATGGTTGTAGTTAAAAATTATAAATGATTATTGACATTTAGATACCATATTCAAATATTTTTTGAGTATTTATATGCAGTACATATTATGAATATTGTTAGTATGTACATGGGTACATATATAGGAAATATATCTATATGCAGATTTCAGTATTCATAGAAATATATAACATAAATTAGTATATTAGGTCATGTGACTATAACCATAGTTTTATTGACTATTAAAAATAAGACAGAAGAATCCTGAGGGTCAAGAATATATAAGTACATGAATGTAGTTTACTAAAAATATAACAAGTTATTTAAATGAAAGTTTAGGTTTTCATGAGAATTATGACTTTTTTATTATGATTGACTATTGAAATTGAGTAGTGTGTATATAAATGATGGATTGTGATATTAGTGCTTATCATAAAATGTACTTATGAAAATTAGAATATGCAGTCTAAATATAGATTATACCTCGCTGATATGAAATGTACTTGGTATGCTTATTATTATGTGATAAATAATATAATAAATAATCATTCATATATTTGATGGATTAAATGTATGCATTTGCTATTTCTTGTGTTTAACATGTTTTATGCCTAATAGTTGGAATTAATCTGTGACAAAGTTGAAGTATGTTTGATTGAGATGGATAAGTATTTAAAAATTCAAAACTACTCTAAGGTCACTAAATTAGTTTGAAGAGCTTATCAATTAGTTGGTGAAGTAGCTACATGGTGGGCCAATAAGAAGTTGGAAATGAATCTTAACTAGACCACCACTACATGGGAGTAGTTTTTGAAATTGTTCAGATCATGGTGGCTTCCATATCTATACTTTTATTGAAAGCTTACATATTTATATAATCTAAATCAAGAAAACTTATCAATGAATTAATATTGAGAGTAGTTCATCAAACTTCTGAAGTATGTACCTCAGTACCAGGAAAATGAGAGGTTCAAAATTAAGAAGTTTATCATGAGATTAAAACCCCAGATTGGTAAAGAGGTGGATGTTCATAAACCATCTAACATGGACTAGGTCTTTGAAGAGGCAGTCAAGAAAGAACAGAAGCTGAAATCTCTTATACAAGCCAAGGACAAGTTTAAGAAATTTTTTGGAGGTTCTAAACAAACTTTCAAAAATAAGAATTGGAAGCAGAGGAGTGGAGACTCTAGGAATTAGTTTAAGAATCAAAATTCTATATTCAACAATGGTTCAAGAAACAAAAAACCAAGCAATGGTTTCAAAGGTGGTTTCAAGGGAAACCAACAAACTAATAGGAAAGGACCACCTTGAGGTTGCTTCATTTCTAGAGGTGACCATTATGCTCATGAGTGTACCCAAGATAAGACAAATAATAAAGGTGTTACTCTTTAGTAGGGAACTTTGTAGCTTAGCTACATATTCATGCAATAGTTGATAATCGACAAGCCAAATTCCAAGTTTCACCTATAGAATTGTCAGGTATTTTATTTTAACATTCATTTCAATTTTGATAGATACAGGGGCTATATAAAGTTTTATAGCTCCTAATATTTTGAATAAGTTATATATAAGAGTTGGAGTAATGAAAAATGCATGGTTCGTACAATATGGGAATGATTAAAAAGTCCAAGTTGAAAAGTGTTTAGTTGAAGTGGAGATTAGATTGCCAAAATTTAAAATAATAATGGACATTTATGTAACACCACGAGGGTCATATGATATGATCCTAGGAGTTAACTAGCTTGTAAATCATAAGGCCAAGGTTAACTACTATCTGAAGAAGGTTGAGTATCTAGATGATTTTGGAAATCAGACATAAATTTAGGGTGATAAAAAGAGAGTTGAGGCTTAGGCAGATTTATGCAATGCAACTCAAGAAAGCTCAAGGAAAAGGATGCCAAACATTTATCTTCAAGATAAATGAAATTAAGGAATATAAGGAACCATCCCTTGAATATTATCCATTCTTTAGAAATTTTCATGATGTGTTTCTAGAGGAATTGCAGGGATTGCCTCCTAAATGTGAGTTTGATTTCTCTATTGATATCATACCTAAATCAGAACCATAGTCTAAAACACCATAAAAGATGAAAACCACTAAATTAGTTGAATTTAAGGCTCAACTCTAGAAATTATTATCAAAAGGGTTTATCATGCCATGTGTGTCACCATGGGACGCACTAGTTATCTTTATCAATAAGAAGGATGGTACTCTTTGGATTTACATAGACTATAGAATGTTAAATAAGACAACTATCAAAAATAGGTATTTGTTACTTCATATAGATGATCTTTTCAATCAGATGTGAGGGGCAATGGTATTTTCTAAGATTGATCTTAGACTAGGATATCATCAGTTGAGGATAAGGGATGAGTATATTTCAAGAACAGTGTTTAGAACTCAATATGGGCACTATGAGTTCACAGTGTTACCATTTAGGTTGAAAATGCTCCATCGTTATTCATGAATCTCATGAACAGTATGTTCATAGATTATTTAGATCATTTAATTTTGGCTTATATTGATGACATTCTTATATACTCTAAAGCTAAAGAGGAGCATCTTCAACATTTGGAACTACTTGTACAATGGTTGCAGAAGCATAAGTTGAATGGCAAGTTGTTCAAGTGCATATTTTTAGGAGAGAGTACAATATTTGAGGCATATTATCTTTGTGGATAGTATTTTAGTAGATCTAACAAAGATAAGAGCCATTATGAAGTGGCCAACACCAAATAATATGCATGAAGTAAGGAATTTCATGGGATTAATAGACTTTTATAGGAACTTTCATTCTGAATTTTTCTAAGATAACAAATATGATTACCTCTTTGAAATGTAAGAACCAAAGTTTTATCTAGTCAGATAAGTGTGAAGTAGTATTTTTAGGAATTAAAAAAGAGGCTTACTTCAACACCAATACTAAGAGTTCCTGACCCTAATGGTCAATTTTCAATGATCACAAATGCATATGGGGATGGACTAGGAGGATTCCTTATGCAGGATGGTGCAGTAGTAGCTTATGAATCAAAGAAGTTGAAGCCTTATGAGGTGAATTATGCCTCTCATGACCTATAACTTGAAACAATTATGCATGCTTTACAATTTTACAAGTATTATTTGTTAGGAAAAACATTTGAGCTCAAGACTAATAACTTAAGACTCAAGTACATCTTCACCTAATCGAATATGAATACTCATCAAAGATGTTGGTTAAATTTCTTTTCTGACTATGACTTCAATATTAATTATATCAAAGGAAATAAAAATAGAGTAGTTGATTCCTTATGTCATAGGAGGTATGTAGTAGTCATGGCTAATATCAAAAATTACTTTTAGGTATTAAGTGATCGAATTCTCTTTAGGAGATGAATTATACAATAAGGTCTTATAGAAATGCTTAACAATTAAACCCATGTATTTGTGAAATAAACTGATAATATGTTCTTGACTCTTGACATTGTTCCAAAAAATAAGATTCACAACTTCCATGCCCTCCGATAACTCATCCCTTTGAAAACATTCTCTAATCTCATCAGATAAACTTTGTGAGATTTATCTTAATTTAATTCATGTTTTAGATAAAGTAGTATCATATAGTAGACGTATTATAGGTACATCTTCATGTTTAGCTCCCACAACTTCAAGTCTGCTATAGCAAGTGTGCATTAGGATCTCAATGTTGTTTACCATGACAAAAAGATATTTCAAATAAATATCATGATTTTAAAAATCTATCAGTTCTAAAAATAGGTTTGTTAAATCTTTCATTTGATGTGTATAATATATCTAAAGATTCACATACACATTTTCTCAAATCTATGAAGTCAACAATATAGATAGATATCTCCTAGACATGTTTCATTAAATAGTTGATTTCCTTCAACATTGACATAATACTGCATAATATTCATAATATTATGAAATTTTTTAAATGACACAATAAATCTCTTGCTTTGTCAACTTCTCTACAGTATTTATACATAAAACCTATTAAATATGGATATTCCTCAAAAATTATGCATGCAGGTTCATACATGGAAATCTATCTTGTTTTAACATCTATTAATAGTTTTTTACCATCGGTCATCCCAATCACAAATTTATGGAATTCCAAAACTCTTTTTGGGTTGCTTGACATATAAGCATGTAAGCCACGAATGAGCTCTTCCATTTTTACGACATTACCAAATATGATAATAATTTTGTACGTAAGATTTATCCCATGAGCCATGTAATGAATTGTAATCATAAATGGATAAAATTTTGTTTGAAGGTCAATATAAAGACTGCTTCTATGCCCCTGCATCATTGATGAACCATCAACACCAACACACACCAACTTTGTAGCTATGGCATAATTATCCATCCCAAATTTTATCTCTTAAACTGGATACAACCAATTTATGAAAGTTTTATGTATTGAAATTTTCTACCATTTTAGGGATAGATAATAGATGAGATTGCCTTCAATAGTTTTCAAAAGTATACATATGTATGTAAATCTATGATGTGTTATCAGCTGCAATGACTTCATCGATGGACAGTGAGATAAACAGTGATCTCTTAACACTTTATTTCAAATCTTCCTTCGCAACCATTGCTAGACATTTTTCTATTTCCCAAGCACTACTATCTGACCAATGTGATTGTGGAATATCAAGAAACTGATTATGTTGAAATAAAATCTTAAAATCTAAAAAATCATAAACGGGTCTGCCTTTTTTTTAAATGTAGAAAATAGTAGAGACTGTACATATTTTGCCTTAAGATTAGACTGCATAACTTTTCTAAATTGAACTTTGATTATTCCCCCTTTCTCAACAAGATGTTTTTATCATTTCTGATCAATTTTGTATTCACATGCATATCTTACATGCATGCATTTTTCTCCATTTTTATATTTATGTGTTCTTGTTATCTATCCATTTGGGTGCTTAATGGATATATATACTTTTCCACGATATTTCTCAATTGTGTCCAATTTATGTTGCATTATGTGCTCTTTTCCAAGTTTTCAACTGCATATTGTACATCTACATTTTTTTGAAATCTCATTAACATTTTTTGATTCTATAGGTTCTATAAATGAATATTTTGAAGTCTAGTGAAATTGAAAAGACCACTTATTGTTCATATACTTTTCTTCCTCCATTGACTTTTTTGAGTAAAATTTTCAATTGAATTTGGTGTCTGAAGAGAATTACAATTTTCTTCTGAAGTGCCCAAAGGAGTGCCCTCTAAGGGTGGCATTTCATTAATAAAATCTTCAGGTGGTGAATGTAGAGATGGATTAAAAATATGGTTAGATCAAACATTTAGTCAATAAAAATCCAGAAAATACGTAAGAACATAACAAGCTAAGCCAACTCTTTCGACGGGGTTTGGCAAATGATAATTAAGAGCAAATGAAAGAAAGCATACACAAGACCTTTCCAACAGCATCCCATCACCCAAATGCAATTCAAACTATGATTTTTCCCTTGATTGGTGCTCAAGTCTTTGTTAATAATGCAAGGCAAAGCTCCTCCATTATCTCTTGCTCACCAATGAAGCTAGGCTCATGATATGAAATAAAATGTAGTGCCTATATTGAAGTTATCCTATAGCAAATTAAGTATAATAAACACCACACATAAATGGATTGTGGAGAGAATTTTGCATAATAAGTTTACACAAATGAAGCTTAAAAATGGTGGTCTTGTCCCTCCTATTTATATATTTTTAAATTGATCAGGATCAACCATGATCATCCATATTGAGATCAAGATGTGTGTTCATGAATTAATTCAATATTAGAAATTAAATCTATAAATATCTTCATAAATATTTGGAAGGAAGGGCCATTAAAGAGGCATGAGAGGCCTTAAACCTAATATTTTTTGCATTTATGGCTTATGGATTCCACCCCACAAATGATGTCATTTAATGTTACAGATAATAAGAATCAATTTCTAAATAAAAGATATTCAATAACTTCCATGGAATTTTTACTTAAGCTCTTGATTTGAATTAATTTATCTAAGTGAGATTAATTGACTTTTATGCAATTCTTTTAAAATTGGTTGCACTCTATCAATCAAAATGGTTAGAATTTCATATTACTGGGTCATAATTTGATTGGAAAGGAATTAGAAGATGATGTTAGTTGTGTAAAAACTAATATCTCATTTAAGACACAGTCAACATAAAATAACACATGCATGTGTCATGCTTATGAATTAGAAGAAAAGAGTGATCCAAGGCACCAAAATTCATTTTCATCATTTTGACTCAAAATGATTTGAGAAAAGTTAATAATCACATAAAATGCATTACCGTATCCAGGGATACATTAGCCTAAATTAGCACTCGTATATGACAAGCCCAAACCATGTAGCATGTTTAAGTGATTTTGGCCCAAATTATATGATTATGAATTTTGAGTAAGATTGACACTTTGAACACAATGGTTTTATGAATGGATGTTTACATTTTTGCCCTATTTTAGAAGGCATGGTGAGACATTCAAAGAAGCAACATCTTTTCAAAGAAAGAGTTGTCAATAATAATTTGAAAGGAAATGACCCATGATGCCCCTCGAGAGGATTAAATGGGATGAAAGAGAATGATGGACTCTCAAAAAAAAAGAGAAACTGAGATTAACCTATGGGATAGATTAAATCCAGATGAGCTAATGCTTACACGCATTGATTCCACCAATGATCAAAATATAATTAGAGTATAATGGACCCCAAGGATGGGGGAAGGGGAAGGATACAGTCCAAAGATATAAGTGACACACTTTGAACACACCCAAATCTAGGGTACAAGCTACATACTTATGGAATAATCAATCCTAAGATAAGTTACACACTAAAATATTGCCAAAATGAGTGCAAAAGTCCATAGATCTTCGAATTAGAAGAAACAAGAGAATGTTGCTCCAAAGAGAGGAAATAATATTGTGCCCCATTAGATTATATTTTTTTGGGTGTTAAATCAATTTTTCCCTCATAGGGCTAATTTTGATCACTGATAATTAATTGTGCCCCCATAGCTCTGATTTGATTTAACGGTTGGTCTAGATGTTGCACCCCAACAAAGAAAATTGGCAAACATAGATCAAGGATAAAACCTAATGCATAAAAAGAAATTATGGCAGCACAAAGTCTCCCACAGTCAGCTTCAGGACATCTTCCAACTTACTTCCACTTGCTCTACTTGTTTGATTAATGGACAAGACTATTTTTAGGAAATAGACATAAGAACAATTTCCCAGATGACACAAACTTATTTCAACACAAAGTCTGAAAGGTCGCTTGCTTTCTCATTCATTTAATAAAATATGATTAACAATCTAAGCTCAAAGTCTCAAGATTGCCTTTGAATTTAGGCATAGCTTTGCTTTTGATAATGGAGAGATCTCCTTTATACAAAATGAGAGATTACAATATATAACATTACAAGAAATACTTGGGCACTTATTTTCATGAAATCAGCCCATGCTGAATTAAATACATTGAATATCTATGAAAGGGCCATGCTGGAATAGGTCATCAACCTTGACTTTGGCATTTTGAATTATCTCAAATGTCTCCTTCTAAGCATGGGTTGTCTGGTCTTCTTTATGATGCTTACACGACTGTCTATTTGCCTTTACTTAATGCATAAAAATAGGCTACACCTTTGAATGTTTATGTTCTCTGATGTCCACCTGGTGGACTGTTCCACCTACTATAAATTACTTTCCTATAGATATTTCTAGATTTATTGTAATTGTTCTCTCTTTCCTTGCCACATTTTGTCTTTCCTTGGTGATCTGAGCTCTTGGGGCTATCTTCTCACTTTTTACTACTCTTTCGGCTCCTTTCTGGTCTGGTCACAGAGCTTGTTCTTAGGGCTTTTGAAAACCAACAGTTATTCCATCACCCTAAAATTGACATTTGTGGGGACGTCACAGGTCACTTTGAACCTATTTGAACCTTGAACCTTGAACTCTTTTGGTTCAAAGGTTCAATGGTTTAAAGGTTTAATGTTTTGTCGATTCAATATTTTGTAAAGGGTCATGTTCGCTCTCTTTTTATTCTTCGATTGAACCATTTGGTTGAACTTCTTTATGGAATCTTCCACTTCATTCACTTAAAGCTTCCTTTCAAACTTTGAACCTTTGAACCCTTTGAACCATTTCAGTTCGAGTTTCAACGGTTCAATGGTTCATTATGTTTCTTTGAATCTTTTGAAGCTTCAAACTTTCTAGATCCTTTCCTTTTCTAAGTTCGTCAAACTCTTTAAACTTGTTGAATCTTTGAACCTTTGAACTCTTTTGGTTCAAGGTTCAATAGTTTAATGGTTCATTCTTCACTCTTCGAAGCCTTTTATTCTCTAAGTCTTTTGATCTTTGTTGAACCCATTGAACCTTTTGAACCTTTGAACCCTTTGAAAGTTCAAGGTTCAATGGTTCAACAATTCAATGTTAACTCTTCGAAGCCTTCTTTTCTTTATGTCCGCCAAAGTTGTTGAACCTTTGAACCCATTGAACCTTTGAACCTTTCGGAGGTGGGGTTCAATGGTTCAAATTGGTTCACTCTAATTGTTTGAAGCCCGTTGTTAAGTCGTTTGATCGAACCTTTGCATTGAACCATCCTCAAAACACTAAGGAAATGCCTTGAGTGTTTTGAACTTCCTTTGAAGAAAGCCCGCCTGTTGAACCCATGACTTTCTTAGCTGAAAAGGCTTGAATATTTGAAAAAACTTAACTCCTTAGAACATTTTGAAAGAAATAAAGAGAGCATTTTAACCTGTAGGACCAAAATGGTCAACCTGTTGTCCTCAAAAGTAAGTGACAGATTTTGAGGACAACAGTTGGCTCTAGTTGGGGAAATTTTATCGATTAAAAATAGAAGCAATCAAAGGGAGTAAAAACTAGAATCTTAGTGCCTTCATTTATGCCATTGGGTTATGGATTCATGTTACCCAAAAATAAAAGCACCAAAAACAAATGACACCAAAAACAAATGAAAAACACAAAACAAAGAAAGACTATACATATATACAAGTGGAATTATCTAATACTTTAAAGATTGAAGTGCTTTAAATGCTACCCATTGTGAGGTAGAGTAAATGGTGTTCCATCTTAATATCTCAGTAAGAAATTATTTTCACCATTTAAATGATGAATGGCGAATGGGCCTCTCCACAGGAAATCGAATTTTCCATGCATTCCTTTTGGTTCTCTCCTCTTGTCCCACAACAAGACTTGATCTCCAACCTAAAAATAATATATCCTTACTTTTTGGTCAAAGAGTCTCTTCACCAGACTTTGATGCATAGCAATTCATTCCACCACCATAGTTCATTACTCATTAAGCTCAGTCAAGCACATGATCCTTTTGTCGATGGAACTTTCAAAAGTTGAATCTTCCATTGCCTTGGCTAACTTTAATTCTAGTAATTATAGGGTGATTGGTATCTCTGCATTCAGACCATACAGAAGTTGAAATGGGGACATACCAATTTCCCTTTTGGGTGTAATTTTGTCTACCCATAAAGCATCAAGTAATGCTTTATGTCAGGTTCTTTGATTGTCATCTACCATCTTCCTGAAAATGGCCACCAGGTTCTTGTTGCTTGATTTTGTTTGACCATTTCCTTGCAGACAATAGTCAAAAGAGTGGGAGAGAATAATCCCATAATAGTAATAGAACTGGGTAATCTCATGAGAAGAGAAATAAGCTGCATTATCTGTTATAATCTTGGTTGGGACTCTAAACCTAAAAATGATGTTTTTCTTGAGAAAGTTACATACCACCTCTGAAGTAGCATGCTTGACTGGAATAGCTTCCAACCACTTGGTAAAGTAGTCTATGGTTGTAAGGACATAATCATGTCCAGCACTCAAGGACAAATTTACAACACTAATAAAATCAATTCCCCATTGCTAAAACGGCTCTTCTATCACCACAGGCTTGAGAGGTAACACAACCAACTTGGGTTTGCCAATGAATTGTTGACATAGCTCACATCTACGCACCCAATCATGTGAGTCTTGAAATAGAGTAGGCCAATAACACCTGGCTCATAGAATCTTATGGGCAGTCACAAGCACAAAAAAATGTCTTCCACAAGCCAAATTATGGAAGGACTCTAAAAGTTTGTTCTACTAAACTTTAACCACACAACAAAGGAATACCCCATCAAGGTTCTTCTTGTATATACCATTATCCCATAGGACAAAATTGGTAGCTTTCAACTTAACAGTCCTCTTTTCTTTATGAGACAGGTGAGCAGGACACTCACCATAGGTAAGGAAATGAGTAATATTCGAATACCACTCATTTGTAGTGGTGACAAAGAGAACTGTTGGTGTGTCTTCAACTTTTTTTTCTTCATACCCTACTTCTAGTATGTTATCAACAATTAATTGGTAGAGGCCCCTTCTCCACACAAGTTTTGTTGGTTTGATAACAAGATCAAACTCCTAGATTTTGGCAATGTAATTGCTCTTTTTGGTTCTAAAATCCTACTGAGTTAGTATGGACTTGACTATTATATCAGGAACCAAAGTAATAGTGTGTGAGTTCAAGATATAAAAATGGAAGTGCTTTACCACCTTTACCATAACATATGCATGCTTCTCCATGTTTGAGTACTTTAGCTCATGAGCTTTAAGAGGACATCTCATAAAAGAGATGGAAGATTCCACACCTTTGTTCTACTAAACCAAGATGGCTGAAAGCGTATGTTTAGAAGCATAGCTATACATCATGAAGTATTTGGTGTAATCAGGACAAACCAAAATTGGGGCATGGGCGATAGCTTCCTTGATGTTTTAAAATACTGATTTGCCTTCGTTAGTCCAGCTGAAAGTGGCTTTGCCTTTCATCATATTGACAATGTGGTGAGTCTTCTCTGTAAATTCAAGAATGAACCTTCATAGAAAGTTCACCTTTCCAAAGAAAGAGTGAACTACAGTCTTACTGGTAGGAAGACCAAGCTCTTGAATAGATTTGACCCTTTTTGGGTCGATCTTTATGCCTTCTCGGGATACAGTGTGACCGATAAGTCTACCTTCTATAACCCCAAAAATTGATTTCTTGGGATTAAAAGAAATACCATTCTACCTACATCACTCCATCACTTGTTGTAGATGATGCACATGATCAAGATGATATTAAGAAAAGACTGTCAAGTCATCAAGGTATACCATAATTAACTTTCTCATTTTATTTTTGAAAGCAAGATCCATCACTCTTTGGAAGGTGGCGCCAGCATTGATCAAGCCAAAAGGCATTCTGCGATATGCAAAGGTGCCCCAAGGTATTGTGAAAGTGGTCTTATGTTGGTTTGCTTCACCAACTTCCTCTTGATTATATCTCAAAAAACTATTTAGCATTGATAACATCTCAGTACCAGTCACTGTCTGTAGCAGTTGATCCATGATGGGTAGGGGATAACTGTCTTTTAAAGATGACTGATTCAGATTTCTAAAATCAACACATAGGCAGATTTCTCCATTCTTATTTTTTATAGGGACTATATTTGCAACCTAGGTGGAATGATGGATTGGAAAAATAATTCTTGCATTCAACATTTTTTGTATCTCAGACAAAATCGTGCTTGATATCCTAGGGTTGTAACGTCTTTGCTTTTTCTTGTGAGGCAACGACCCAATCTTGAGAGGAATTTTGTGCTTGATTTCTTTAGGTTTGAGAGATTTCAGATCATCATATGAATATGCCAAAACATCAATGTAATGGCAAAGTAGTGTAATGAATTTGAGTTTTTCATCATGGGTACAACAATTCCCAATGTTGACCATTTTTGGATTGTCTTATGTACTCAAATTGATTTGATCAAAATCTTTATAGGATTTTGAATCCATTTGTTGTTCCTTGATAAACCTACCATGCTTTTCAAAAAGTTTTTCAAGAGAAACTAATCTTATAGGAATTTTATTCCCTTTGTGCTGAAGGAACTCTTCTTGAGCTTTTGAATCTATCTCTGGAGCTAATTCCCATAGTGGAGATTCACTGCCTTCAAATTGAAGCTTTTCAAAGCTATCTATCTATTCTAGAAAAGTAATGATTTAGTTGTCACCATTGAACACCTACCAATGTTCAACATTATTAGGTATACTTGGTCAAAAGACCAATTTGATAGTGTACTTATCCTCTTTAAAATCTTGGTGAGGGACCAAGAGAGTTGCAGAGATGGCCAATGCATCTGCACGACTGTTGAATTCTTTAGGCACAACAAAAATATTGAAAGCATCAAAGCTTTTAATGTAGTCCCACACCAGATTATGATAATATCACAATCTCTCATTCTTAGTTTGATACAAGTTCCTCACTTGATAAACCACCAGCTCGGCATCTCTTTTGGCATGAAAGAGATTAACACTTTTATCTTGAGTGACCTTTAAACCGAGCATCAGAGAATCATACTTAGAAATTTTGTTAGTGTTGCTGAACTGAAACTTATATGCATATGGTAAGCTATCTCCTTGAAGAGATATTAAAACAACTCTAGCTCCAAAACTAGTAGAAGAATTACTGCCATCGAATTCTAGAATCTAGACATAATTAGAATCTGATCTTCTTTCAGATGTTTCTTCATTAAGGAGAGAAGATCATTTTTCATATGTACTATGTCCTACCAATTCTTTTGATGTCTTATCTAAATATTTTGGATTGTCATCTATAGAACTTTCGTCTACTAAAATAAGAACGTCTTCAATAGATAAAAGTAATTACCCATGCTTGAAGACTCAAATAGAATTTGAGCTTCATGGGCTAATGTTTAGGTGACAATGTACTTTGATTCCTTCTCAAGAAGCAGCCTTTACATGATGCCCTTGATAGGAATCCTTTTCTCTTTTCTCAAACAGGTTTAGGCTCAATTCTCTACCAATGTCCTTGCAAAAATTTTGCCCAAGAAGAATGTCATAGGAGGCTGGGGCATCGGCCACCAGGACTGTCATTTTATTTTTTTATTTTAAAAGGCCGCTAATACAAATTGAGTATCTTTGATTTATCCTAGCAAAGGCACTTATTTATTTTCCATAGAGAAACATTTCCCAAAGGTCTTAGTTAGCGTGAGACCAAGAGATTCTGCCACCTTGGTGGGCATGACATTGTCAGAAGCTTCTGAGTCTATAATGCAATTGTTTAGCTGATGATCATTTATCAATAGGGAAACATAAAATGGTTCTATCTTTCTAGGGGTAGCTAGAGGAGTAATCACAAGATTATTTTGGGTAGGTGTGTTATTTGGGGGAACAGGTGTTACTTTTAAAATTTCTTGTCCTGTAGGGATGGTTTTATTTTTGACGCATTGAACTAACCTATCCACATGCTCAGGGATGGATTACAAGAATTCAAACTTAGACATTTGAATTTTGGTCTTCTTAGCATGGTCAATTATATCAAATGACTTAAATGAATTATAAATAGAGGAAGGCAGTCCATCAATCTAGTTTTTGCTAGGTGTAGGACTGTTCTATGAATTTGAAGCAGAAGGTGAAGGAATATTTGAGGTACTTACTTTTGTAGTGATCATCAGGTCCTTTGAATAGAAAGGCAGAGAAGCCCCTCATTTAGCAATTGAAATTATTGGTCGATATTCTTCCCCTATTTTTCCTTTATCTGCTTGTTGAGCTGACTGGTTCTGGGACTTGGTAAATACAGTGTATGATCCATCAAACGCTTCACCTTTACTTATGGGTTCATCTTGGTAACTTACAAAACCAATGTTGGAGTCGCTAGCTAGTTCTTCTTTGCCTTTTGCAAAGAGATCAACATCATCTTCTTGGTTCAACTCAAGTTGGAAAGAAAAATCATGTTTAGTTTCAAGATACTCAACTGCTGAGTTAGCTGGTGTTAATTCAATGGCAAGCTTCCCTAGTGGGGGAGGAAGGCAATTTGGTTGCCCTTGATTTCTGGCAGTACTACCCTAATACGACTGGTTGGGAAATGTCCTCCTTGGTATATCCTGATAAGAAGGAGGAGCAGACATCCCTTGTGCCATTTTTTTTAGAGCTAACAATTCATTTACTAGCTTTTACACCATATGATCAGTGGTGCCTGTAGAAGAATATTCAGAAGATGAAGAAGCTTTATTTGTATTAGTATATCTCCTTATCTTTCTTACCAAGATAAGGTCATCTTCAACCTTAGTCTCCACAATTTGAGCTGCAGCAAGATCTATGTGGCCAATTCACCTCAATAGGAAACTCACTTTAGGAAGCTGAGAATTGATGCAGAAGCATTTGAGATTCTCAGGTGTCGACTGAGCAATTGTGGGAATCCTATTCTTCAGCTTGTCAAATTTAGCAATGAATTCTCTCATGGGTTCATGAGGCTCCTTATTCATTTGTGTAAGCTGGGCTAATAGGGCATGAGCATCTTTTGTAAGTTTGAACCTGGCCTCAAATTTGGCCTTAAGAGTATTTCAGTCAGTCACTATTTATGTTTGCAGATGATAAAACTAGTCTGCAACAGTGCCTTGTAATGTCTCTACAAATAGTCTGACTGCAACATCTTCATATTCAATGCCTATCACATCACAGGCTATGCAAAAGGCTTTTATATGTTCATCAAGATGAACCTTCCCATCACCATAGAACTTGGGGAAATTTTTCTTTGAGCTTGGGGTAGCTCATGTAGAGGTGGGGTCGAATTCAGGGGACCAAAAGTATTACCCCAGGGGCCTCAAGTTGCCATGATGTGGTTGTTGAAGGGAGAGATAATAAATCTCTATGGGATATGTATAGACAAAGCTCTGCTAGCAGAGGAAAGAGAAGCTTTGCCTGGAGGAAAACTCCTAGTTCACTGATGGTGAGTTTGTGAAGGGGAAAGATCAAAATTATTTTATTGCACAAGCTCAAAGATAGGGTCAAAAATACCTTGAGCTCTCTATCTTCGTGTGTATGGTGGATCTACCAGAGTGTAAAATAAAAATGGAAAAGAACTAAAACTGCTTCAATTTGAAGCTTGAGGCTTCAACCTGCTTGTTCTTCCCTAGCGGAGTCACCAAAAATTGTTGGGTGAATATTTTGTCACCAGCTAACTAACAACAAAATAGGTGCATCAACCATAGTATAAGGAGATTTATACAACAAAATGGATGTAGTGACCACAGCCAGATTGTGACAAATCTCTCCTCTCAGCAAGGGGAGGTTCCCTATAAACCATTATATACTATAGTATATATATATATATATATATATATATATATATTCATACCGTCCATCTCTCTTTTTTTAGATATGATTTTCATAGAACAAAGGAGAATTCTAGTGTAATTACTAAAAGGCACTTCTCTTCTTTCAGAAGTGATATTCAACAAACAACATGATTCTTCCTAGGTAGTAACAGAGACCACAAAAAACTAATGAAAGTACAAAGTCTTTAGTTGTCTCTCCTACTAATTAGGATAAAGGAATATAGTAGGTTGAAGCGTAGCTCAAAGTCTCCACTTCAACTACAACAGAGTAAAAGGTTATAAAGGATAAGGGGAGCTCAAAGTCTCTCCAATATCCTTTACACAAAACATAAACTCAAGGCAATTATGGCAACACAAAGTCTCCCATAGTTAGCTTCAAGACATCTTCCAACTTACTTCCACTTGTTCTACTTGTTTGATTAAATGGACAAGACTGTATTTATGAAACAGACATAAGAACAATTTCCCAGATGACATAAACTTATTCCAACACAAAGACTGAAAGGTCACTTGCTTTCTCATTCATTTAACAAAATATGATTAACAGTTTGAACTCAAAGTCTCAATATTGCCTTTCAATTTAGGTAGAGCTTTGCTTCTGATAACAGAGAGATCTCCCTTATATAAAATTAGAGATTACAATATATATCATTACAAGAAAGACTTGGGCACTTATTTTCATGAAATCAGCCCATACTGAATTGAATACATTGAATATCTATGAAAGGGCCATGTTGGAATAGGGCATCAGCCTTGACTTTGGTGTTCTGAATTGTCTCAAATGTCTCCTCCTAATCATGGGTTGTCTAGTCTTCTTTATGGCACTTACACGGTTGTCTATTCACCTTTACTTAATGCAGAAAAATAGGCCACACCTTTGAATGTTTATATTCTCTGATGTCCACCTAGTGGACTATTTCACCTACTAGAAATAACTCTCCTATAGATATTTCTATATTTCCTATAGTTTTTCTCTTTTTCCTTGCCACGTTTTGTCTTTATTTAGCGATTTGAGCTCTTGGGGCTATCTTCTCACTTTCTGTTGCTCTTTTTGCTCCTTTCTGGGCTGGTCACAGAACTTATTCTCAAGTTTTTTGAAAACCAATGGTTATTCCATCACCCTAAAATTGACATCTGCGGGGATGTCACTGGTCGCTTTGAACCTCTTTAAACCTTGAACTTTTAACTCTTTTAGTTCAAAGGTTCAATGTTTTGTCGATTCAATATTTTGTAAAGGGTCGTGTTCGCTCTCTTTTTCTTCTTCGGTTGAACCATTTGGTTGAACTTCTTTCTAGGATCTTTCACTTCATTTGCTCGAAGCTTCCTTTCAAACTTTGAACCTTTGAACCCTTTTAACCATTTCGGTTTGAGGTTCAACGGTTCAATAGTTAATTTTGTTTCTTTGAATCTTTTGAAGCTTCAAACTTTCTGGATCCTTTCCTTTTCTAATTCCATCTAACTCTTTGAATTTGTTGAACATTTGAACCTTTGAAATCTTTTGGTTCAAGGTTCAATGGTTCAATGGTTCATTCTTCACTCTTTGAAGCCTTTTATTCTCTAAATCTTTTGATCTTTGTTCAACCCGTTGAACCTTTTGAACCTTTGAACCCTTTGAAAGTTCAAGGTTCAATGGTTCAATGATTCAATGTTAACTCTTCGAAGCCTTCTTTTCTTTAAGTCCACCGAAGTCATTGAACCTTTGAACCTTTCAGAGGTAGGGTTCAATGGTTCAATGGTTCAAAGTGGTTCACTCTAATTGTTTGAATCCCACCGTTAAGTCTTTTGATCAAACCTTTGTGTTGAACCATCCTCAAAACACTAAATAAATGCCTTGAGTGTTTTAAACTTCTTTTGAAGAAAGATCACCTGTTGAACCTGTGACTTCCTTCGCTGAAAAGGCTTGAATATTTGAAAAAACTTAACTCCTTAGAACATTTTGAAATAAAGAAAGAAAGCATTTTGGCCTACAAGACCAAAATGGTTGGCATGTTGTCCTGAAAATCAAGTGACAGATTTTGGGAACAAAATACTTGAGGTCTAATATTTGAATCTACATTGACTTTGAGACTTGGATCCAAAGCACATGGTGCTTGCTATAGCAAAAAGAAATTATGCATCAGAATTATGAGAAAATTATAATGACACTACATTTCATTTGTGATGAGTTAGTTCAAATGTGAATATTTATAAATAATAATAATTATATGAACTACCACTACCATTGTTACAACTATTTATATTTAAATAAAAATAAGCAAAAGAAAAATTACATAAATGAACCTAAGTTAAAATCAAGATATGAACAATCAAGACTTAAGTAGGAACAAGAATGTATAAAAACAAAGCAAGAATAATGTAATAAACAACATGAAATTGAGATATGAATAATAAACCTCCATGTGTTCTATCAAGATGTACTCAGTAAATAAAAGAAATAATAAGACCAAATGAAAAAACAAAAGACCAAGAAAAAATAAGAAGAAATAATAAAGGAAAAGAAAGAAATAAAAGGTGAAACAAGAAAGCACAACTAAACACCAATAAAAATCAAATAAACACACACAAATAAGAGTTAGTCATAATGTTAGTGTGGTTTGAAAACAATTGTTCAGGCATATGTAGTAGAGGCATTACTTTCTACAACAATGTAACAAGAACAAGGACACCAAGTTGCCTCCAAATGATAGGGAAACACAGAAAAAAATGGGGGAAAGAGAAGAAAAGAAAAGGGGTAGCTGAGCTAACTCCACTTGTACAAGACAAGTGGATGTTGCCTACAGAGTTCTATGGATGAGAGATCCAATATGAACTTTAGGCCAAATGTAGTTCTCTAAAAAAATGAGATAGAAGAAAAGTGATGATAAGAAAATGTGATTAATGTTGTAAAGGAAAAAGGAAATGGGCTCACAAAATGTCAAGTCAATGGGATAATTACTTGAAAATGATAATAGGGTGGGATGATTACTTACAAAATGCCAAGAGCATGGGACATGTAATATAAACAAAAATGTAAGACAATGTTTTTTATTATTTATTCGATCATTTTCTAATGTTTTTGTGTTTTTGGGATAAGCAACTAAAATGAAATATTTAAAAAATGTTCAGGGAACTACTTAGCTAAGGAGATTCTCATCCATAGGTAAGATTTCAAACCACAACTAAAGTAGTTACAACAATTGATCATAAATATAAATAATGGAATAGGGAACCAACTAATCAAGGAGATGCTCATATAAGAATTGAAGGTCCAATAACAACTAAACTTGGCTATAATGGCCCATGAATGGAAATTAGTTAGAGAGAGGTCCTATTTGAGGCAAAAAATCCTACCAAACAATAACAAAATAACAAAAGAATAGTATGCAACACTAGATAAAAACTTAAGAACCATCCAGTAGGCAAAGATCCTGAGCTAATGATGTATTCATGTTCACTTGTCTGTTGAAAAGAAACTACAAAATACTATCCATGCTAAAATGCTTTGTAGAACTAGCGTTGAATATGTTCATAATGCTTATGAGTCATAATCAAGATCATAATTGGTTATAGGATAAAATATGTCTAGGTTACAACGGTTCAAGGTATGAAAAGAATGTGGTTCTCAAAAGAATGGTCCAGAATCAATATGGTCTGAAAGAGGATGATCTAGAGTGGGAAAAAATGAGTCCAGTTGGGATATCAATGATCTAGAGTGCAATGATCCAAATCTTTGACTATCTAGAGTTACAAAATAATATAGTTCTCAAAAGAATGGTCCAAGGTAGTTCAAAACAAAATGAATGTAGTCCATCATGGGATGGTCTAAAATATAATGGTAGGATAAAATAACTTCAACATAAGTTGCCCCCAAGTAAGGGGTCTTGTAGACAATAGTTCAAAAGTTGTCAAGCGTATAACCTCTTGAGGTGCACAATGTTCATGGGCTTTGGAAGTTCTTCACCACCTGGGGTGGCTAGATGGTATTCCCTCGATACTTAATTTGTTATAATAACATAGGGTCCAAGCCAATTGGGTTGAAACTTGCCCTTTTCTTACATTTTGCATTTATGTTCTTTTGGTTCTCTTTTAAGATCAAATCACTAATCTCAAACTCTCGAGGGATAATGCACTTATTTTAGCTTCTATGTAATCTATTCTATTAGGCTTTTAAGTTTTCTAGGGTAGTCAAATGCTTACCATCAAAGAGTTCTAGTTCTTACAATTGTGAGACTCTATATTCCTCATTATCTTCAATATGCTCTAAAGATACTAGTAATGAAGGCAACTCGATATCAATCAGGATAATAGCTTCTATGCCTTAAACAAGGGAGTATGGAGTGGCTCCTATAGGGGTTTGATGACTAGTTTGATAAGCCCAAAGGGAAGGAAAGATTTGCAAGTGCCAATTATGGCCAACATCATTGACAATCTTATTTAAAATGGTTATAATTGGTTTGTTTGATGCCTCAGCTTGTCCATTACCTTGTGGGTTATATGGTTTCAATTTATTATGCTTGATTTGGAATTTTGCACAATGTTCTTTAATATCTTTATTTACAAAGGATCTATAATTATCAGATATAATACATGTTGGGATACCATATCGACAGATTATATGGTAATGAATAAGCTTATCTATCTATCTATCGATGATGTAAGTGAGAGGAATGGCCTCAATCCACTTAGTAAAATACTCGATAGCAGTTAACATATGCTTATGGTCATCTGAAGATGTTGGATTTATTTTCTCGATGAGATCGAGGCCCCATGTATAAAATGGCCATGGTGTAGTGATTGAGTATAGTGGTAAGGAAGGTGCATGTATCAAGTTTCTATGTTATTGACAAGGAACACACTTCCTAACATAATTGCAAGAATTTATCTCCATTTTGGGTCAATAGTAACCTATTCTAAGGATTTTTTAACTAAGACTACATCATTGGTATTGGCCCCACACATTCCTTCAAAAACCTCTTTAAGCGCTATGTAGTATTCTCCCAAAGATAAACAATAAAGTATCATTCCATTATAGCCTTTATGATAAAACATGTTTCCAAGGAGGGTATATGAGTTATGCTGTGAAGGAATAATTTTTGATGATTGTTATAAAGGTCAGGTGGAAAAACATGATCATGAAAATAATTATAAAAATATTGATACCAAGGCAGTTCAGGTGGAGGATTGGGACCAGCAATAACACATAACCTTTATAAATCTATCAAGACATGTGTAGGCTGTAAAATATTTTAAATGAGAAATTGATACTCTTCAGCATTGCTATCAATCTATATCTTGGACTCAACTCTTGCCATTGTATTGCCAAATCTGTTATTGACCCTTAGTACTTGTTAAAACTATAGAGATTTAAAATGAGCTTTGAGATTATCCATAACATACTTATAAGGAACAAGCTTGTCATCTCTAGTTTGATACTAATCAGTGGTCTGATTGATAATCAAATGAGAATCCCCATAGATCATTAAATTTTGGATATCCCACTATATTGCAAGATGAAGTCCTACAATAAGTGCTTCATACTCAGCCATATTATTGGTACAATGAAAATTGATGTGAAACACTGTGGGAATTACATCCCTTTGTGATGTAATCAACAATATGCCAGCCCTAGATCCATGAAAAGTGAAGGAACCATCAAAATAGAGTTTCCACTATTTAGGTTCATGTTTTACTTCTTCTACTATCATGATAGAATCGTATGGGAAGTCAAATATGAGTGGTTGAGGGTCTATGATAGGCTCCCTGCAAGTTGATCAACAATAACCTTCCTCTTGATATCTTTTTTATTCTAATACTCAACATCAAACTCGCTTAAGAGAATGACCCACTTGGTCATGTAACTTGTGAGAGTTGCTTTGGATAATAAAAATTTGAGAGGATCCACCTTAGCGATAACAATGGTTTTTTTGTTTAGCATATAATGATGCAAATTTTGGGAAGCGAACACCATAGCTAAACACTCATCAATAGGCATATAATTATGTTCATAATCCACTAGTGTGTGGCTTAAATAATAGACTACATGTTTTTATTTTGATCATCATGTTAGGCCAAAATTACCCCTAGTGCATGCTCAGTTGCTAAAATATAAAGAAGTAGTGGTTGTCTAGGTGTTGGTAGTCTTAAAACTAGTAGGTTAGCCAAATATGTTATGAGATTTGAAAATGAAAATTTATAATCTTCATCCCATTAAAATATGACCCCTTTATTTAAGAGATGAGTAAATGGGTGGCACTTATCTACCAATTGAGAAATGAACTTGCAAATAGATTGAATCTTTCTTTGAAGGCTTTGGAGTTGTTTAAGATTTGAAGGTGGAGGCACTTCAATAATAGCCTTAACCTTAGCAGGGTCAATTTTGATCCCTCTTTGCAATATAATAAACCCTAGTAATTTTCTTGAAGTGACTCCAAAAACACACTTCTTTAGATTTAATTAAACTTTATATTCACAAAGTTTCTCAAAGATTCTCCATAGAATGTTAGGATGTCCATCATTTGTTTTTGATTTATCTAGGATGTCATCAACATAGTCATCAACAATATTGTGCATCATGCCATGGAAGATGATAGTCATAGTACGTTGATAAGTGGCTCTAGCATTCCTCAATCCAAATGGCATGACTTGATAATAGAATGTTCCCCATGGAGTGGTGAACGTAGTCTTGTGTTGATCTTTTTGGGTTATCTTGATCTAATTGTATCTATAAAATCCATATATGTGGGACAACATCTCATACCTAGTAGTAGAGTCAATAATCATGTCAATGTTGGGTAGAGTGAAATCATCTTTGGGTTATTCTTTGTTGATATCTATGAAATATGTATGAAGATGTATACCCTATGGATTTTTATTGATTGGAACTATGTTTGATATCCATTCATAATAGTATAGTTGTTTAATGAAGCCTACTCCCATTAACTTCTCCAATTCGGCTTTTATTAAAAGGATTATGTGTGGATGCATCTTCCTCAATTTTTGTTTAATTGGATTGGCATCTGGATGAAAAACAAAGTGATGCACAACCAAGTGAGGGTATAAACCTAGCATGTATGAATATGCCCATGCAAAAATATCAATGAAATCCATCAAAATGGATATAATGTGTTCACATTCTACTTCAGTAAGGGAAGCTCCAAGGTAAATAATTTTGGGATCTTCATATGTTCTTAGGTTCACTTCAATAGTATTCTCCACAAGAAGTGTAGAGCCATCTTCAAGAATAGTAGGCAATGTGTGATCATGATCATCTTGTTTTGCTACATTTTCTTGTTGTTCCTCCTAGAGCTCTAGATAATGTGATGAATCTGAATCTGCCAAATTAGGTAATGACCAACTAACAAAAATCTTAGGAAAATCAATTGTAAGACACTCAAAGACTTGTTATTGTTCTAACGTGATGCTAGTATTGGCTATAGAGTTAGGACTTGATAGACCTTGTATGTATTTTAGGGATGAGCAAACTTTCCCATCGAAGAGCACCTAAAATAGGTTTTCACTCAAGGGTTTGTCTTTATATTTACTTTTCCCTTATCAATGAGTGCTTCAAAGAGGTTTTCACCTAAATATCTTGATGTTTTATGTTCTTTATGACTAAGAAAGTTTGCCTACTCTCCAAAGTAGGAATACAGATCCAATGAAAAAGCAAAGCCTTGCTTATGATCACCAATGGGAAATCCATCTATAAGGCCCATATACTCTACAATTGATTCTTCATGTTGGAATTCATCAAGGCTTATGACCAAATTTTACTAGTCCCAATAAATGAGTTTAGGATGGCAAAGGCATATGAAACAATGGGGTGTTAAGGTCATAATGGCATTTGAATCAAATAAATCCATGTTAGCAAGCTCATCAAAAAGGCTATAATGGGATGTTATGTCATTGCTAGGATTCTCATTTCTAGTCCATTCAGAAGAATCACTATTGAGAGTCATGTGGTCATCCCTAGGGAGTTTAAATCCAAGACCAAGATTTAAATTAGTTATACCAGCTGATAAAGGTTCCAGGATTCTTTACGATTGTGGGCCAAGTCCTCTTCCTATATAATCAAAATTTTCAATGATCTGATTAGGGATAGGATATTTTGGATTTTGAGAATAATTAGCAATGCCATCAGAATATAACCAGTCTCTTTCGGTGAAAGCCTCTCAATCCTATTTTAGCAAAGTATTAGGTTCAAATACCATTGGTGGTTTATTTGTTTCTTTCTTCTATTGTGAGATCAAGATGGGCTTGGTAAGGCTTTTGGAAGGTTTGGGTTTACCAAATGTTTTGGGAGACTTCAATAACTTAGCAACACGGAAGGCATACTTAAGACAATACATGGAAATGCCCATGCCTTAAGGCATTGATGAAAGGTAGATGGAATAGCTTGTACTTCATGGATCCAAGGATGACCAAGAAGTATGTTATAAGGTAACTCAATAACCATAATATGTAACAATGTATGATAGGAAATAGACCCAACAATGATTGGCAAATAAATTATACTGGAAGATTCCCTATTGGTGTTATCATAAGCATTTATGATGATCATTTATAGCTGAATGTCCTTCATAGTGTAGCCCAATCTTTGTACCATTTTGAGGGACACTATGTTTAGCCTTGAATTATTATCTATAAGAACATGCTTGATTTTATGGTTTTTAATGACTACCTCAATATACAATGGGTTATTCTAGCTTGGACCAATAGTGGACATGTCTTTTTGATTAAATGTGAGCTATCAAAATGAATACAAATGTTCCACTAGTGTTTAGAACTATTCAAGATTTATACCTTGGAGAATAGTGGATTATTACAAAAGGTCATTCAAAATAGTTATATGGACTTCATACATACATAAGAGATCTAGAATAGAAATTTGTGTAGGTGTTTTATTTAGTTGGTTTTATAGATCATAAGGATTTTCAATAGTAGGATGAGGTAGTTTAACCTTAGTTGGCATAGTGTTTGGCTTTGGATCTAAAGGAATAATGTTTACATTTGGTTCAATGGAAGAAGAGGGAAAAGGGCCTTGAAGGATAACTCATGAGCATCTAGTTGTGATTGTGCAATCTAGAGTTGGCAAGGAGCCATTATAATTAGAAGACGAAGGTAAAGGGCTTTGGAGGGTGATTCACGGGTGCCTAATTACATTAGAGAAATTTTAATTTGGTGAGGAGCCATTATAATTAGAAGAAAGATGGTGTCTAGAAATGATAACCTATGTAAATGGAGGTACAACTAATTACGTGAACTCAACGTGACGTTACTTGAGTGAGAGAGTGTTGATCCTATAACAATGGGTCCAAACTATGAGGAGTATGGGATGGTTCATGGGATTTAAAAATGATAGTGGTAATTTTTTTAATAGAATTGCATCCCATTGTATTTTTATAATCGTAAGGCATGCTATTATAACCTAGGTTGTTAGCATTGGTATTATGATCTTGATTATGATCATGTTGATTATGATTTCAACCTTGAGTTTGACTCTACCACTTATTTTGTCTTTGGTTCTGATTATTCCTTAGCAGTTGTTTATTATGTCAAAGAAATGGATCTTTGTATACTCCCATATCCTGATTAGTGTCCTATGAAGCAATTTTAATCTCAACTTCACCACTCTCAATCAAATCTTTAATAAGGTGTCGTAATTAAACACAATGATAAGTGTTGCGACCAACAACATGATGAAAGTTTCAAAATTAATTTACCAGATACCAATCAATTTTGGGTTGATCAATAGGAAATGGTTTTGGTATAGGACACATAATCAAATTAGCTACTACGATATTTTAGAACACTACCTCAACAAGCTCTCCTAGTTTGTTGAGGACTCTAAATTTGTTATGGAATATGCTTTATGGAGGGATACTCTGTAAGTGTTTGGTGGATTAGGTGGAGATAATTATACGTGTAAAGATAGTAGAGCCTACACTATTTATATGTGTATTGATTTAGTTAATCCCTTTCTGATCATGTTTTTATTCTTATTGAAAGCATTAGGTTTCTCTATTGCAATAGTTTGACCAGGAGATTGGTTTTGATTTGACATTTGACCCTGTGAATAAGTTTTGACAAGGCCTTTGGTGATAAGTGCCTTCTCAATTTGCAGACCCTTGTCTATAATTTCTTCAAATGTGTTTGCACAAGCAAGTTGTAGATTGTGCACCACCTCAAGGTGTAAGTTCTATGTAAAAATTTCCACCAACTATGTCTGGAAAATTATGTTGAAATCAACTAGCTAATGCTCTCCATCAATGTAGATATGCTATGAATCTTCCTCCATCTTGTTGCTTGGCTTTGAAAAATTCAATAATGGTCAATTCATGTTTAATGTTGTAAGAGAAGTGGTTGATGAACTTTTCAACTAGATCATTCCAATCCACAACCGATCCCTTGGGTAACTTAAGAAGCTAGCCTAAAGCTTGTCCCATTAAGCTTCATAAAAATAATCAAAGAAATAAAATGCTATTGTAAGCTACCTCTTAGCATAATATAAAAAATGCCTGAATGTGTTCACAAGGGTCACCCTTCCCTTTGCATTTTTCAAGTTTGGGTGCCTCAAAATGAGGCAAAAAGGGGACTTGGAGAATACTCAAATCAAACGGATATGGACATATCTCATAAAATTTGTACTTCTTGATTTTTTTTCCTATCTCCAATCATGACACAATATCCTTCATGGAATTCCATTCTTGCATGTTTGGTGTAATTGTGGGTGGTACATAATACTGTTGGGGTGGTATGTGCCCCTGTTGCATGGCTTTGTTAGGAATATACACCCTACGATGGATTTGGTTCACTCCTTGAGTCGAGTAAGTGAGTTATTGATTTTTGGGTTGATTATTATTCCCTGAAGTCAGTCATCTTCAATTATAAATGTTCTCTTGATTTTGCAGAGTCGGTGGTCTACTCACCATAGTACATATTGGTTGAGCTGAACTATCCAAATTATTTTGAATAATCTCCTCAATATGTACTAAGTGTTTTGGTCATTGATTTTGTAAAGGAATCAAAGGTTCTTGATGATTAAAAAATGTATGCTCCATGTTTAGCGAAGCATGTTGTAGAACCTCTTGGGACTTAGGTTGTTCAATTGAGACATATTGATTCATCGTAGGTGTATTCTCAACTAAATTTTGTTGCATTGGTTCAATCACATTCCCTTGTTCCTTGGAAGAATCATTATGGATTGAAGTAGCAACTAAAGAGTCAGCTACGTCAATAATAAATTAGTTTGCATATCATTGACTTATATTATTTATCTTTGTGACAAGATCTTGATCATTAGGTTTTGACTCTATGAGAATTTCCTTTCCTTTTCTATAAGAAGCAAAGTTTGTTTTTGCAATATGTGCGAGGGATTGTTCTCATTGTTGCTCTCCTTCTCTAACCAAGGTGTGTAATTATTCCATCGAAAAGTCTGATGGCAATCTAGCATTGAATTCAATCAACCTTAGAAGTGTTTCATCTTTGTCCCCTTGGGGTTGATATTCTAAATAGTCTTCCTTAGATCCTACAGTTGTGGTAATGTCTTCGAAGACCATGGAATTGTCATGTCCATCATAAAAGTGATCCTCCTCATAGCTAGAGTCGTAAGGGACCCCACTATGAGTGTACCTTTGTGTCATATCTGAAATTTTGTTCACATTTTCTAAGATTTCGAATATGTTTTACAAACATTAACACAATATGTTTTTATTTTCTCCAAACAAGTAACAAGGTAAAAGAAACTATAAAAAATAAGGTGGTGTAGTACCATACAATTAGAACAAGTGTCGACAAAATTAATTAGCCTTGGGGGGTTGAAATCATTAAATTAGAAGAGGGTACGATAACTCAAAGACCTATGTGTAAATTAGTACACCAAACATAGGTTTAGAGATACATAAATACCATAAAAGCTATTTCAACTTGGACAGGTTGCTATTATAAAATTAAAATAAAGTCCTTCAGATAAAGAAGGTAACAATATGAACTAAGAAAATCAAGATGTGAAAACATGCAATAATTTCTCAGTATAAAATTAAAACCAAACGGGTAGTACAACATCATTGCATGGTGATAGGAGGTAGAATAAAATGTGTTATATAACTTAGAGTGTGAGTGATACACTAGATGACCTAAGTTCACAATGATAAGATGATGATGAGTCTCTAAATGACCTTCAATCCAAATGGAAAATAGTATCCAAGTTAACTCAAACCAAGTGCAAATGGTAAACCAATTTAACACATTTGCCCAGAACTTAGAAATGTGAGATTTTAAATTTGAATTATAAAGTGAAGGACTTAAAGATTCTAGAAAATGGTTTAGACTCAAATGGGTAGCATAATTATATTGTTTATATAATACAAACACAAATTTTTAAGATGAGGTTTTGAACAAGTTAAAAGATGATTTGGTTTTGACCAGTGCAATGCCTCCTTGTTCAGGAAAATGGTGGACAACAAATGTGTTTGGTTATCATGTGTTTTATTCACAAACAATTTTTAGACTCGAACAATGACCAAGTAAGTAAATGAAAAGACCAAATACAAATAAGTATAATTTCATATGACTTAGACTAACAAGGTTGCTTCGTATTGATTAAATCCATCTATATACATGTTCTTGGGAGGATTTTAAGTGTTAATCCAAAAATAAAATTGCATGAAGTAGCAGGGTTTTTATGGCCCCCTTCTCCCAAGAGATTGTATGGTGACATGAACCTTCAGACTACTCACCTTACATTAACAATATGTCCACGATAAGTGGGGTTGTTCTAAAACTTAAATTTTTGACCATCTATGTATAGTAATTATTATATTTATGCAAGGTTATATTTATTTGTATAGTAATTCCATCTGTGTACTACTTAGTAGAATCCCCTAGTTAACCAGACCTGACTCGGGTTTTCATTATGATAGGAGAGGTTAACCACTCAACCCCATGCCTCTCATAGTACACGTGCCCTGATTTATATACCTTGCCATATAGTGGGGTTGAAACAATGCCAAGATATGAACCCCTAGGTCAAATCTTCCCTACAGAACTCATGAAGAAGATATGAACTCCTCTCCACAAGCCAAGTTACATAAAATAAAACTAAGTGAAAATACTTTACAGGTTGATTTTAGATCACCCAAACCATACGAGTTTTAGGGAGAGCATTGACAACATTCTTTTCACACCTTCGACAAAGACACAAATTGCAAGGAAAATGTGCTTTTGTTCACCCAATTTCCCTAAGGGGGTTGGGGGGAAGAGCATACATGAACCCTTCATTTTACACAAAAAATAAAAAAATAATAGATGATCTTGCATAAAACAACACACTTTTGAAAACTTTACAATTTAAGTGAGTGTTAGTTTTAAGCACCAAAGTAAAGTGTTTGATAAATTTCTTGGCCCCTTGGTCGTAGTCGTAAAAACTTTGAAAATTTTTCACAAAATGAATTAAATTTAAAACATCTAGGTTCCTTTTAAACACCAAAGGGAAGGTTCGAGACTTAATTATGATAAAATTTGTCACTTTTCCACATGAGACATGCAAGTGTTAGAGATTTTCCTCCTACTTTGAAGCACAATTTCCATTGAAATAAGCAAGTTTTAAGAACTTACTCTCATATTCTCTATTTTTAAAAAATAAAGATTGGCATCGGTCAATAGTTCCTGATGTCGGTTATAGAAATACCAATGTCAATCATAAACAAATCGATGCTAGTTGATAAAAACTGATATCGGTTACCTATGAACCCTTGGGCGAAAAAGATTTTACACAAAAAACACTTGTTAGCCCAAGTTAGAATAAAATCTCCAGAAAAGCTTTGGATCATGTAAACAAAGTTCAGACAGAGACTTCAAACTCAAAACGACACCTTGTAATTTTGAATAAAGCTCTAAAAAGTGATTTTTCTCCATGTTTTTTCCAAGAACTGAACTAATGCGGATTAGATAGGATTGATGATGGTTATACAGAACTGATATTGATCACTATGTGACTTATATATTGACAAAATTGTCAAAAACATGAGAAAACAATGATAGAAACTTGATTTTAAGGATTTTTAAGGACTTTTTATATTTTTTAAAAATGCCAAAGCATCCTCCTTGCTTGAATGGGTTGCGTAGTCCCATCGTGAGTGCCAAGATGTAGTTATGGATTACAAATATGGTTAGATCAAGTATTTAGTCATGAAAACTCAATAAAATACATAATAACATAACAAGCTAAGAAAACTATTTTGACAAGGTTTGACAAATGATAATTAAGAGCAAATAAAAGAAAGCATACACAATACCTTCTCAAGAGCATCCCATTACCCAAATACAACTCAAAATCTGATTTTCCTCATGATTTGGTGCTCAATTCTTTGTCAATAATGCAAGACAAAGCTCCTCCATCATCTCTTGCTCACTAATGAAGGTAGGCTCATGATATGAAATCAAATGTAGTGTCTATATTGAAGCTATCCTATTGCAAATTAAGCATAATAAACACCACACACAAATGGCTTGTGGAGAGAATTTTTCATAATAAGTTTACACAAATGAAGCTTAAAAATGGTGGTCTTGGCCCTCTTATTTATAGATTTTTAAATTGATCAGGATCAACCATGATTGTCCATCTTGAGATCAAGATGTGTGGCCATGAATTAATTCAATATTAAAAATTAAATCTATACATATCCTCATAAATATTTGAAAGAAAGGGGTATTAAAGAGGCATGGGAGGCCTTAAAACTGATATTTGTTGCATTTATGGCTTATGGATGCCACCCCAAAAATAATGTCATTTAATGATGCAAATAATAGGAATAAATTTCTAACTTAAAGACATTCAATAATTTCCATGGATTTTCCACTTAAGCTCTTGATTTGAATTAATTTGCCTAAGTGAGATTAATCAATTGTTATGCAATTTTTTGGAAATTGGTTGCACTCTATTAATCAAACTGATCAAAATGTCATATTACTAGGTCATAATTTGACTAGAGAGGAATTATAAGGTGTTATTAGTTGTATATGAACTATTATCTCATTTAGGACATTGTCGACACAAAATAACATATGCATGTGTCATGTGCTTCCAAATTAGAAGAAAAGAGTGATCTAGAGCATCAAAATGCATTAATCATTTTGACTCGAAATGATTTGATAAAAGTTAATAATCATATTAAAATGCATTGTCCTATTTAGGGATGCATTAGCCTAAATTAGCACTTGTATATGACAAGCCTGAATCATTTAGTGTGTTTAAGTGATTTTGGCCCAAATTATTCATTTTCACAAATTTTGAGTAAAATTCACAAATTATTCATTTTATCAGGATTAATTCTTTCTAATGAAATAATATCATTATTAGTGGTGATTTTTGCATTGAAATAGTTCTGAAATTATTCTACAAGTAAAAAATATACTGATTTTAAAAAAAAATAGAATTACCTATATTTAGAGTGCATGTTGTTTATGCAGTCTTCTTTCTTGGGTTTCTAAAATAAGATAATATGTTATATTTTATTGATATTTGTTGTGGTTTTTTACCCTTACCGTTACCACTTGATGCCATTGTAACTAAAGGAGAATGCTATAGGACTCAAAATGCAGACATGTGCTAATAATTTTGGGAAGGCATTATCGGATGATAGTAATTAAAAAGTGGTAAAATGTAGTTGGGTGATAGCAACCAACGAGACAATGCTAGTGGGTGGTAAAATGGTGTCAGATGGTAAAGTACTGCTTGCTAGCACAATGTTGTTAGCCAATAGAGTGTTATTGCATGATACAATGTAGTCAAGCAACATAGTGTTATCAGGTGATAGAATGCAGTCAGGTGGCATAGATTTGTCAGGTGGCAGCAATCAAGCGATAGTGTGTTGTTAGGTGACATAGTCTGTCGTCCAATGATAGTAGTGAGATGACAGAGAGGCACTAGCAAGAATGCAATTAGGGTGTTACTGTTAGGATCCGCTGCTTAGAGCACAATTGATTTCCTTTGTATAAGCAACTAAACACGGAATTAAACCAGAAGTAATATGTAACTAGAATTCAGAATCAGCAAAGAACATGAGATACAAGAAACAATGAAAAATTGTATTAACACTCTTCCAGAATACAATGAAGAAATCACACTCTTCCCACACCTCTCTTGGGTGTCTAGTATTTCTCTCTCTCTCAATTATAAACACAACTCAAACACAGAGTTGTACCCTCCACCAGTCAGTAACAATCAACTCAATGGTTGTTTTGCCTATCTGCGAGTCCACCTGTGACAATCAACTCAATGGTTACTTTGCCTACCTTTACATACCAAGTACTTAAAGTACTCCAAGTAGATCTCCTTTGATATTGCACACCTGCAGATCACCCTGATCTTACACACCTGAAAGAACCCTTCTCCTTGCCTTTGCAAGTCCTTATGATTCTACAACTTGAGGATCGCTTCTTTGATCCTTGATTACAATACATGCCCCATGGGTCTCTTAAATAGATCCCATACAAATAATAATTAGACTTCCTAATTACAATAATTAGAAATGTAGACTCCAAGACTAAAATTAGTCTTTTACATGCAAACTAACTGTCCATCTAAAATTAGACCAGTTCTAGAAGTGCATGCAAACGCATGCACACACAGGTTGCCGATGTCGATTCCTATCTGACCGATGTTGGCCGACTCCTAACCGATGTCGGTTACTGAGAACACTAAAAATGACTGACGTCGGTTGATCAGACTGACGTCAGTTGCTCTGACACTAGATATGACTGATGTCAGTTGATCAGACCAACGTCGGTTACTGTAACACTTAGCAACCTCCTCCATTTGCATACCTGTGAAGCTTTTAGCTCCACAACCTAACAATCCTCCACTTGGAGATAAACAGTTGCACATGTACCTATACCTGTACATCCTCTAATTTTGTTTTCTAGCTTGTATCCCTCTTCAAGTTCAATCTTGAAGACCAACAGAAGTTGAATGAATACTCAACTTCTCCTTTGTTCCCAGCTTTGTTAGCATACCTGCAAGGTTCCTATCCGTATGGATCCATTCCAGCTTCAACTCACCATCCTCCAATACCTGTCAAATGAAGTGGTACCTAAGTTGTATATATCTGGTTCTTAAATGAAAGGCTGAATTCTTTGCCAAATGAATTGCACTTTGACTATCACTGTACAATCTACAACTCTCTTGCTCCTTTCCCAACTCTTCCATGAACCATGTCATCCATATCATTTCCTTACTAGCCTCTATGACTACAATGTATTCTGCCTCTGTAGTAGACAAGGCAACTACCTTCTACAATCTCTGAAATCCAGCTAACCGCTGTTCCACCAACAGTGAACACATATCCTGTGGTGCTTCTCCTATCATCCAAGTAACCTGCCATATCCAAATCTACATACCCATGTAGAGAAGTGCTTGACCCTGCATAGCATGAATACCTGCTGCTGGTCCCTCTTAGATATCTGAGAATCCACTAAACTACTTTCCAGTGCATCTTTATCGAATTGGCCACAAACTTGCTAACAACTCCCACTGCTTGGGTAATATCAAGTCTAGTACACGTACTCAACCTCATCATGTGATTTGGGACACTGTTTTGTGAACTGTCCATTCATAGGTGTGCTAACTGGTTCTGCATCCTGCATATTAAACCTCTCCACTACCTTATTCATATAATCATCCTGAGACAACATCAACCTGTGACTTTCCCTGTCTCTAGAAATACTCATGCCAAAGAATTTTTTTACTGCTCCCAAATCCTTTCTGGCATTCCTCTAAACTAACTTTACCTTTAGCTCAGCAACTCCCTACATGTGTGACCTTGCAACAAGCATATCATCCACATACAGTAACAGGATAATGTAACTAATATTATCCAATCTGGTAAAATAAACATAATGGTCACATTGACATTGACTAAAGCCATGCTTTGTCATACACCTATCAAACCTTAAACACCATTGTCCTGCAGCCTGCTCAAGACCATATAACCTAGCCTTCTATCTCACCTGTCCATTTTTTCACCTTTCTTTAACCTGGGAATCCATTCGTCTTTCAGTGCTTTCTTTCCAGCTGGAAACTCTACCAAATCTCCCATTTGGTTCTTTCCCAAGGAATCAATTTCCTCATTCATGCCATGCTCCCACTGTTTCCTAGATTCTATCTGTATTGCCTCTTCAAAACTTCCTGGTTCTTGACCATCAGTGAGCAACAAGTAGTGTAAAGAAGGGGAATAACGAATTTGAGGCTTACTTACCCGTTTAGTCCTCCTCATGGGCATTTGAGACTCCTTAACAGCTTGTTGTCTGCCCAAAATCTATTCTGACAGTGACCGATCTCAGTTACCTCTGGCTGACCCTGGTCTGCACCCGACCGATGTTGATTCCACCTGATCACCGACACTGATTCCCTGACTGACGTCGGTGTCCACCTGGTCGCTGACGTCAGTTACTTGATCGATGTCGGTATCCACTTGCCCGACACCACTGACATTGGTCTGATCGACATTGGTACCTGCCTGTTCGATGTCAATTCTCACCTGACCGATGTCGATAACTGTGTTTTCCTATGAGTGATGATTTTTACCCGAGAGCTCATTTTAGATCATAACCTTATCCAAACCAACACTGCCCTGCTCAAAACTATTTAGCCTCTTGAGCTGATCTCTGTCCATCATCTTCTCCTTGAAAACCAAGGCTTTTTTATTCTTCAATGTGTCAAAAGCATCAGATTTCCTCTTTATGCAATAAACCTAATCCTTTTTTGTAGCATCAAAAACATACCACTGTGATCCTCCAATAGAAGCTCCCTGAGCTGGTCTCCACACACCTATGTGAACAAGCTCCAACCTGTGCTTCTTCTTTGTTGACCCAGTTGTGAGAAACCTCACTTTCACCTGTTTCCCAAAGATAGCATGCTCACATAAATCTCAGTCTCTGCTTTTCAAATCTGAACTCTTACCATTTGACTTAAGAACATCCATTCCCTTCTTACTCATGTGACCAAGCCTAGAGAGCCACATCTTCGCATCTACATCTGAAGTAGATAAACCAGAAGGAGAATCAGTAATACAAGTAGATAGATAAAGAGTACCTACTTTCTTACCTCTTGCTAAAACAAGTGCACCTTTGAAAACTTTCCAAGATTCCACTGTGAGAGTTACTGTGCATCCCTCATCACCCAACTTTCCAACAGAAATCAAATTCCACTTTAGGTCTGGGACATGCATGACCTCCTTCAACACCCACGTGTTGCCTGTCTGCAATTTCAGCTGCACTTTCCCTTTGCCAACCATTTGACAAGGCTTACCATCCCCTAAATAAATCTTTCCAAAGTCTCCATGGACATACTCATGAAAAAATTCTCTATTTGGGGTTGCATGACAGGAAACACCAAAATCTAAAACCCATGATTCTGCCTGACTATCCAAAGAAACTATAAGAGCATCATGTGCAACAATACCTGTAACATCTGCTTCTTCATGTTGATCTTCTACCAACCAACAATCTTTCTTTGCATGTCTTTTCTTTCCACAATTCTAACAGATTATACTGCCATACTTGGATTTGGATCTCCTGTCTATCTTTGACCTTGATTTCCCTTACTCAACCTTCTCTCTTTGCTTTCCCCTACTTTCACCACTTAAAGCATTACTTGATGTCTCACCTGTGCTTTTTTGTGAATTTCTTCATTCAAGATTACACTGACAACATCATCAACTTTCAAGATATTTGAAGCAGATGCAGTATTACTTACTGCCATTACCAAGCTATCCCAACTTTCAGGTAAAGAGGATAAGATTAAGAGAGCCTTAATTTCATCATCAAAAGCTATATTGACTGAAATTAATTGGTTTACTAAACCATGGAAATCACTAAGATGACTATGTACTGATCCACCTTCCAGCATTTGCAAATTAAATAATTGCTTCATAAGAAATACCTTATTCGAAGCTGAGGGTTTTTCATATAAATTTGCCAAAGATTTCATTAACTCTACCGTTGTCCTTACCTGAGATAAGTTGGAAACCACAGAAGCTGCCAAGGTTAGCCTTATAGCTCCTAAAGCCTTTTTGTCAAGAACCTTCCATTATTCATCTTGCATACATGTGGGCTTACTCCCACCCAATGGTAAGTACAGATCTTTCTGATACAGATAATCCTCTATCTGCATCCTCCATAATTGATAATTCTTGCCATTGAATTTCTCCATTCTTAGTATACTTTCTTCTGCCATTGCTAACTCCCACTCAAACAGAAACCCCTGTGAGTGACCTATAATCAACAAACACTTAACACACTCTAAAACCAAGGTGTTAGTGAACCTCACTCTGAGAACCTACTTTGATACCACTTGTTAGGATCCACTGCTTAGAGCACAATTGATTTCCTTTGTATAAGCAACTAAACACGGAATTAAACTAGAAGTAATATGTAACTAGAATTTAGAATCAGCAAAGAACATGAGATACAAGAAACAATAAAAAATTGTATTAACACTCTTCCAGAATACAATGAAGAAATCACACTCTTCCCACACCTCTCTTGGGTGTCCATTATTTCTCTCTCTCTCAATTACAAACACAACTCAAACACAGAGTTGTACCCTCCACCAGTCAGTAACAATCAACTCAATGGTTGTTTTGCCTATTTGTCAGTCCACCTGTGACAATCAACTCAATGGTTACTTTGCCTACCTTTACATACCAAGTACTCAAAGTACTCCAAGTAGATCTCCTTTGATCTTTCACACCTGCAGATCACCCTAATCTTACACACCTAGAAGTACCATTCTCCTTGCCTTTGTAAGTCCTTATGATTCTACAACTTGAGGATCCCTTCTTTGATCCTTGATTACAATACATGCCCCATGGGTCTCTTAAATAGATCCCATACAAACAATAATTAGACTTCCTAATTACAATAATTAGAAATGCAGACTCCAAGACTAAAATTAGTCTTTTACATGTAAACTAAATGTCCATCTAAAATTAGACTAGTTCTGGAAGCGCATGCAAACGCATGCACACACAAGTTGCCGATGTTGGTTCCTGTCTGACCGATGTCGGTCGACTCCTAACCGATGTCGATTACTGAGAACACTGAAGATGACTGACGTTGGTTGATTAGACTGACGTCGGTTGCTCTGACACTGGATATGACCGATGTCGATTGATCAGACTGACGTCAGTTATTGTAACACTCAGCAACCTCCTTCATTTGCATACCTGTGAAGCTTTTAGCTCCACAACCTAACAGTTACGGGCAACCTCAAGGCTCAAAAACTTGGTAATGTGGTAAAGAAAGATACTTTGATGGTAACCCTTGTGAACATATGTACTATATATAATGTGAATTACTTGGATACCCCTATAATTAATGTAAAGAATTGGTGATATGACCTCTTACAAAATTACATCCTAAAATTTTAGGCAAATGGGTCCTATGTACTGTTCCCAAAAATCACCAAATTCAATTTCTCAAAAACTAAATATTCATGAGTTAATGAATATTCACCACTAAAATTTACCTTGATTGAAATGTGAAAATATTGTTAAGCATGTCAATCTTGTTGATGTGCAGGCCAATCTCACTCATCTGTTAAACACATTAATAACACAAAAAATAATAAAATTCAATCCCACCAATCCATAGGTCAAACTCGTTGTTCATGGGAGTGACCTTGTTGATTAGGATTTTAATCTCATCGATATGCATAAAATGGAATATAGAAAAATTAAAGTAAAAGAGATGAAATCTAGGTCAAAGAGTGATCTAATTTTGTAATTAAAAAAATAAGAAGGCCTGGAAATAGATTTATGGGGTGGGATTATCCCAATAAATGTGCCAAATGTAAACCATGATTACAAGTGAGGATTAGTTTTTTTTGTTAGTAATAAAAAAATAAACAAATTCACAAAACATAAGCCCCCAAACATGATTCCTTATATTGGGCAAGTTTTATAAAACAAAGAACAAATAGAAAGCATAACCAAGTAGACTTATACCTTCATCATGGACTCCTCTTCAAAGTCAACTCACATACATGATTATGCTTAAATGTAGAGCTCAAAGTCTTCATCAATGTCGTGGTGCAAAATCCATCAACATCTCTCCAAGCACTGTCTTCAAAGGTTGTAGATCAATTGCAAAAAAAGAAGTTGAGCTTTTGAGAGATTTCTATAGAGTTTCTTTGCACAAAAATATTATTGAAAGGTCTATGGTGACCCTTATATTTATAGGTTTTCCAGATTGACAATGGTCTTTAGATCAAGATCAAGATTAGTGGATATAATTCAATTCAATTTTGGACACAAAATTTAATAAATATTTTGAGAAGGGGTTGCATTAATGAGGCATGGCTTGCCTCAATCTTGATATTTATTTTCGTTAATGCTTAGTGCTTTCCAACTTTCTGGATGATTTCACGATTCAGATATTTGTTGAGTTTTTTAATATGACATAATTAGAGTTTAGCCAATTTCTATGGATTTTCCATTTAACCATTGGATTTAATTTGTTAAATTAATTAATCGCAATCAATTTTTGGGTGATTTATGAAATATCTAAATTTGACTATTCACTCCAGTTAATTACCCTAGAATGTTGTTTGTAAAGCGACAATTTGACTCACATTGATTCAAACAAAGCTAATAATTAATTAACGTGTATTTCCACAATCAGAGATGCACCAATATGTTTCATAAATTGTACAAGACATGTGTGAACAAAATAGAAAATTTCAATGGTATTTGGTCTAGCTTGTGTGCTATTACAGGAAGTTAATCTGACTTACAGTTTCGACGCATAAGTGATAAAAGTTGGATGTCGAAATGCATTGTCATTATCTCCTCCATGTCTTTTATCACTCACTCACACAAACACATAGGTGGTCAAGCATACAATAATCCAAGTGTACATTGTCATTATCTCCTCTATGTCCTTTATCACATCTTAGAGCCCATATGATCATGATACACCTATTGTGTCAACTATGAAAAATGTTCCTAGTAGTATATCCATATATTTGTGTAATGTTGGTGCATCCCCTTGTATGATGCCACGCAATAGTATCACCCTCCATTCTTAACTCTCTATGAAGGTCTTTCCATATATAATACACATGGTTTGCTCTCAACTTGAATCACATAGGTCTCTTTGATTAAACTTATATCCATCTAACTAGTAACATCAAAATCCTCCACACATCTTTCAAGGTCACTATGATCTCCCCAATTGGTAGCCACAAGATACAGGGGCCACCAAGGCCTAAATTTGATGGTCGACCCCCGTCAATTTTTTTTTTATGACAATTATTTATTTAACATTGTCTTTCAATACATATATAATTCATAATAGAAGAAGGAAATAGTAGAGAGAGAGAGAGAGAGAGAGAGAGAGAGAGAGAGAGAGAGAGAGAGAGAGAGAGAGAGAGAGAGAGAGAGAGAGAGAGAGAGAGAGAGTGAGTATAGTAATCATTTATAATTTTTGACGGTTTGCCTAAAATTTTACTTTTCATCTGATACGGTTTCTTAAAAAAATTATTGTATTTTACAGCTAAAAACCATAAATAATGCCATCAAATTTAGGCCCTAGGTGCCACCATTCCACTGCTCAACCAACGTAGTAAGAATAGTCGAGTCATATCACCTCACATGTAGGCGTGAAACATGGCTTACTCTGGTTGTTTCCACCCAACCTCATCTAGCCCCAATACTTGTATTCACGGTAGGGCATTCCTATGTTATAACTCTCGCAAGTGTATGAGACCTTGCATCATAGTAAATTAAGATGAAAATTAGTATTTTTTCTTTGATATACACCTACCATCATTGAGTTCTAGTGTCAAATGTCAAGATGAAAATTTGATTTATCGAGAGAGATTTTCAAAGCCCTAGACTTGACAAACATGATAAAAAGCAAAGATGCCTATGATATCACCTTATGCACATTAAAAAGCAAAGGAGCCCTAGATTTCAAAATCATTATCCAACGTATTTGCATTAAAAAGTAAGGACACCTATGATATAGTCTTTAAAATTAATCTCTGAAATGGTTCTACTCAAAAAGATGAGATGATTGAAAGGGTTATAATCTGATTGATGAGAATGATAGTTGCTTATATTTATCCACCAAGGTGCAAATCACTTTAGATACCCAACATGAAGAGTCAAGTGATTAAACCTAAGTTCATGCCCTAAGTAATTTTAACGGTGTAAATGCACCTTACTTGTAGTTGTTTAGCCAAAAAAACTCAGTAATTCAAATATAAACTTACTCAGCAATATAAATCCACTAAATATTTATTTTTAAAATGTGAACATAAATAAAAACATTTGATATAATTCAATGATTCCATAATCCCATGTAATACCTTCAAGCATATTAAAAAAAAACACGAAATCAGTATTTGACATTATTGTTTTTCCAGAGGCAAAGACTACAATTTTTTACAAAACTTATGGAATTAAGAAACCGATTTCCCACAACGCGTAGAACGCACTGAAGCAAAATATTGACAACTTCTTGTCCGTACACCAATACACACCCTCTAGTTCAATAAAACTGTGCTTGCTTTGAGAAGAGGACGACCCAGCAGAAAAAACAGGGATATCAGAACGCCCGTCAATATCAGAAAAAACCTCTCGTATTTGGAGTTATGTGTGGTGAGCTGTGAATCAATGGCTTCCTCTTCCTCTTCAAAAATGGTATGAAGCTCATAAAGCTCTGTCTTCAAGGGTCTCTTCATTGCTAAAGCCAATTCCCAGGCTCCCATTTCTGATGACATCATATATAACCACACAGACAAAGAAAGCCAGATGATTTCTCTTGATCCCCAAGTATATGCTTCTTGCACAACAATGAGAAAAAAAAGCACAGCAGAGCAGATTGATTAAAAAGACGCAAAGCAAAAGCATTTAATGATACAGTCGTATGAGAAACGTGAACCACGAAAAATATAATTTCCTATCGGAAGAGTAGGAGCACTGTTTGATTTTTTTTTATTTTTTTTTTCGATTTCCTATATATGATGTAGGATTCTAGAAACCCTGTTTGCAGAAGTCGTGGAGGAAGTTGTTGGCACATTTCAGAAGGCAAAGGGCTTATTCAAAGATATCGAGGGACATTTTTAGAAATCCTGAAGGGCTCTTTCCCTTCGAGAAAGTTCATGTAACTAAAGCCGAAGGGCTCTTTCCCTTTGGGAAAGGTTGTGCCAAAGAACCCGAAGGGTAATTGTCAAGAATTCCGAAGGACTAAGCCAAAAGTCTGAAGGGTAATTTGGAGAGCCAATTCCCGTGGACAATTTATCCATGGGAAAATGGCAAACGAAACGCTGAAGACCTAATTCCTTCAGAGTTTTGTCTGGAGGAATAAACAAGGAGATGGGCCCAAAACAATTCAAACGACAAAATAAGTCTGAAGGAATTTCTTCGAACAAATTATCTAAAAGAATTCCTTTGGAAGGTTTACCAAGGAAAAAGTCGCAGGCAATAAGCCCAAAGGGAAAGAACAGAAGCATGGTCCGAAAGACAAGCCAAAGGAAAATGTCCATGGGAAAAAGCACAAAGAGGAACATCTGAGAGAAATATTGGATCAAGGAAAGAATAGAGACAAATACGCTGGTTAAACAAATGGCCCAACAACAAGAAATATACAGGGACGAAGAACTAGAAAATACAAGAGGTTCCAACAACCAATGAACAGGTTAACACATTCTACAGCATGCAAAGTGGTCCAAATAGGATTAAACACATCCAAGATGTGTAAATTTTTCAAACACGACACCTTCAGTTCTAAAAACAAAAACTCATTTCCATGTAGGACTCAAAAAGCTTAATGTTGGAGAGCTTAACGTTATTTACATGCAAGCACTCTTGTTTGTTCTGAGCCTTTCAAATGATCTAGCAGTTGAAGTAAAGACCATTGGAGGTTGACTAGTGTTGAGCTCTAGCTGACTAATTGACAAGTGTCACATCCACTCATGCTCTCCATGCAATAGAAGACATTCTCACATTCCATTTCAGCTTCAAGTTGGTTCGTGCTTGAGTTTAGACATCCAAATTAGTGTGTTGTTCATACATGAAGTAGATTAGCTAACCGTCCATTTTTCAACACCAAAAAGAGTTTTCATGCAAGCATAAGACAGGAATTTATTTTTAAATCTTTGGATAGCACAAGTTGAATTGAAGTTGACTTCTCTTCTATTCTCAGTGCCACTCTTTTGGCTGCTTGTATTTTTTCCATATAAGTTGGCTTTTCAACTTTGAATTGTATCCTTCTTTTGGCAAGACAAAATTTTATTAAAGATTGAGTTGTAACATTTTCTCAGATTAATAGGACTATTATTTTTAGATTCCAACTACTAGTATAGTGTATTTATGTCATTGATTTGTATAAGTGATAGAGTTTTTTTCTTGTCAAGTCTTGATTCTTACCTAGTTACTAGTTGGTCAAATTATGCAGGTCATGTTTTGTGTTTAATGTCTTTTAGTTGAGTTTATAGTGGATATGAGTGGCTGGTTAGTGCCTTGAATCAGGCCTATTCCATCATTTTCTTCAAGCTTTGATCACAAGATAAAACATTTTCATGAAATACTTATGTATATTAGTCAATTGGAGTTGAAAGTTCAGTGTTTCTTTTGTCTAAATCAGTGTTTTTTAAGAGCTCTAATTTAATGGATCAACAAATCATTCAGGTGTATCACCATCATTAGATAGGATTTTATTTCAAGTTTTCTTTCTCACTTTTTCCACGCAGTTGATAGCATAAAGCAAAGATCATAATTGATACACCAAAGGGAGCTAGCCCTTAGAATCTAGAGATTCAATCTACTGATTAGGTCACCCACAGCCAAAGATTATTTCTATGTTTCAGCAGACTGTGAAGGCCTGAAACTACTTTCATATGGGTGCAAGTCTAATTGACAATAATTTTTGGCATGCCCAATGGGACACATTGAAGTTGGTCTTGCTGAAATTGTAGTTGCAACAGTGTTCTTCATGAAGTATTTGGTGATTCCAAGCTTATGTGATTATTCTAATAGTCTAGGCATGGTTTCCATGTAAGTCTATTGTTATTGTATTATCATGAATGAGTTTTGATGGCTATGTATGAAGACAATTCCTATGCTATGTTTCCTTATCAACCCTATGATGGATCATACCAGCCTTGTCATGATACCTATGAGACTCTTTATGAGCCTAATCAGCCTTATCAAGAGTATTATCAAAGCTATGTTGAGCCTTATCAAGTTTCTCATAATCCTTATTATCAAGAGCATGACTCTTACCTTCCTTGTGAGTCATATCAGTCTCAAGACCAGATTTCATCTTTCTCATATGGCTATGATGTTGCATATGAGCAGTCTTTTCTTCAAGAAAGAATGAACAAAATAGATCTCAGAATACTAGCATATGCAAGGAAAGTTTGTTCAAATTCTCGATATGAAGAAGTGAATGGTCTATTTCAAAATGTGTCTTATCCTAAATAAGTGCTTGTTTGCACATTTGTTTGATTTAGTTAGTTTTCATGTTTTCATGTGTTTCCCTTCTTATAAGAAGGATGAAGGTTACTTCATGTCTAGTCAAAGAGAGTTTGCAGTCATGGATTAGATCTATCATTTTTTTATGAATTCAAATATCATGTATACGGCCAAGTTCATAAGCATAGCAGGCATGCTTCCCAGCTAAGTCATCAAAATGTTGACAATTTTGACCTACAGGTCAAAATTACAACCTCTACAATTCAAAACTTTGTAGTTCATCTTGTGAATCAGTTTTGGGTCATGAATAGTTTGAAAGAATTGTTCAAGTCTACATGGTATCTTTCTTTCAGGAGAATTAGACAAACAAAAATCTTGAGGGGCATCTTTAAAAGCAATTTTCAAAGGAACTAATTCCTTCAAAAATTTTGTCCAAAGCAAATGAACAAAGGCAAAAGGTGTTTTCAAAGGTCTATTGCATTTTCTCGAGGGTTCTTTTCAGAAAGTTCTCTTTAAGAAAGTAGAATCCCGAAGGGTAGAATCCCTTTGAGAAAGTTCTCTTTAAGAAGATCTGAGAGACACTTAGAAAAGTCCAAAAGACAACTTGAAAAGGGAAAAAAAGGTTCAAATCCTTCAGACATTTTTTTTAAAAGAAAAGAAACAATCCATTTAGGAATCCTGAAGGGTATGTGCCCTTCGAGAAGGTTCATTTCAAAAATCCCAAAGGGTATCTGCCATTTGGGAAAGTTTAAAAACAAAAATTTGAAAGAATTTCTTCAGAAGGTTTACCAAGGGAGAAGTCGCAGGCAATAAGCTCGAAGGCAAATAATAGAAGCATGGTCCAAAAGACAATCCAAAGGAAAATGTCCACAAAAAAATGAAGACTCGTTTGTATGAAGGACTCAAGGAGCTTATTATTTGTTCTGAGCCTTTCAAACGGTCTAACAGTTCAAGTAAAGACCATTGGAGGTTGACTAGTCTTGAGCTCTAGTTGACTAATTGACAAGTGTCACATCCACTCATGGTCTCTATTGACTAAAAGACATTCTCACATTCCAATTTAGCTTCAAGTCGGTTCAAGCTTGAGTTTAAACATCCAAATTAGCGTGTTGTTCATGCATTAAGAAGATTAGTCGACTATCCATTTTTCAACACCAAAAAGAGTTTTCATGCAAGCATAAGACAAAGGGATTTATTTTTAAATCTTTACCAAACACAAGTTGAATTGGAGTTGACTTCTCTTCTATTTTCAATGCCACTCTTTTGGCTTGTTGTACCTTTTCTATATAAGTTGGCTTCTCAGCATTGAATTGTATCCCTCTTTTGGAAAGACAAAATTCTGTCAAAGACTGAGTTGTAACTTTTTTTCAGATTAATAGAAGGACTATTGTTTTCAGATTCAAACTACTGGTATAGTGTATTTATGTCATTGATTTGCAGAAGAGATAGAGTTTTCTTCCTTGTCAAGTCTTGATTATTATCTAATTACTAGCTGATCAGATTATGTAGGTTATGTTCCGTGTTTAATGTCTTTTGGTTGAGTATTTGCTAAACTCAACCACTTAATAAGCTAAACTAAGTATTTTCTTGGCCCAGAATTACAGGGTCCCATGGAAGGAGACATGGCTACAAAGTTCCTCAATTTGTGAGTCTATGATGCCTTCCACGTGACTCCAAAAGACTTTTTAAACAAGAGGTGGAAAATAAATTTGGGACCACTAAGACACTAGGTTAAGGTTAGCTAATTATTTTAAGAGGTATTATAGTTATTCGGTTTGAGTGTATTGATAGATGGGTGATAGATATGATTTTGGTTCTAGATTTTATGGACAATAAAGTAGTGTTGAATGTTTTTTTGATAGAATCTTCTACTTGGACTACTATGTCATTTAAGCATGATCTTCCACCTCCTTTTTTGGGTGGTATGAATTGTACTTAATTCTCTTATATGATTTTTATAATATTGTTTAAAGTGACATGTCTCATTCAACGTCATTATTTGTTATTTATATTTTGTTACCATGATTAAATTTGCACTGTGAATACCAACTAGTGATGTTGCTATATAACTTTCTATATTTTTATTATTTACATAATAAAATATACTGAAACGTTCCAATAATAAATTCTAAGTATTTTTTTTAATGAGGATTTTTATGATTCTTTACATTTTATATAATATATGTTAAGAGAAAAATTAATATTATTTTATTAAAAAAATTATTTAATTTTTTTTCTAATAATTAATTATAAATTTATAATTAAAATAATAACATATGTGACAACTGCAAACCCTAGCAATGACTGTAAATAATGGTGGCAGCTACAAGTTACAAACCCTATAAAGTCTCTAAAGCAAGAAGGAAATGAACAAAGATCATTTTCGCATGCAACAGAAATATCACAAGAACTGCTCTCCCCAAAAATTGGCCTCCAAAACCATCGTTGGCCAAGATGTGAATCTTGGAAAAGTGCATGTTTATGCAAAAATTATTTTGTAGGGAACAAAACCTTTGATTATGAAGTTGTTTGTGATTAAACGTTTTTGGATCATTTTTATATGTTCGTCTCCACGTCAAACTTGATGTGCCACTAGCCTATAGTTCACACCCATAAAACATCACTGGCATGATAAGCAACCCAAATAAAACTCTGGTAATCTTCAAATCTAATAACTCAACGTTCTTACATCTCTTTTGAAGCACATAAAGGCATCTCTATCCACCTTGTATTCTTTTCATTTTACATGTATCCCAACTGAGTTTGTTGTAAAAATCTACATCGAGATACTTGTATTCTAATAACATTTCAAGAAGCTCTCCTTCAATTAAAATGTTTCTCCCTTTTTCATGAAAAAAGAGCAATAAAATATCAAACTCATACCCAAAACTAAGTGAGGTGATCCGTAGACATGGGATTGCACTCGAACAAGGTGCACCTTGTTAGAGATCTAAACTTCATAAATATCGTATGCAATGTGCACCAATGCCTATATATATTGTTAGGGTATTTGTTAAAAGTTAGAACCATGTTTTATGATACCAAGTAGGTGTCATGACATTAAACTATTTTCAGGGACTTACAAATGAAAAGCTAGAGGAAGTGGAGAATGAGAAAAAACAAAAAGAGAGGAATGTTTATAGAAAGATGCTTGACCAACAAGATGCTCAGAGAATATGGGGAGAACATTTTTAGATAGTCTTTACTCCAACCTTTGTCATTTTATAGGGCCCTTTTATCTGCCACGACATTTGCATAATATCATCAATGATGCCCCCTTATGTACCCAAGTGGCATGCACTTTGTAAAATCTTGAGTACTCACTTGAACCGCAATGAAAGCAACAAAATAGAATCCATAACCTCAATGTATTTCCCCCACATCAACGACATTACATTATTGATTTGATCTGCACATCGGACATGGAGTCCTTCAATAATCAAAAATAAAATAGTCAATAAAAGAAGCCACCACCTTGCAAGCTACAAACCCCTTTATAATGAGCGCAGGTCATGTAAATCTAACAACTACCTTGAAGTCGGGGCATGTGTATGATATGGGCCCTATGTTGTACGATTTCACCTAATATACCATGTCATTGGCCCTCATGCTCATTGTCTAGCTCACTTTTAAATCTTTCGTCACTTGTAAGTTTTGTATGGCCTTGCCCTTTATTCCATGGGTATGTATATGGTGTTCCTGTATGTTCTTTAACCTGATGTAATTTCTCTAGGTGTCAATATATTGGCATCATAGATGAGCATAAGCTAGAATATAGCCTTTGGAACCTCAATGTCTTGTCTCCACATTAGTGTCATTATAGCTTGGCTTTGAGTCAAACCTTGGGTGTGTAGCCTTCTCAATATTAAATCAACCTCATGTTATCGTCATAGACCCTTGACAATAGCAAACATCCAATCAAAGAACCTGCTCCTCTACAAGCTATGTACCCCTTCGTAATGGATCCAAATCATGTAAATCTAATTGCTGCTCTAAACTAGGGTCTATTGTAGGATATCATTTCCCCTTACCATCACAACCTGAGTGATCTCCTCGCACATCATATTAGCACACCGTAACAAGGAACACATAATCTCATTTTGTATTGTCACATCCACTGGAAATATACAATTATTTTTCTTAATGGTTCATACACAAAATGTGAGATAAAGTCGATGGTGATGGGTTTCGAGTGAGGTACAACTACCAAATTACACTTGTTTGCTTCACAAAACTTTTCCATATTTATATTTGTTATTAATATATTATACTTTAAATATATTATTATGTTATATATAATTATATATTAAAATATTAGTAATATTTTAATAAAAATTACACTCAAAATTTTAAACTTTTTATTATCATTTATTAAAAATTATTAATAATTTGCTCTAAAAATTATATTATATTACATATTAAATATTATAAATTAAATAACTAAAAAACAATGTTTTATATTTATATATTAACATGAATTAATAATATACTCATTTCAATATAAATTATAGTTAGTCGTTAAATAGATAGATATAGTACAAATGAGCATGGAAACCAGGGGTCGAGGTGAATCGACATTGGCTAGAAAGGAAAGGTGTGACCCACCTGTCTCAAACGTTGATCAGTGAAGAAATTGATGACAACTTTATTGTATTCATTGATGCAATGGCCGAGCAAAAAAATTTATCCTTTCACGTTGAGAGAAATGGAGGACTTGTTAACTCAAATACTAGGTTAAAATCCGCTGTCTTGATACAAATTCCAAGTAATATGGTAAAATTTGATGCATCTCAAGCTGTTAAGAAAATGAGAATTGATGAAGTAAATGATGATTAGACAAAAAAAGACACTATGCAATATGTTAATCCATGTGTTTAAGTTCTGAGAATGAATTAATGTGATCGGTGGGTTGGTTGTTGGTAAATAATTTTATAGCTAGTTCTAGGTTTGAGAAAGCACTATTTCATAAATTTTTTGCCTAAACACTTAATACATGTGACTGCTTTAATTCATTGGATCTATATATCCACTTGAAATGGAGAATGATGGAGCTAAGATAGGTGGTGTTTACCTACTTTCATGTTGTGCACATCTTATGGAAAGGTTAATAGGTGATTTTCTGCTTTCATGTTATGCACATCTAGCACTGTCCTACATCCCTGTTGTGCTCGCGTGATGTCCACCATTCAAATCCAACCCCACATGGTTGGAATCAATCATCAAGACATTGGGAATAAGTGGTTTCAAGGGTCTCACTTCTACCCGAATTCCTTCCATGCCCATGATGTAAATTTGTTTGGCATTTGATTAAATAGGTAAACCATCGATGAATCTATTGTTTGGCATTTGATTAGACACAAAATATCCCTCCAAAACGACTGAGCATCTTTGGGGTTTTTGTCTCATGTAAGATGAATCTAAGGGATTGATACCCCAATATAAATGCCTCTAACATAATAAATTCAAATATTCATTTCAAACATTTTTTCACATATAAATATATAAAAAATAAGAATCACGTAGTGGCTAGTCCCTACATTTTTATTGAGAATTATTTTTGTTAATCATGTATATAAATTTATAATGTAAGTTTGCTTTAATAATTTGAACTTGAAAATACAATCATGAGTTTAAGTAGTATTAAAGACTACCTATATGGAGTTAAATTTATTCACCCTAAACATTAACATCATGGTATTTTGGTCAATCAAGGTATTCTGGTCAAACTAGATCCTACTCCATTTAATTTTTAGGTACAAATAAATATTTGTTTTTAATAGATCAAAGATATATAAATTATACACACGTAGACCAACAATTGAAATACACACTAGGTGGTCCCTGATAAACAATGGAAGGATCAACTAACTTAATGTTATTCTCTACTTTCTTTTATTGATGTTGATGTTGATGTTGATTTTGATATTGCCATTTGCAATATAAGTGGAATCACATATGACATTTAGTAAGAATCTACTATTTTAAATTTTATACGTATTTGGAGACTCGATAACAGATCTTGGTAACAACAATGAACTTTTGAGTAGGGCCTTGACAAGAAATGTCAATCAAACCCATACCCCCTACCTCTTAGGGAAAACATCAGTTTCCTAGGATACCGTATGGAACCCTTTGTTAGTTGAGGTATTAGCCCAAATGAAGTCATGAATAATTTTTCAAACATTTAGATTTATTTTTTATTCAAAACCCAACAAGATGACTAATACACACAGGTGGCTGTAAGCACCTTGGAGTATATTTAAAACTTACCAACTAACAATAAAGGCTTGGTGATCCAATCCAATACAAACATTTTTTTTCCAACCCTGTCCACCACATATTTCTAGAGGCTAGAAGGGGAGGCCTCCAATGCAAAGAGAATTCCTATGAAATTTAAAATTTCATTGTATTGGATCCATTTACACTCATAACGGCTCACCCAGGGAGGTGGAGGGAGGATGGATTGTTTGTATTATTGAGTTTTTTTCCATTGAATGGAAGATCCGAAAGCAAGATAAAAAATATCCAGACAGTGCATGGCATTGGCAACATTGTCTTCATCTTTAGTGAGGGTGAGAAAAGAGTCATCCATAAAATACCCATTAATAAGTTGCACAGGCTCCTCAGAGGGAAATGAAATATCATGGACAAACCCTTGAGATTGAGCATTAGCAATCAAATAGACAAAACCTTCAATAGCAAGAGCATAAAGAGCAAGTGCCAGTAGGCAACCTTACCTAATGGATTTGAAAAGACTAAATTTATCAAAGATGACTCCATTAATGGAAAGAGAGGCATATTTAAATTGTACTAGAATCTAAAAGATGTAACATTGAAGCATATGAAAATTTTACTTTGCATCGTTATAATTTAATATCGCATCAAAGTAGAATGTGAAGTATGTAAATAACTTGCAAGTTTTGTATTTGTATTGTAAGTGTAGTATAGAATAGATTAAGCATTTAACTCACATATGTATTATGTGCATTATATGCATTACAACAACCTATATGTATGTACTTAGATATTTATTAGTGTATGATAGGTATCATGCCACCATAGTAGCAAGTAACAAACATGTAAGCAAAGTCACACAATGTCATGCAAGAAGGCACAAATGCCAAATTTAAGGGACATGTAAGATGTTGTAAAGAGTTATAAAACATGTATAACTGTCACACATAAGGCCCAAAGTCTGAATAAAAGGGACATGAATGTCACATAAACATAGGAGGCCAAGGGCCACACACACAAGGCATGACGATGCCACACAAGCAAGATGGTGTATGTTGAACATACACAAGGGCCACAAACAAGAAGCAAACAAATTGAAGCCTATGATGTAAAGAAACAAGCATAAGAAAGAAGCATAAAGAAACTGAAAGTAACATCTTTTGATCATATGCATCTATTTTCATGTTAGCAAATAACATATTCATTATGATACATGTAAAATATGAATGAAAAGAGACATATGTTTTCATTATTGCTAAACATGGAAAAGGTGTTTTGGATAAATAAAAACTATAAGAGTGATTGTAAATAAAATTGAAATTCCCCCAACTTGAGCAAGGTTGTTGGGTATAAAACTAACCCAACATCGAAACCATAGTAAAGTATGCATTAAGTTTGGAATTTGAATGATATCTAAATATATTCTTTGTTCTATGATGAAAGCCTGTAGAAAAATTTCTTCTAACTGTGTTTCAGTTGGAATCAAAGATGGAAAATGCATAGGGAATGGGAAGCAGTAAAGGACAAGGATTCATTACATTGTTGTCTAACTAGTACAACTCTATTCATTTTGATTGTATGCAATACTTTTTTATCAGGATGAATTTTTCTATGTATGAATATTTGTTATTTTTATAGAAATATGTCATGTTGCACAATAGAATATCTTATGAGAAGCATTATGTATTGAAAATGGAATGAGATATGTTGTGTAATGAAAATAAAGATATATATATTAAAATATGTAATCCAACAACATGAAAGTATGCCTACAGGTCTTAGTTTTAATTTTTTTGTAAATGTTGTAAATCAACATCATCACATGAAGCAGAAGTAGACTTGGTGGTTGCAACCTTATCATCAATATCGCCTAAAAGCAAGGTTAAATGATCTGTATATCGATTCTCTTTAACTACAATAATGACATTATGCTTCACCTGAGTCTACACCCTACCAACTAATTAACAACTACATCTTATGCACTAATCAATGCATTTAATGCAACATCTATGTTAAGTTGTGGAGCTAAAAGCTTCACTGATGCAGACATGGAGGAGGGTGCAGAAGGGTTGCTGAGTGTCATAGACACCGGCATCGGTCAGGCCAACCGACGTCGGCAGGATAAGGTAGGAGAGCAACCGACGTCGGTCAGAGATCGGCTGGCGTCGGCGACCCCCAGGCAGATAGGGACCGGCGTCGGTCGCTTGTGTGGTTCGACTGCGAGTATATTATGGGCAGTTGGTTGACGAACCAAGTGTTTGCATGCTTAGTGCTAATTATAGACTGAGAGCTGTGGATCTAATTATTGTACTAGGTGTCTAATTATTGTTTGGATGAGATCTATATAATAGACTCATGGTTGTATTGTAAACTTGTGGCTAGGGAGTAAGAGAGCATTATTATAAGCTCCTTCTGTGTGTGAGGTAGAGCAATGGTGTGTTCCTCCTAGTGCCATAGTACCAAGGTGGGTACTGGTTTGGAGAATCAACAGGGTTCTTCAGGGGTGTATGATCTTGGTCATCAGGTGAGCATGGCTACGATAGGAGATCTACATGGTAAGTAAGATCATTGATATGCAGGTGTGTGTGTGTGCAAGGTCAAGGTTCACAGGTGTGCAGAACCAGCTTGATCTGTAGGTTGAAGATCAGATAGGACAACAACACAACAGGGAGCAGTATCAGGAGAGATCTACTTGGAGTACAGGTGTGTACTCAGAGCATAGAGGAAGGCAAGGAAGATCCTTCCATAAGTAAGGTCTATTGAGGTGCAGGTTGATGCAGGTTCAAGGGAGATCTACTTGAAGTACGTTTGAGTACTTGTGGAGTGCATGGAGCACTTGTGGAGTGCGTGGAGCACATGTATAAGGTGAACACCAAATCAGTGTTTGAGTTGGGTGTTGGGACCTAAGAGAGAGCTTTGAGGAAAGAAGTACTGTTCACTTGAGGTGTGGGAAGCCTCTGAAGAGGTGGTGGAGAAGAAGTGGCATCTTCTTTATTGTATTCTTTTCTGTATGAGTATTAATACAAGTTGTGTATTGTCTCTCATATCTTGTGTTATTTCTAGATTCTAGTTACTTGTTGATTCTGGTTATTTCCACATATTAAGTTGCTTGGTATTTGGTAATCAATTGTGTGCTTCTGGTGTTTCATATTCCCAACAAGTGGTATCAGAGCTAAGGTTGCAGGAAGCAGGTTTTGTGTTTGGTTACAGGTCACTCTCAGAGGTTTTTGATTGAGTGGGAGTAGAGCAATGGTAGATCAAAGTAAGCTAAGGATGGAGGAGTTGAAAAGCACAGATGGTCACTTATGGTTTGATGGAAAGAAAGAGCAGGTAAAAGGAAATTGTTGGTTTGTGGAAGATCAGCATGGAGAAACTGAAGAAGCAGATGTTGTAGGTGATGTGGCACAGGATGATCTGGGAGGTTTCTTGGATAAAGTTGAATCTTGTCTTACAGATTCGGTTGCCTCTTTCCATGCAGCCCCAGATAGAGGAGCTGGTGAGCCTTGCCAAAGAATAGGCAAAGGGGAAGTGAAGCTGAAATTGCAAGCGGCCAACACATGGGTGTTGAAGGAGGTCATGCAGGTCCTAGGTTTGGAGATATGGCTAATTTCTTCAGAAGAGTTGGGTGATGGGAGATGTACGAGAACTCTCACAGCGGATGCACTTGATTTAGCTGGTGGTAAGAAAATAGGTACTCTTTATCTACTTGTTTATATTACTGATTCTTCTTTTGTTGCGGAGACGTGGCTTCATAGGCTTGGCCACATGAGCAGGAAGGAGATGCATGTTCTTAAGCAGAAGACAGATATATTTGACAGGCTTAAGAACTGGAAAGCCTTGGTGTTCTTGGAGGAGATGGTGGACAGAGACCAGTGGATAGGGCTGGATACTTCTGAGCAGGGCAGTTTGGACATGGGGATTGATTCAAAAGAGCTCGTGGGTAAAAAGTCATCACTCGCAAGAAACACAGGTACCAGCGTCGACAGAAAAACTGACGTCGGTAGTATGTAAGATCGACGTCTGTCATGAGGACCAATGTCGGCAGTAGGAGGACACCGACGACAGCAGGATGGTAGTTAGGACAGGCGCATGAACCGATGTCGGTCGGATGCAGACTGTGGGGTGGCCGAGGTCAGTCACTGTAATGAATTTTGGGTGGATAGCAAGCTGTCAAGGAGTCTCAAACACCCATATGGAGGATTGAAGACGTAAGTAAGCCTCAAATTCGTTGTTCCTCTTCTTTATACTAGTTGCTGACTGCAGAGCAGGAAGGATCCAGGAAACAGTGGGAGCGTGGCATGGAGAGATTGCAGAACTAGACGGGAGATTTGGTAGGGTTGCCAGCCGGTATGTTAGCACTGCAAGACGAATGGATTCCTTAGTTGAAGAATAGAGAGAACAGACACGTGAGACGGAAGGCCAGGCATGTGGTCTTGAGAGAGCTGCAGGACAGTGGGATAGGACTGACAAGTGGTACCAGGAGGATGACAAAGTAGGGCTTTAGTCAATGTCAGTATAACCATTGTGTTTGACTTACTAGGTCGATGATGGTCGCAACATCATTCTGTTGCTGTATGTGGAGGATGAGCTTGGTACAGGTTTAGACATACAAGGTTTTGCTGACCTAAGGGTAAGATTAGTTCAGTGGTTTGCTATGAAGAATTTAGAGCAGCGAAATTCTTCGGCATGGGAGACATGGGAGATCATAGGGTGATTTTGTCTCCAGTGGGAGCTGATGTGAATTAGGTGTTGGCGAGACGCCGTATGCAAAATCAGAGCGCACCAAGGGTTGGACAGTTTAGTGTTTGAAATCACATGAGGTCTAGTATAGACCTGAGTTTTCCCAAGCAGTGGGAGCTGTCAGAGAGTTAGGAGCCAATTGGGAGAAGTGGATCCTCAGGTATTTGAGAGAGACTAGTAGCAGGGATTCATGCTATTTAGGGTCAGGACTTCACTACATGTGTTTGTAGGAGCGGATGCGGCAGGGTACTCGGATGACAGGAGGTACATCACAGGTTGTGTGGTGGGTGGTCTTCAGGGTTGTGCTTGAAGAGGGATACAAACCAAGAAACAGATTAGACGAGACACAGGTATAGGTACAGTGCAGCTGTTTATCTCCAAGTGGGAGATTTTTAAGTTGTGGAGCTAAAAGCTTCACTGATGCAGACATGGAGGAGGGTGCAGAAGGGTTGCTGAGTGTCACAGACACTAGCATCGGTCAGGCCAATTGACGTCGTTAGGATAAGGCAGGAGAGCAACTGACGTCGGTCAGAGATCGGCCGGCATCGGTGACCCCCAGGCGAACAGGGACCGGCGTCGGTCGCTTGTGTGGTTCGACTGGGAGTATATTACGAGCAGTTGGTTGACGAACCAAGTGTTTGCATGCTTAGTGCTAATTATAGACTGAGAGCTGCGGATCTAATTATTGTACTAGGTGTCTAATTATTGTTTGGATGAGATCTATATAATAGACTCATGGTTGTATTGTAAACTTGTAGCTAGGGAGTAAGAGAGCATTATTATAAGCTCCTTCTGTGTGTGAGGTAGAGCAATGGTGTGTTCCTCCTAGTGCCATAGTACCAAGGTGGGTACTGGTTTGGAGAATCAGCAGGGTTCTTCAGGAGTGTATGATATTGATCATCAGGTGAGCATGGCTACGATAGGAGATCTACATGGTAAGTAAGATCATTGATATGTAGGTGTGTGTGTGTGCAAGGTCAAGGTTCACAGGTGTGCAGAACCAACTTGATCTGTAGGTTGAAGATCAGATAGGACAGCAACACAACAAGGAGCAGTATCAAGAGAGATCTACTTGGAGTACAGGTGTGTACTCAGAGCATAGAGGAAGGCAAGGAAGATCCTTCCATAAGTAAGGTCTATTGAGGTGCAGGTTGATGCAGGTTCAGGGGAGATCTACTTGAAGTATGTTTGAGTACTTGTGGAGTGCATGGAGCACTTGTGGAGTGCGTGGAGCACAGATATAAGGTGAACACCAACTCAGTGTTTGAGTTGGGTGTTGGGACCTAAGAGAGAGCTTTGAGGAAAGAAGTACTATTCACTTGAGGTGTGGGAAGCCTTTGAAGAGGTGGTGGAGAAGAAGTGGCATCTTCTTTATTGTATTCTTTTCAGTATGAGTATTTATACAAGTTGTGTATTGTCTCTCATATCTTGTGTTATTTCTGGATTCTAGTTACTTGTTGATTCTAGTTATTTCCACATATTAAGTTGCTTGGTATTTGGTAATCAATTGTGTGCTTCCGGTGTTTCGTATTCCCAACAATCTATACATTGGGGGGTAGTTTGTGGGTTCAAAAATTCCATAGAAACAGTTTGTGCAATATCAAAATTAAGCTATAGACCAATCCAAAAATATTGAAGTTGTTGTCACCAATCCAACAAATGATGAGTGATTTGTTTGGCTTTTTGTACAGTCACATCAAGTTGTGTTTGATACTCGATAATCAACTCACATAGTTTGATAGTCTTGTCTCTAATCATCGGGCCTTGCTGAGCATACTACATGTGCAATTTCTTGTGCTACCAGTCATGGACCAATTGATTAAATTTTAAAGGGAGGTGATCTACAAAGGATTGGCTGGGATCAATTGTGACCTACAAAACAAGGTTTGGATATGTAGTTTGCAGAGTATCACATGCCTGTTGTAGGGTGTGCCATAATGTAGCATTCTCAGTTTCCAATTGTGAAATTTTTTAGATAAGAGATTGAGCCTAATGAGATAAATATTATTGGAATGAAACCACACCTTCAATTTGTTTACTTAGTGACAATTAATTAACATCAAGAGAAAGGTCTGTGAAGGTCAGTACGCTATCCAAAGAAGTAGTTAAAATAGGGGTTGGGACATTGAAGAGGAGTAAGCGGCAGTAAAAACATGGTACTCTAAACTAGTGGAATAGGCACATCTAGTATGAAATCATGGACAAGCTGGTCGAAGTAGATAGAATCTATGCAATCAATTATTTTGCACTACATGGCAAAGGATCTAAAGACAATTGAAAAGAAGACAATTCTATGGTAGGGAAAAATGAAGTCTCACCAGTAGTCAATTATGATGACTTTACAGATGAAATGATCTGTCAGGATCTTGCTCCACCAATTAGAACATATATGATTACCTCTTGTATTAGCAACTAAACACGAAATTTAACCAGAATGATAAGTAACTAGAAATATGAAACAACATAGGATATGAGAGACAATACACAATTGTATTAATAATCACTCAGAAGAAAATACAATAAAGAAGATGCCACTTCTTCTTCCACCTCAAAGGCTTGCCACACCTCAAGACCTTCTTCCCTCTCTCTCATGGTCACAACAATCAACTCCAATATAGAATTGATGTTCACCTCCACCAGTCAGTAACACGCTGCCAGTAGATCTCCTGCACACAACCATACTCCAAGTAGATCTCCTGCTCTCTGCTGCGACCTGCAAATCACTAGACCTTACTCACCATTGTAGATCTCCAAAAGAAGCCATGCACACCTGCTGACCAAGATCATACATACACGAAGAACCCTTCTGATTCTCCAAGCCAGCACCCACACTTGGTACTGTGGCACTAGGAGGAACACACCATTGCTCTCCTCTCTCTGAAGGAGCTTATTTTGCTCTCTTACTCTCTAGCACTCATTTACGATACAACCCATGAGTCTATTATATAGATATCATGCTTACAATAATTAGACTATCTTAATTACAATAATTAGACACACAACTCCAAGACTATAATTATCCCTTAACATGCAAACTAACAGTCCAAAAATAGACTCTCTGGAATTCGCATGCAAACTACATGTTCACACACAGGTTGCTGACGTCGGCTCCTCCCTGACCGATGTCGGCCGACTTGTAACCAATGTCGGTTGCTTCTGCACTGCTATCTGACTGACGTCGGTTGATCAGACCGATGTCGGTTGCCCTGCAACTCTTCGCAACCTCCGTAACTCCTCCTGTTTGCATCCTGGTGAAGCTTTTAGCTACACAACCTAACATGATCGATTGAGAAGCTTGTGGATTAGCCAAAGCAATAACATGAATAGTAATGCCTGTAACTTCTTGAGACTCAACTATGATATCATCCCTTTATAGATGTTGAAATTCTTGCTCGGTTTTAGTGTTGTGTTATCATGCTATCTCTGGAACAGCTTGTTAAGGGGATTCCTTAGTCATATCTTGTTAGTTAGTAATGAGGGTAGCCCAAATAATGGTGGCTATCTTTAGAGCATTTGGAGAAGCAAGATCTTGAAATCATACATGTGCATCCTGCATCTTTTGTGTAGCTTCAACCTTTGCTCTTTTTTCCTTCCTTACGGTGTTATCAAGAAGCAACATGATCAGCCTCTTCTGGAGTAGCTTCCTTTTCTTCTTTAGTTGAGGACTCAGGCATTACTTCCTTGGGATCTAAAGGTGGTTCATTATATTTAGAAAATGATGAGGATCACGTAGCCATCTAAATTTGTGAGCATGAAATGGAACCCTTCCTTAATCAACCCTGAGAAACATCTTGTGCAGCCACCTGTGGAAATGTCATCTTGAGCCAGGCACTAGATGGCATTGAAAGTTAGGAAGTGGACATGGTAGATCTAGGGACTTCCATTTCAGCAATGTTAGAGTCTTCAGGGTCGTCTTTCAATAGGCAAAACCTATATACTGACCATTTCCACCTCAGTGTAGATTTGGGTGAAATTTCCAGTAGAACATCCAGGGGTTGTGACATAAGTTTAACACCAAATAAAATACCATGTGTAAGGTCCATCTAAGCTTGTTAAACCTATGTTGCTTCCCCCAAGGGGTCCACCACAATGGAAGGTAGACAAGGTGGAAGGGAAACCCATAACTCTGGTGGTAACTTGTTGTGAATCTACACAGTTCACACAACCTTCCAAAAGAAAAATTCTTTTTCATTCTCATCCTCGTACAAGTCACCCTCCATGTATTCTAGCATTAGGTGGTATACTTCAATTGAATCACTCTTCAACACAGGATAATCATACTTATACATTATCTTTGAAACATGAGGATCATTATACCAAAAATCTTAGCTCTTTGTTTTGTATCGAGGTGGTGAAGGTGGGCTATGGTCAGTTGGATACTTACCCTTTTTGCATTTTGGTAGATATGTGGGTAAAATAGTTGAAATCTAAGGTGCTATGTTAGGAGGAACAACCTGAAGAGGTGTAGCCCACTATGCAGCCTGGGATTTTTGTAACACCACATCTCATTATTTAGTATCCATGTCTAATAAAAACCCCACTAGCATAGTAGTCATTGGAGAGAGCTAATGTATCTGGATAGATGTTCCTTTTAGAAGGCATTGAACTATAGCATGTTGGCCCATGAATTTCATAACATCTAGTCAAATTCATGGATGCATAGTGACCATTTGTAGAAGCTCATTTTCCCAATTATCAAACAAAGGGACTTGATCCTGATAGTGATTTTTAAAAGAAGTGACCAAATTGGCAAATTATTCATTAGGCCAATAATTAGTGTCAGGATGAACTTACACGACTAGTGATTTCCATTAAGTGAATATAAGGAGAAATACCAAAAATTAGTATTGGAAAGTATTTTTTGCGATGCCCAAGACTTTGGCAATGTTTTATTCCAATTTTACAACTAGGAATTTTGGCCAATTAAACTCTTCTCCACCATGAATCATTTGATGCATGATGTCAATGACACCCTTTGTAGCCTCAGTCATGGCCTTAGTCATCTACCAAAACCTTTAAAAGATAAATTTGACTAACAACTGCACTGGTTCATTAGGGAAAGTCATCAATGGAATACCTGGTTCCCTCTAACTGTGGTGGCTTTGATTTTGGTAGAGGCTGGTGGTTCTTTAGAATTATATTCCATGAGGGATTTGGCTCTGGAAATCATCCCAACTACATGAGCCATTGCTTTTGTGGATAAATACATCATGCCATCTTGCAACTAATGAATACAATGCTAGTTATACCTTGCCAATAACAACTACATGATGCTAGACCAGTCCCCAAAAGTGGGTAATCACATGAAGCGCTCAAAATCTAAGCCAACCAAATGAGGTTTCAGGCCATTTGGTGCAAATAATTTATTTTGGGCATTTTGGGCCATAACACTACCATGAAGATCAAAAAACTTGGTCTATTTTAGCAACATGCCTATCCCTAAATCTTCCTTTAATGCAACAAGTCTATTTTTAAAATTATGCTTGAAATCAATAACACTAGGGGAGGCGGCCATGATTACTGACTGAGAAAAAATGGAAGCACACAACACTAAGAAAGTAAACCCAAAATAACAATTGCAGAGCTCAATTAGCAAGATTTAGTGGTCTACAATGCCATTAAATGACGTATTTATACATTTTTTGGTTCACTTGGCCCTTTGAGCTTTGGCATTTAATGTTTGGGATCCTAAAATCCTTCACTTGTGTGATTGGATTCAAATTTGAATTGACTTTTTACCCCCATTATTTCATGTACAAGAAAAATATTGAGCTCGATGGATGTGGCATTCAATGTGGTTGATGTGGCACCAATTTGGCTATAAAAGAATATTTGATGAGACATGCCACCATCTTTTAATTGGTCATATTTATTAAATAGGTGCTCACAACTTTGACAGTGACATTATAAATGCTTACCTGCATGCTTTGGCCATAACTCTCCTTTTTGGAAACCATTATTGATAATAATAACCCTTAATCTTATTTAGGTATAGTTCCCAAACTTAATAGATGACCCACACTTATCTTTGTTCAAGGACATCACTTAGAAGCTTGTCTACCTAGAATTACTCGATAACAAGCATGTGCTAGTCCAATTGGACCATACCTATCATGCATTTTTACAAAATTGGAATTGATCTTGAATTCTACTAACATACAACTTATGAAAACACACGTCACATAGAAAATGAAAACCAAATTCAAAGAAATTGCATGAATGAAATTTTCCTAACTACGCGAAATGTGCAAAACCACACTTTCTTGCTACAATGTTGATCTAATGATGGTAGAATTTAAATATATAACCATTAAACTTTCCATGTAAAACATTACCTTCTAGATCTTACAAGGTTACAAACCCATTTTGTAAAATCTGGTGAACAACATAGGGACCTTTCCATCGAATGGTGAGTTTGTTGGGAAATGCACAAAACTTGCTATCATATAACAAAATCAATTGCTCATATTGGAATTATTTTGTGAAAATATTTTTGTTGTGACATGCTTTTTGGCTCCTTTTGTTGATTTCCTATACCCACACCGATTTACATCTATCTTCATCCATGCAGTTGAGATCCATCAATCGATTTGTAAGTGATTTTGTATCACCTAGACGCATTGCATTAGCAACTCATAGGCTAGGCATGACATATTCTATAAGCATAACAACTTGCATTCTCTAAACCAATTAGAATGGAGTAAATCTTGATGCACACTTAAAATGGGTGCAGTAATCCTAGAGTACTGTAGGAAGTTTGTCCTCCCAATCATCTTTCTTAACATCACAAACCTTTGTCAGGAGCTTACTTAGCACTTTGTTCACAACCTCTGCTTACCCATTCACTTGTAGATGATATCCTTTGATTTTTTGATGGGAAATCATAAATTCTTCTATTAGTATTTTAACGGTCTTGTTCCAAAAATGTGTAACCCTATCACTTACAAATAATAGTTGACACCCGTACAAAGTAATGATGTTCTCATATAAAAACTTAGCAGTGTCTTTAGCTCTATATCTTGGTGTATCAATAGCCTCTACCCATTTGTTAAATTAATTTATTGTAGTAATTATGTATCTTGCATTATTGTGTTTACTTGCAAGGTTAATGGGGCCAACAAAATCAATTCCCCATTGCTCAAATAGTTGTTGTGCTAATATGGGACTCGAGGCATCTCATCCCTCTAAGTGGGTTTACCCATACATTAGCAATCATCACACTATTTGGCAACCCTTTACACATCCTCAAAAAGATGTGGCCACAAAATACCACTTTGTAATATTGTTCTTGTGGTGGCTTCTCCTGTAAAATGTCCACTTATAATGCCCTGATGTGCTTCTTTTAGAATTTGCAGTCATTCATGCTCTAGTGCTACTCCTTGTCGAACCTCATCATTCCCCATATGAAAAAAAATCAATTTATAATCCTAAAAAGAAATGCCTTGGTCAAGACGTGCTTCTTTTCTTTTTCAATGTAATATCTGGGTAATATCCCCTATTCCAAGAAATGTGCAATTTTAGCCAATTGTTCAGAATTCACAAAAACTCTAAACAAATGAGCATCAGGAGACTCATCAGGGATATCCTCTATATCCTCACCATTATTTAATCTATTGAGATGATTAGGGCCAATGTTTTCTCTCCCTAGTTTAACATTAATTCAAAAATGAAACTCCTAGAAAAGCATCAACCAACGAGATATCCTTTCGCCCAATAATGGCTTGTTTACGAGATATCATAAAGCTTGATGATCTATAAATAATTCAAATGGGGTAACCAAGAAATAATGTATAATTTTTTTTAGAGCAAACATGATTACTAGGGCTTCCTTTTCAATTATGATATAGTTCTTCTTGGCTGTAGATAATTTTTAGCTTACAAAATGGATTGAATGGTCTAGCCTCCTTCACCCGGCTACACCAATTGTAGTACTAGACGCAACCACATGTACATGGAAATGTTTACCCAATTTAGGAAAAATAAGGATTGGTATAGTAACCAGCCAGTGTTTTCGATCTACAAAATTTATTTGGCAATCTTCTATCCATACAAAAGGAACATCTTTATGTAGTAATTTCTCCATTAGATCTGAAATAGCTGCATATCGTTTTATGAATTTTTGGTAATACCCCATATATCTTAAAAAGGATCATACTTATATTAAGGAATTTGGTGGTGGCATACTCATTATTAATACAATCTTTTCTTGGTCCACCAAGATTCCCTTGTTGCACACTACATGGCCTAAAAGAACACCAAATGGTGTGAAAAATAAACATTTTTTTAAGTTAAGCTCAATCTTGGGCGCTCTACATCTTTCCAACATGAGTCTTAATTTTGATAAATCTTCTCTAAATAACGAGAAAACTACCCAATCATCCAAATATACCTCCATAAAATCATGAATAAAGTCCTTGAACGCAGTTATTATGGCCCTGGAGAAAACCGTAGGTGCATTCTTTAGACCAAATGGCATTACATTATTTGTGAATGACACCCATTCTGTAGCAAATATTGTCTTAATTCTATCCTCAATTACGATGGGTATCTGATGATACCCACTAAATCCATTAGTGACGGAATACACCTCACGTCTAGCTACAGCTTCCAACAATTCATCAATAAATGGTATTGGAAAGGGGTCATTAACATAGGGATCGTTTAAGATGTGGTAGTCTCCATAGATATGAATCTCACTTATTTTCTTTGGTTATACGGCCATAGGACGTACATAATTTTCTTTTTCTATAGCAAATATTATTCTTACATTTTGCATACAATCCAATTTAGCTTTAAATTTCATCTTCATGTTAGGATTGAGATGCTAAGGCATTTTCTTAATAGGCAATACACTTTTCTTGAGTTTTATATGTATTTCCCCTAAATAAGGATCCACCCCTTTGACTTCTACAAAAGTAGTTGGAATCACATTTACCTAATCTTGAAGAAGTTGCAATACTTTTGAAATGTCCTATTGTTCCCAATAGTCTCTAACATTTTCCAATTTTGGAGATGTTTTAGACCCAATGTTCACAATTTATTCCTTTAGAGGTTCTTGATATACTTAGCGTTCATCCTCTGGGATGGATTGTATAATGGCCCACTCACCTTATTATTCTAGAAATTGTATATTTCATAATTAATCTTCTTCAGCGTCTTCATCCAAAGGTTCAGGTAATATTTCATAATTTGTCTTAGGCTTGAAAAACTCTATGAGTTCTAAAGAATCCTCTCTAACCGAATCAAGATTGTCAATAGACTCTTCTTGAATATGATGGCAAGGCTGAATTTCCATATTTTCTTTTCCTCTACCTAGATTCTCCATAGTCATGGCATCAATGAAATCTTGGGCATCTTGTTGATTTTGCTTAGCTTCCATGGTGACAACATCAATAAGTTCACAAGCCTCTATTTCCTCTAACTTTGAAGCTTGGTCATTACACAAATCTTCTACTCATCCATGGCATAGAAATATTTTCATATTTTGTAACACACTACTTATAAGGGTATTATCACTTTCAAATATATAGGTTTGAATAAAATAATTATATAACTGGATCCAATGTTGTGTTTCTCTGAGGCATTCTTGATTAATGTACCAAGTAGTGAGCCAAACCCTCAATGTGTAAATAAAATAATTTGGCCAATACTTCAAATTGATTTCTTTAGCCATCCATATTTCAACACATTGTCAAACATGGTTTTGAGGACATTCTCCTTCATGGAACATGGGCCATTCTTTTTGCACTTTCTCTATAAATTTAAACTATACGATAAGCAATTCACATACTTGTGCCCATGTTTTACTATGACTACAATGTACTGCCCACCAATTAGTTGCAACTCCTTTCAATGCATAATTGAGAGCACTTACCCTTTGATTATTCATTGGTCTATGCATTTGGAACCACACTATAACATAACCAATGTCTTTAGTGTAAAATTACTAAGGAATTTATCGATCAGTCACATAAAACCATGCACAAAGGTTTAAGCTCGTGATCATTTCAAGCCTAATTGAGCATATAAGTGTTAGAATCACCACTAACAAAAGAATCTCAATCCCACGGAATTAAACCTTCGTAATTAGGTTCAATATAGTCATGCTCCATAGAACCAAGTTGATTTAAATTCTCTATATCAGACTGTGTAGGTGAGTGAATAGACAAAGATCACACTTCATCTTCTTTTATGGAAATACTCAAATATTTTAAGGAACACTTACCATATAATTCATTAGCTATTAGATCTTCTAAAAAGTGTTGTACTGGTTCATTGGTATATGGCATTATCTATTAAGTACACTCTACATCATAATTTGCATCTAGCTATTGCCTTTCACTACATAGGGAGAATCAGGGTCCCCAAGAATTATGTAATATTTGACATCTCTATTAAGAGGAATGATGATTATATGGTCATCTTGGTGTGACTCTATTTGATTCATTACTTTTTTGATGGTCATCTGTCCATCATAAGCCCACTTTTTCCCTAGCAAAGTTGGGTAGTGTCTTTCATCTATCTTCATATCTATTACTTCAAAATCACCATGTAGAGTTAGCTCTGCGACATTAATCTCCACATCTTCCAATCATCCTATAGGCTCTATCCTACCATAGTCCACCTGACTAACGGTTATGGGGATATAACTCAAATATGGTCTACTAATCACCTCCCAAGTAGATCATGGGATCATATTCATTGTGCTCCCAAAATCAAACATAACATTTGGTATCTCATACCCTATTATCTCAATACAACCCCAGCATCGACATCCCATGGCTTCTTTGTATTAACATACCAAATCATCTTTTTGGGTCTTTATTTTACCTTCTATGTACATTCAATCAGATTATAAAAGAGATTAGTGATATTCTATGAAATATCCTCATTTCTAAAAGTATTAATAAATTTCATCAAGTCTATCAATGTTGTTACAACCCCCTTGTGCTTCATGATGCACACAATTTGTTCATACATCTATGCATCAATTATGGATTCATTTTCTATATCTTAACTTTGTTGTTCAATATTATGTAGAATTTACACAATTTCCTTCATGAGTCCCTTATCCTTTACTAGTTTTGGATAGGTGTCTACTTTAGCTTTTTGTATGCTAAAATCTGTTGATATTTCTAATGGAGGCAAGCCTTGTTGTTTATGTTTTTTTCTTATTACTAATTTCATAAATTCATTACAGTTGGGCTCAGAACCAACTCAATTTACATTCCATATAGCTTAATCTCTATGTTGTGTTTCTAAAATAGGGTAGTCATGTGTATCATGTTGTTCAAATACTCGACAATACACATAATAAGCTTGTCATTTTAGATTTGTGGGGTAATTTTAGTGTATGTGATTGGGTTTTCCACACAAATAACATATAATAGGACCTCTAGGACCATTTCCACATCCTCACTATGCACCACCATGGTATCCACCTCTGAGTCCACCTCTATTCCCTTGATATTCCCAACCATCTACCTGTTGTGCCCCAAAGTTTATTGTGGTCTATGTTACATTCCATCCCTACTAGTACTATTGATTATCATAACCACCATATTGGGGTTGATTTATATTGGGAGTTTATCCATCTTGTTGTGCTTGAGGAATCAGAAGATTCCAAGTTGATTGATAAGCATGTTGTAGTGGTTGTGTGGATTGAACACTGCCAGCTAATCCTTGTGGTTGAAATGGTTTTGCATTTTGAGCCCATGCCAACCTAGCCTGTGCTACACTAGGGGGATTGGTTTATACTCTTGTAGTGGCGTGCAACATCACTGGTGTTTGTTGTGTGGCTACTACGAATACATTCTTAGTAATGTCTTCCTTTAATTCTTGTAGAGCCCCGCAATTCTTATCTTCATGATTAGTAGATTTGAATACTTTATAGTACATACTATGTGGGTTTCTTAAATATTATTGTAATAAGTAACAATGAGTTTTTGAGTGTCCCACTATGTGACAAACATCACAAAACTTTACACATACTTTTGGGCATTCGTTCTTGTGGTGGCTTTCCTTGCTACACTCAATATACCATAAACCAATTCTAAGTCATTCAGTAGTATTCTGTGGAGCCTCTAACCTCTATAATATATATTGAAGTGTGTTTTATAACTATGTTTAGCTCTCTATCAGGTACCATAATATTCTATCTACTCCACTCTTACTGCATTTATTCTGGATCCTATTTTATTAGTGAACTTGGTTTGCATTATCACAAATCAGATATTTGGTCATAGTCCTTCAATAAATTGAGTGGCCTTATCTTTATCTTCCAAAGAAAACTCAACATTTTTAACCACATCTAAAAATTTGTGGTCATAATCATGTTATATATCCCTCTATAGTGGTTTGTATCCAGTAGGCGATCGCATGGGTTCAAGCAACCTCTAGGCTTTGTAATCACTTAATAGATCATCAATCCACTTAATTTTAGATGCAGATATAGTTTGGAAACATAATTTTTTTAATCTCACCAACCACATAGTAAACATGCTCATAAATTCACACTAGAATTTTTCATATACATCACCATACATATGACGCTCTATGAGTTCATTTTTAGTGTACCCTATCCTTCTCACCTCTTTTTATGTGAACTTAGATATCTTTTGATCCCACCATTCTTCCAAATCCATCTGACTTGGTAAACATCGAAGCATATCCTTTCTTTTAACATCGATAACAGGGTTCCACACTCACCGCACCATTGTTATTAGAGGTTCTTGGTTTCTTAGAACTTGCTAATTATAAGGATAATTGTGGAAGAGGTAATGGACTCTAAATTGGTGGAAGTGTAGATTCCTAAAGACCTACCATAAAATTACCAAAAAGCATAGATATTCAGACTAGTGTGATTCTCATATGAGTTCCTTTCTAGTTAAGAATATAGTTTCACCAATTACTACATAGTTTAAATAGCCACATGCTTAGAAAATATTTATATATACTACTACCTTATCATAGACAATACAAAAATATGTAGAAATATTCTAGAACAAGTTTGATAACTCAATCATAAATATTGATAATTACACAAGGATCAATTCATTACATAGCACTGATGCACAACTATCTCATACATGGTCCAGGATCAAGTCTTAAATGTTTAAACTCTTCTCATTCTTCATAGCTTAAATATATACCAACTTTACTATCTCTATCTTAGGCACATGGTTACAATAGACTGCATTGGGAATCTTCAATAACTCTGACCTCATTGGGAATCTTCAGTAAAACTGACCTCAATATAGACCTCATTAGTTAGAAAAACCCAAATCTCTACAATCTATTTCAAATGAAATATAGTTGTTGACTAAATATATTGTGTATGATGACCAAGTAGATGGATGACATGTCTTTATGTTGTGATGGCACCTTGTAAACTATTGACATGTTGTTATGTTACGATGACTCTTTGTATGCATACTATCTTGCTAACATATAAGCCAAGAATCTCGTCAATGGGATGCCTTTGTATAGGCCCTATATCATAATCATTTTAACCCTCAATTATATTTCCATATTGACATTCTGCATAATCAAAATCATCGAGATCATACCAATCTTCTATGAAATTAGGATCATAACCATTGATGTAAGCAACATCATAGGAAAAAGTTAACTTATTAGGTTGTGCTGGAGATTGTGAGATGCCATTTGTATTATCTTTTATATGTGTATCACTGTTAAGGGATTGTACCTTATCTTGAATTAGAGAAGGAACATATGTGATTGGTTGAAAATTAAGATGAGAAGTAATTGGTGCATTAACTTATTGACTTGGAGATGCAATTATAGATTTTTTAGTATTGACCTTATCTCTTTATTTTCATACAAATGTGAGAAACTATTATATAAAAGGGGATTTTTTCTTGTATTAAAACTGTTCTTTCAACTTTACTTTTGTAAATTTTTTTTACAATTTTACTTTTTCATCTTGTTCTTTTGGTAATCTTAATTGTAATTTTGCTTTTTGAATATTTTCTTGTTTTGAATTATGAATCCATATTTTCTCTATGTTATTTTTGCACTTGTATTTTAGGAGATGCAATATGAGTGTTGCTTAATAGGATTATCTTATATAGTATCACCACTATCAAGGAGTCTTTGTGTTTTAGTATTTCAAGCCCAATAACTATTTGTATGATGCTCATATGCACAATAGTATTTTGATATTTTTGGAGGAGGCATATAAAGTAATATAATCCACTTATTGTGAATCATTTCTCTAAAAATATTACTTGGAATAGTATTATCCTTTTGTATATTTTTTGAAGTATGAAGTGGATATTTATGTTGCTTATAGGGCACATGTTATCTATATGAAGATGTATATATATGACTAACCCTAGTATATTATGGATTCTTTTATAATTTGTTGCTATTTTCAAGAGATATGATCTTGAAGCTTAAATATTGATTTTTTTATAACTATTATAATACATTTTATATAGTGATGATTTGATCTTGAAGGGCTTCAAAAACCCAAGACCTAGGTATATTTGATTGAATAGAAGCACCATCAAGAGGAAGAGTGACAGAGTAAGGAAAACACTCTTCTTTTAGATTAAGAAATTTATTGGCCTTTAATATCATGTTAGTGTGTAAAATAATAGCATGTGTTTTTGAAATATGAGATGTAACATTATGAGCACTAGAATCCTCGTGTTCACATAATTTACTTTGTATTTAGGAGAATGAGAAATATCATTACAAGATCTATCCATTTTTTCATCACTAAGAGAGGAAAGTGAAAAAGTATCTAGATTAAGATTAGGAGGAACATGTTCATCATCACTATAGACATAATCATCATCACACCAATCCTTATCATAGTCACTTTAGTTGTCATGTTGATCATTGATACAAAGAGAAGAGGGAGAAACTCTCTTGTTTTCCATTATTGGTGAGAAGAGGGTAAGAGGAGAAATATGGCATGTAGGTGCACTAGCTATGGGATATAGAGAATGGGAGATGGTCTCATCACTAATAGGGTTTGATTGATTCTCATGGAAAGAAGAGAAATAATATTGTTCATACATAACACCATCAATAGGACTCATAGGTGTGATCTAAGAGAGGGTAGATATTCAAAATTAGGAGGCTCTTTACTTGGTATAGTAGTTTCTAATGAAGGGGGTGAGGAAAAAGTGTGATTGGATAATAAGTGCACATATATAGGGGATTATATAAATGAACTATAGGTGTGATCAAATAAGAATCAAAAGATAAACCCAAATGGGTGTCTAATGGATGCACCAAATATAAATTTAGAGGTGTATCTAAAGAGGACTCTAAAGTAGAATTCAAAGATGAATTTATAGGGGTGATCAAATGGAAATATAAAATAGAATATAAAAATGTATAAATTGATGTGATTACAAGGAAAACCAAAGAGGAAGATAAAAAAGAACCCAAAGGGAAATCTTTAACCATTATACTCAAAGGTAAATACAAAGTACCTGAGAAGGGGTCTAGAGGATACATTAAAGAGGAATCTATGGATGAAGTAAAAGGTGCCTCTTCCTCCTTTGGGATAAAGATAAAATGCAATAATTTATAATAAAATGTTTTATATGTATCCATGCTATCAAGATCAAAATCATACATATAATCATCTTCCATAAGTTTTTCCTTATTTATGTTTTTCCATTCAACATTATCGTAAATAAGAAGCTTAACACGAGTAGAAAACAATTCATCAAGGGTATAAATACTACTATAATATCTACTATGACTATTCATGAGATATACTATACAATGAATTTAAATATAATGACTGCAATAAAGATAATGCTAAAAACTAATAAGTAATCTAGCATGTATACAAGAACTTATCACTAAGCATACAATACAAGAAAAAATGAAAGTATGATAGGTAATCTAGGAAAGGGTCTTGAATGATTTGTAGGATCTCAGATATAGTTGTTCAACTATTGAATAATTCCATCCTAATATTTTATACCATTAACTATAGAGGTAGAACCATGCCTATAAACCAATAACCCTAGTTTTGAGAGTAAGTTGAGGGTAAATTGCTTGGGTGATATGCTCATCCCAAGTGTACCACAAATCTGATGGATAAAAAGGTTTCTTATTGGTGTAAACAAGGGATCTTAGGTGTTTTTTATATATTATGAGGTAAGTAAAAATTAAATCTTGTATTTAACTTTGTACCATGGCTACGAGTACTAGATTAAAACCTCTCACACCATGATGTTTGTAAACAAAAAATTGCATAGCCCTTCATAACTATAACTAAGTAGTTTTAAAATCATCAAAACACAGTTTCTAAAACAAATAATAGTAAATAAAAAATAAATTGAAAATAAAAAGTGAAATATTTTTTAATATGAAAATAACAAATTCAACCCGAAGGCAACATAAATAGCCTCTGTGTCAGTATTTATCTAAGGTGACAAGATAAACTTTTTCAGTGTCAGATTACTCCAAGGTCATAAAAATTGAGTCGTTATGTTATGGATAATATCCAAGGTTGAGGATTGTATTCTTTTAGTGTTAGGAATATATAGATTTAAACTTAAACCTTGAGATAAAAATCAACAAACAATCAATAATATTTTAATTAAAATGTGGGTTTACCAAAATGTTTACACTAGAATTATTTGGAATAAACAATTAACTCTAATTAGAAATGTAAACTATTAAAGTGTGATATAGGAAATTAAATAATATATAATAAAATAAATACAAAAATCTATAGATATGTAGTTGTAAATTTCTAAAAATAGAAACTAGGGCTCGGGTTAGAGAATTATTCTTCCAAATTGATTTATTTTACATTGTGTTATGTTTCAATTAACTATAGTTGTCTATAAGAACCTATAAACACATATGCATCAGAAAACATAGATCCACTATATACTATTACAAAGTCATATACAGTGGACAAGGTTGTAGTGCATCATTGTTTGATATTGCAATTTTTTCAAAAAAAATGTTTAGTGGATGTAAAAAATTAGGCTTGTTTGCCCCATCTGTAGATCAATTATTTTCAGGCAAAGCTCAATTTGATGAAAAAAATACTTGTAAAGTTAATGCCCTAGTATTTCACAAGCACACAAAAGAGATCAAATGTAAAATGAGGATGTGGGATATGGTCGAGCTATCCTAAAAAAAACCTTTGTTGATTAAGGGTTGCCTACATAGTTGAAGTGGACCTCAACTCGATGTAATTCTCTTGTCAGGGGAGATCATGTGAGTGTAACTAAGAAAATTTGGTTATAATATTTGGAAAATGATGCCCTTAACATGTAATAAAATAATTTTAGGTTTGGCTAAGTATTGTGGTATTGCAACCAAATTAAAATAATAATCTTTATTTAGAAGATATATGTTTTTGTTAGTGAGAGCTACTAAGAGAATCCAAGGTTTCAAGTGTGAGCCTTGATGTGGTTTTATAGGTGAATATTTCAAATGATTCTAATAACTGACCTATTGGTTTATGCATGAGAGCCATTATGAAGTGTGCCATTTTGAAATGATAATCATTAGAGCACTATAGATAAGGATGTATTATAGGTTAAGGACATAGTTTGTCCTTGTTTGATAGTGTGCTCTTGCCCAGAAGGGACATAGGCTTCTGAAACTAAAATGATAGTGAACTATACACTAACTATGGATAGAATAGGGAAATCTTAGAGATATACATAGTAATTACAAGAATTTGAAGACTTCATTAGAGATTGTGGGGGTATCAAAATAATTGATTGACCAAACAAAATAAAAATATGAATGACAAACATTTTCAAATATTTATTAATTAAATTTTAGTATCTACACACCCAATGAAATGCCATCTCTATAATACCAAAAATATCCTTTGGATAAAATAATGACATTGTATTCTAACAAATTCTAACTATAATGATAACAAGTGTCACAAGGTGGCTATAGTACCTGGCCCAACCTACTGAATCCACCACTAGCATGAACAACACCTAAAATAGACTAAACTCTACTTACACATGGCATTTACACCACCTCCACCATCGATCTACCATTACCACCTCTGCCAGCACTGCTACAATAGCATGAATGCATTACAAGTCACATAGTTGACAAAATAGCTAGCTATTTGTGTAGGGCATATACATGCTAACCAATGCGTCTATTTCTTGTTCTAATGTGTGTTCTCTTACAATTCTCCAAAATTTGAAATGGAGTAAATATAGTAACAATATATTCAAATCAATAATAATGTGAAGAATAATAAGCATAGTCAAGATTTTACAGGTATTGCATAGACATTAAATAGATAGGATGAATCTGCTAATAAAAGAATACATTCAAAAGCATTTATGAGCATAACATTCTAGATATGTATACCATAAGTTAAGATAATAAAAAATGATCATTATGAAAGGTAATGAAAGTTGTCAAAAAATTGAATGATCAATAAAAAGAAAAAATTAGAACAAAGGAACTAGGTATGCAATCTTGGCATACCATGTTGCCCACAACCCTAAAAACAAATAAAAATTGTAATTTGATGGATCCCATAAAGGAAAATCTAGCCAATGCTTGGCTTTGTTCTATACCACCATAACCAAACTATTCTTGAATTAATATATAAATTTTAAAAAAATTGATTGCAAGCACATCCCTTTTTATCAGTGCGGCAAACCCTTGAATTTTCCAAGGACTGAACTCAAGGTATAAGGCCCGAGAACTTTAAACCTCAAATAAAAAATCCTTCACCCGTGCATTAGTAGGATAGGATCCATTCCTGGAGTATGCACTCCAAATTTTGGATCTCAAGGCTATCGAGTTTGGAGTTGTGGGCCTTGGCCAAGATGGCAGTTTCATAACAAAGGGGGATTGGGTGGAACTCACACAGTTTGCATTCATTGCCCTGATCTTTTCCTTCATGCTTGAAAAAATGATTTCCATGATGATATCTTTTAAAGATGATAATTTGTAAATTACCTGAGATATGGCACCCAATTTTGTGTCAAAATAAGTAGTCTAAATATAGATTATACGTCACTGATATGAAATGTACTTGGTATGCATATTATTATGTGATAAATAATATAGTAAATATTCATTCATACATTTGATGGATTAAATGCATGCATTTGTTATTTCTTGTGTTTAACATGTTTTATGCCTATTAGTTAGAATTAATCTATGTAAATCTATTATATATATATATATATATATATATATATATATATGAACCAAATCTCATATTTTTGGTACTAAGTAGTGAGACAAATTTCACTTACTAGCATCATCAATGTTAGATGAAAGCAATCCGATCAAGTGGTGCATATAAATTTGATTGATCTTAAAGATCAATAATAATTAAAAACTTTGGTCAAAGTAATTTTAGTTAGACATTGTCATTTTATATGTATGATTTACATGTTTGTATGATATCATGTTTGAATAAATTTATTTATGGTACACTTCATGTTCTTAAAAATCATACAACACATGGATACTAGCTTGTCTCTCTGGATTCCCGCACCATCACTATTTACTCATCTATGAAGGGAGGGTCATTCCCTATTGGACATTGTGTAGGAGATAAGATGGTATGTTGTTGGTGTGTAAAATTACTTAGATGATGCTCTCTCTCCCTATAATAGTACTTATTTAGAGACTACACTTTCTATATTCAACTATGTTTTGTTTCATATGATGACAGTGATCAATGGTGGATAGATGTCACATGATTATTTTAAAATTATCATACTTGGAGTATTCTATTTAGATCACTAATTATTTTCACATGTTATAATCTAATGAAAGAATACATTGATTAAATTTTAAAAAAAATAAAATATTCTAAGTAGATCATATTGAAAATGTTACATGTGGTATCAGAGCCAAGTTCAAACTCTAGGACTCAATGAGTCCACTAACATTTTCATATCCTTATATTTACCATAAAGAATAATGGTGAAAGATAGATTATCTCGAGAGGGTCCTTCAAATGTCAATTACAATAACCCTCTATTTGATCCTAATCGATTTATCATTGTGCAAACAATAAAAATAGATTAGATTTTTCATAACCATGAATGAGGTTAGAGATTGAATTTCAGCCGTAAAGTAGGAATTTCATGGACATAAAGAGGAAGAACATCAATATTTACCTAAAGATAATCTTGTTGAGTAGGAAAACCTTTAGGATGTGAAAACTCAGGTAGCTACGTAATTGACTATATTTATGAAAATGGTGAACCCACCTAAGTTCGATGGAACTATTTTGGGTGACAGAGTTGAAGTATGGTTGATTGAGATGGATAAGTATTTCAAAATTAAAAACTAATATGAGGTCACTAAATTAGTTTGAGGAGCTTATTAGTTAGCTGGTGAAGCAACTGCGTGATGGGCCAATAAGAAGTTAGAAATGAATCTTAACTAGACCACCACTACATGGGAGCAGTTTGTGACATTGTTCAGATCACGGTGGCTTTCATATGTATACTTTGATTGAAAGCTTACATATTTATATAATCTAAATCAAGAAAATTTATCGATGAATGAGTCCTAGGAGTAGTTCATCAAACTTTTGAAGTATGTACCTCAGTACTAGGCAAATGAGAGGTTCAAAATTAAGAAGTTTATCGTGAGATTAAAGCCCTAGATTGGTAAAGAGGTGGATGTTCATAGACCATATAACATGGACAAGGTCTTTGAAAAGGTATTCAATTAAGAACAAAAGTTGAAATCTCTTGTACAATCCAAGGACAAGTTTAAGAAATGTTTTGGAAGTTCTAAACAAACTTTCAAAAATAAGAATTGGAATCAGAGGAGTGGCGACTCTAGGAGTTAGTTTAAGAATCAAAATTTTATATTCAATAATGGTTTCAAAGGTGGTTTCAAGGGAAACCAAAAAGCTGATAGGAAAGGACCACCTTGAGGTTGTTTCATTTATGGAGGTGGCCATTATGCTTGTGAGTGTACCCAGGATAAGACAAATAATAAAGGTGCTAATCTTTAACAGGGAACTTTGTAGCTACATATTCATGAAATAATTGATAATCGACAAGTTGAATTCCAATTTTCACCTATAGAACTATTAGGTATTTTATTTAAACATTCATTTCCATTTTGATGGATATAAGGGCTATATAAAATTTTATAGATCTTAAAATTTTGAATAAGTTATATATAAGAGTTGGAGAAATGAAGAATGCATGGTTGGTACAATATGGGAATGATTAAAAAGTCCAAGTTGACAAGTGTTTAGTTGAAGTGGAGATTAGGTTGCTCAAATTCAAAACAATAATGGACATTTATGTAGTACCACTAGGGTCATATGATATGATCCTAGGAGTCAACTAGCTTGTAAGTCATAAGGCCAAGGTTAACTCCTATCTAAATAAGGTTGAGTGTCTGGATGCTTTTGGAACTTAGACATAAATTTAGGGTGATAAAAAGAGAGTTGAGGTTTAGGCAGATTTATGCAATGCAACTCAAGAAATCTCAAGGAAAAGGATGCCAAACATTTATCATCAAGATAAATGAAATGAAGGAATATAAGGAACCATCCCTTGAATATTATCCATTCTTTATAAATTTTCATGATGTGTTTCTAGAGGAATTGCAGGGATTGCGTCCTAAATGTGAGTTTGATTTCTCTATTGATATCATACCTAAATCAGAAACATAGTCTAAAGCACCATATAAGATGAAAATCACTGAATTGGTTGAATTCAAGGCTCAACTCTAGGAATTATTATCAAAAGGGTTTATCATGCCAAGTGTGTCACCATGGGATACACTAGTTATCTTCATCAATAAGAAGGATGGTACTCTTTGGATTTGCATAGAATATAGAATGTTAAATAAGGCAACTATCAAAAATAGGTATTTGTTACCTCATATTTATGATCTTCTCAATCAGATGCGAGGGACAATGGTATTTTCTAAGATTGATCTTAGAGTAGGATATCATCAATTGAGGATAATGGATGAGTATATTCTAAGAATAGTGTTTAGAACTCAATATGGGCATTATGAGTTCACAATGTTACCATTTAGGTTGATAAATGCTCCATCGGTATTCATGAATCTCATGAACAACGTGTTCAGAGATTATTTAGATCATTTTATTTTGGTCTATATTGATGACATTCTTATATACTCTAAATTTGAATAGGAACATCTTCAAAATTTAGAAATGGTTCTACAATGGTTGCAAAAGCACAAGTTGTATGGCAAGTTGCTCAAGTGCATATTTGTAGGAGAGAGTATAATATTTGAGGCATATTATCTCTGTGGATAGTATTTCAGTAGATCTGACAAAGATAAAAGCCATTATGAAGTGGCCAACACCAAATAATATGCACGAAGTAAGGAGTTTCATAGGATTAGCGGGCTTTTAAAGGAAGTTCATTCTAAATTTTTATAAGATAACAAATCTGATTACCTCTTTGAAATGTAAGAACCAAAGTTTTATCTGGTCAGATAAGTGTGAATTAATTTTTTAGGAATTAAAAAAGATGCTTACTTCAACACCAATACTAAGAGTTCCTGACCCAAATGGTCAATTTTCAATGATCACAAATGCATATGGGGATAGACTAGGAGGAGTCCTTATGCAGGATGGTGCAATATTAGCTTATGAATCAAAGAAGTTAAAGCCTTATGTGGTGAATTATGCCTCTCATAACCTAGAAATTTCAACAATTATGCATGATTTACAATTTTGGAGGCATTATTTGTTAGGAAAACCATTTGAGCTCAAGACTGATAACTTGAGACTCAAGTACATCTTCACCTAATCAAATATGAATGCTCATCAAATATGTTGGTTAAATTTCTTGTCTGACTATGAATTTAATATTAATTATATCAGAGGAAATAAAAATAGAGTAGTTGATGCCTTAAGTCGTAGGAGGTACGTAGTAGTCATGGCTAATATCAAAAATTACTTTCAAGGATTAAGTGATCAAATTCTCTCTAAGAGATGAATTATAAAATAAGGTCTTATAGAAATGCTTAACAATTAAACCCATGTATTTTTGAAATAAACTGATAATATGTTCTTGACTCTTGACATTGTTCCAAAAAATAAGATTCACAACTCCCATGCCCTCCAACAACTCATCCCTTTGAAAACATACTCTGATCTCATCAGATAAACTTTGTGAGATTTATCTTAATTTAATTCATCTTTTAGATAAAATACTATCATATAGTAGACGTATTATAGGTACATCTTCAGGTTTAGCTCCCACAACTTCAACTCTTATATAGCAAGTGTGCATTAGGATCTCAATGTTGTTTACCATGACATAAAGATGATCATTGATATTGAATTTTAAATAAATCTTAAGATTCTAAAAATTTGTCATTTCTAAAAATAGGTTTGTGAAAGCTTTCATTCAATGTGTATAATATATCTAAAGATTCACATACACATTTTCTCAAATGTATGAAGTCAACAATATAGATAGATATCTCCTAGGCATGTTTTGTTAAATTATTGATTTCCTTCAACATTGACATAATACTGCATAATATTAATAATGTTTTGAAATTTGTTAAACAACACAACAAATCTTTTGATTTGTCAACTTCTCTACAATATTTATACATAGAACTTATTAAATATAGATATTCCTAAAAAATTATGCATGTAGGTTCATAGATGGAAATCCATATTTTTTTAACATCTATCAATAGTTTTTTACCATCGGTCATCCCAATTACAAATTTATGGAACTCCAAAACTCTTTTTGGGTTGCTTGACATATAATCATGTAAGTCATGAATGAGCTCTTCCATTTTTATGAAATTACCAAATGTGATAATAATTTTGTATGTAAGATTTATCCCATGAGCCATGTAATGAAATGTAATCATAAATGGATAAACTGTTGTTTGAAGATGAATACAAAGACTGCTTCTATACCCCTACATCACTGATGCACCATCAACACCAACACACACCAGCTTTGTAGCTATGGAATAATCATCCATCCCAAATTTATCTCTTAAACTGTATACAACTAATTTATTAAGGGATAGCTAATAGATGAGATTGCCTTGAATAGTTTTCAAAAGTATACATATGCATGTAAATCTATGATGTGTTATCAGCTGTAATGACTTCATCGATGGACAGTGAGATAAACAATGATCTCTTAACACTTTCTTTCAAATCTTCCTTCTCAATCATCGCTAGACATTTTTCTATTTCCCAAGCACTACTGTCTGACCAATGTGATTGTGGAATATCAAGAAACCCATTATGTTGAAATAAAATCTTAAAATCTAAAAAATCATAAACGGATCTATCTTTTTTTTAAATATAGAAAATAGTAGAGACTATACATATTTTGCCTTAATATTAGACTACATAACTTTTATTGAACTTTTATTGTTCCCCCTTTCTAAACAAGATGTTTTTATCATTTTCATATTCACATGCATATCTTACATGCATGCATTCTTCTCCATTTTTCTATTTGTATGTTCTTGTTATCTATCCATTTAAGTGCTTCATGGATATATATACTTTTCCACAATGTTTCTCAATTATGTCCAATTTAAGTTGCATTATGTGTTCTTTTCCAAGTTTCCAACTGCATATTATACATCTACATTTTTTTGAAGGCTCATTAACATTTTTTGATTCTACAGGTTCTATAAATGGATATTTTGAAGTCTAGTGAAATTGAAAAGGCCTCTTATTGTCCATGTACTTCTCTTCCTCCATTGACTTTTTTGAGTAGAATTTTCAATTGAATTTGGTGTCTGAAGAGAATTTCAATTTTCTTCTGAAGTGCCCAAAGGAGTGCCCTCTAAGGGTGGCATTTCATTAATAAAATCTTCAGGTAGTGAATGTAGAGATGGATTAAAAATATGGTTAGATCAAACATTTAGTCATGAAAACTCAAGAAAATACGTAAGAACATAACAATTTAAGCCAACTCTTTCGATGGGTTTTGGCAAATGATAATTAAGAGCAAATGAAAGAAAGCATACACAAAACCTTCCCAACAGCATCTCATCAACCAAATGCAACTCAAACCATGATGTTGCCCTTGATTTGGTGCTCAAGTCTTTGTCAGTGATGCAAGGAAAAGCTCCTCCATTATATCTTGCTCACCAATGAAGCTAAGCTCATGATATGAAATAAAATGTAGTGCCTATCTTGAAGTTATCCTATTGAAAATTAAGTATAATAAACACCCCACATAAATGGCTTGTGGGAAAAATTTTGCATAATAAGTTTACACAAATGAAGCTTAAAAATGGTGGTCTTGGCCCTCTTATTTATAGATTTTAAAATTGATCAAGATCAATCATGATCATCTATATTGAGATCAAGACGTGTGTTCATGAATTAATTCAATATTAGAAATTAAATCTATAAATATCTTCATAAATATTTAGAAGGAAGGGGCATTAAAGAGGCATGAGAGGCCTTAAACATAATAGTTGTTACATTTATGGCTTATGGATGCCACCCCACAAATGATGTCATTTGATGATACAGATAATAGGAATCAATTTCCAAATAAAATATATTCAATAACTTTCATAAATTTTCTACTTAAGCTCTTAATTTGAATTAATTTTTGGAAGTGAGATTAATCAAATTTAATGCAATTATTTGGAAATTGGTTGCACTCTATCAATAAAAATAGTTAGAATTTTATATTACTGGGTCATAATTTTATTGGAGAGGAATTAGAAGATGATGTTAATTACGTATAGACTAATATCTCATTTAGGACACTGTCAACATAAAATAACACATGCATGTGTCATATGCTTTTGAATTAGAAGAAAAGAGTGATCCAAATCACCAAAATGTATTTTCATCATTTTGACTCAAAATAATTTGAAAAAAGTTAATAATCACATAAAATGCATTACCCTATTCAGGGATACATTAGCCTAAATTGGCACTCGTATACGAAAAGCCGAAACCATTTAGCATGTTTAAGTGATTTTGGCCCAAATTATGTGATTATGAATTTTGAATAAGATTGACACTTTGAACACAATGGTTTTAGGAATGTATGTTTACATTTTCCCCTTATTTTAGAAGGCATGGTGAGACATTCAATGAAGCAACCTATTTTCAAAGAAAGAGTTGTCAATAATAAGTTGGAAGGAAATGACCCATGATGTCCCCTCGAGAGGATTAAATGGGATGAAAGAGAATGATGGACTTTTAATAAAAGAGAGAAACTGAGATTAACATATGAGATAGATTAAATCTAGATGAGCTAATGATTACACGTGTTGATTCCACCAATGATCAAAATATAATTAGAGTATAATTTATCCCAAGGATGGGGGAAGGGGAAGGATACAGTCCAAAAATATAAGTGACACACTTTGAACACACCCAAAGCTAGGGTGCAAGCTCCATGCTTATGGAATAATCAATCTTGAGACAAGTTACACACTAAAATATTACCAAAATGAGGGCAAAAGTCGATAGATCTTCGAATTAGAAGAAATAGAAGAATTTTGTTCCAAAGAGAGGTAATAATATTGTGCCCCATTAAATTAGATTTTTTTGGGTGTTAAATCAAATTTTTCCCAGTAGGGCTAATTTTGATCACTGATAATTAATTGTGTCCCCATAGGGCTGATTTGATTTAATGCTTGGTCTAGATGTTGCACCCATCAAATAAAATTGGCAAACATACATCAAGGATAAAACCTAATGCATAGATTAAAGATGAACGAGCAGAAATGTAGAGGCAATGGTCCAATGAATAAAAAAGTCACAAAAAATAGGCATATGAGGCTGCACCAAGTGATTAAAGAGATGAAAATAAGAATGAAGGTGGCCAAGCTGACCCAAGATACATCATGTATCCAAGCACTATCTACATAGTCTAGATGGACCTCAAGGCAATGTAGTTCATCTAGAAATGGGAGAAAATAGAATGAGGAATGAAGAAAATAGAAGAAAAATATACCACTATTCGATTAGAATCATGATATATGCCAATAGATGCACGTCTTTCATAGAGTCAAGTGTGCAAGCCATTGGTACCTAGTTTCATTGGTGTACTTGAGATCTGATCTTTGAATCTACATTAACTTTGAGACTTGGATCCAAAGCACATGGTGCTTGCTATAGAAAAATGAAATTATGCATCAGAAGTATGAGAAAATTATAATGACATTGCATTTCATTTGTGATGAGTGAGTTCAAATGTGAATATTTATAACTAAGAATAATTATATGAACTACCACTACCCGAGTTACAACTATTTATATTTAAATAAAAATAAGCAAAAAAAAATACATAAATGAATCTAACTTAAAATCAAGATATGAACAATCAAGACTTAAGTAGGAACAAAAATGTATAAAAGCAAAGCAAGAATAACTTAATAAACAACATGAGATCGAGATATGAATAATAAAACTCCATGTGTGCTATCACGATGTACTCAGAAAATAAAATAAATAACAAGACTTAATGACAAAACAAAAGACCAAGAAAAAATAATAAAGGAAAAAAAATAAATAAAAGGTGAAACAAGAAATCACAACTAAACACCAATAAAAATCAAATAAACACAAACAAATAAGAGCCAGTCATAAAGTTAGTGTGGTTTGAAAATAACTGTTCAGGGATGTGTAGTTGAGGCATTACTTTCTATAACAGTGTAACAAGAACAAGGACACAAAGTTGCCTCTAAATAATAGGGAAACAACATAGAAAGAAATGGGGATAAGAGAAGAAAAGGAAAGAGGTGGCTAAACTAACTCTAGTTGTACAAGACAAGTGGATGTTGCCTACATAGTTCTATGGATGTGAGATTCAATATGAACTTTAGGCCAAATGTAGTTCTCCCAAGAAATGAGATAGAAGAAAAGTGATGATAAGAAAATGTGATTCATGTTGTAAAGAAAAAAGGAAATGGGCTCGCAAAATGGCAAGTCAATGGGATAATTACTTGAAAATGATAATAGGGTGGGATGATTACTTAAAAAATGCCAAGAGCATGGGATGTGTAATACAAACAAAAATGTAAGATAATGTTTTTGATTATTTATTTGATCATTTTATAATGTTTTTGTGTTTTTGGGATAAACACCTAAAATGAAATATTTAAAAAATGTTCAGGGAACTGCATAGCTAAGGAGATGCTCATCCATAGGTAAGATTTCAAACCATAACTAAACTAGTTGCAACGGTCGATCATAAATATAAATAATGGAACAGGGAACCAAATAATCAAGGAGATGCTCATCTAAGAATTGAAGGTCCAATAATAGCTAAAGTTGGCTATAATGGCCCATGATTGAAAATTAGTTAGAGAGAGGTCCTATTTGAGGCAACAAAGCTTACCAAATAATAACAAAATAACAAGAGAATAATGTGCAACACTAGATAAAATATTAAGAACCATCCAGTAGGCAAAGACCCTGAGCTGATGATGTATTCATGTTCACTTGTCTGTTGAAAAGAAGCTATAAAATACTATCTGTGGTTAACCACTTTGTAGAAATAGTGTTGAATATGTTCATAATGCCTATGAGTCATAATCAAGATCATAATTCATTATAGGATAAAATATGTCTAGGTTATAATGGCTCAAGGTATGAAAAGAATGTGGTCCTCAAAAGAACAGTCCAGAATGAATATGGTCCAAAAAAGGAGGATCTAGAGTGGGATAAAATGAGTCCAACTGGGATATCAATGATCTAGAGTGCCAATGATCCAAATGTTTGACTATCCAGAGTCAAAAAATAATATATTTCTCAAAAGAATGGTCCAGGGTAGTTCAAAACAAAATGAATGTAGTCCATCATGGGATGGTCCAGTATATAATGGTAGGATAACATAACTTCAACATAAGTTGCCCCCAAGTAAGGGGTCTTGTAGACAATAGTTCAAAAGTTGTCAAGCATAAAACCTCTTGAGGTGCACAATATTCATGAGATTTGGAAGTTCTTCACCACCTGGGGTGGTTAGCTGGTATTCTCTTGATCCATAATTTCTTATAATAACATAGGGTCCAAGCCAATTGGGTTAAAACTTGCCCTTTTCTTACATTATACATTTGTGTTCTTTTGGTTCTCTTTCAAAATCAAATCACTAATCTCAAACTCTCAAGGGAGAATGCACTTATTTTAGCTTCTATCTAATCTATTCTAATAGGCTTTTAAGTTTTCTAGGGTAGTCAAATGCTTACCATCAAGGAGTTATAGTTCTTACAATTGTGAGACTCTATATTCCTTGTTATCTTCAATATGCTCTAAAGATACTAGTAATGAAGGCAACTCAATATCAATCAGGATAATAGCTTTTATGCCATAAAAAAGGGAGTATGGAGTGGCTCCTATAGGGGTTTGATGACTAGTTTGATAAGCCCAAAGGGAAGGAAAGATTTTCAAGTGCCAATTATGACCAATATCATTGAAAATCTTATTTAAAATGGCTATAATGGGTTTGTTTGATGCCTCAGCTTGTCCATTGCCTTGTGGGTTATATGGTTTCAATTTCTTATGCTTGATTTGGAATTTTGAAAAAAGTTATTTAATATCTTTGTTTACAAAGGACCTATAATTATTAGATATAATACATGTTGGGATACCATATCGACAGATTATATGGTAATGAATGAACTTGTCTATCTACCTATCGATGATGTAAATGAGAGGAATGGCCTCAATCCACTTAGTAAAATACTCGATAGTAGTTAACATATGCTTATGGTCATCTAAAGATGTTGGATTTATTTTCTTGATGAGATCGAGGTCCCATGTATAAAATGGCCATGGTGTAATGATTAACTATAGTGGTAAGGAAGGTGCATGTATCAAGTTTCTATGTTATTGACAAGGAACACACTTCCTCACATAATTACAAGCATCTGTCTCCATTTTGGGTCAATACTAACCTATTCTGAGGATTTTTTTAACTAAGACTACATAATTGGTATTGGCCCCACACATTCCTTCATAAACCTCCTTAAGCGCTATGTAGTATTCTCCCAAATATAAACAACAAAGTATCATTCCATTATAGCCTTTACGATAAAGCATGTTTCCAAGGAGGGTATAGGAGTTATGCGGTGAATGAATAGTTTTTTATGATTGTTATAAAGGTCAGGTGGAAAAACTTGATCATGGAAATAATTATAAAAATCTTGATACCAAGGTAGTTCAAGTGGAGGGTTGGGAATAGCAATAGCGCATACCCTTTCTAAATCTATCAAGACATGTTTAGGCTGTAAAACATTTTCAATGATAAATTGATACTCTTCAGCATTGCTATCAATCTATATCATGGACTCAACTCTTGCCATTGCATTAGAAAACCTATTATTGGCCCTTGGTACTTGTTCAAACTATAGAGATTTAAAATGAGCCTTGAGATTATCCATAACCTGCTTATAGGGAACAAACTTGTCATCTCTAATTTGATACTGATCAATGGTCTGACTAATAATCAAATGGGAATCCCCATAGATCATTAAATTTTGGATATCCCACTGTATTGCAAGATGAAGTCCTACAATAAGTGCTTCATACTCAGCCATATTATTGGTACAATGAAAATTGATGTGAAATGCTTTGGGAATTACATCCCTTTGTGATGTAATCAACAATATGCTAGCCCTAAATCCATGAAAAGTGAAGGAACCACCAAAATAGAGTTTCCACTATTTAGGTTCATGTTGTACTTCTTCCACTATCATGATAGAATCGTATGGGACGTCGAATATGAGTGGTTGATTTTACTATGATAGGCCCCTGCATGTTGATAAGCAATAACCATCCCCTTGATAGCTTTTTGATTCTGATACTCAATATCAAACTCGCTTAAGAGCATGAACCACTTGGCCATGCAACTTGTGAGAGTTGCTTTGGATAATAAAAATTTGAGAGGATTTACCTTAGCGATAAAAATGGTTTTGTTGTTTAGCATATAATGATGCAAATTTTAGGAAGCAAACACCATATCTAAACACTCCTCGATAGGCATATAATTATGTTCATAATCCACCAATGTGTGTCTTAAATAATAGACTGCATGTTCTTTACTTTGATCATCATGTTGGGCCAAAAGTACCCCTAGTGCATGCTTAGTTGATAAAATCTAAAGAAGTAGTGGTTGTCCAGGTGTTGGCAGTCTTAAAACTGGTAGGTTAGACAAATATGTTATGAGCTTTGCAAATGCTAATTGATAATCTTCATCCCATTAAAATATGACCCCTTTATTCAAGAGATGAGTAAATAGGTAGTACTTATCTACCAATTGAGAAATGAACTTGTAAATAGATTGAATCTTTCCTTGAGGGATTTGGAGTTGTTTAAGATTTAAAGGTGGAGGTATTTCAATAATAGCCTTAACCTTAGCAGGGTCAAATTTGATCCCTCTTTGCAATATAATAAACCCTAGTAATTTTATTGAAGTGACTCCAAAAACACACTTCTTGAGATTCAATAAAGCTTTATATTCGCAAAGTTTCTCAAAGATTCTCCATAGAATGTTAGGATGTCCATCATGTGTTCTTGATTTAACTAGGATGTCATCAACATAGTCATTAACAATATTGTGCATCATGTCATGGAAGATGATAGTCATAGTATGTTGATAAGTGGCTCTGGCATTCTTCAATCCAAATGGCATGAAATGATAACAGAATGTTCCCCAAGGAGTGGTGAACATAGTCTTGTGTTGATCTTTTTTAGCTATCTTGATCTGATTGTATCTATAAAATCCATCTATGTGGGACAACATCTCGTACCTAGCAGTAGAGTCAATAATCATGTCAATGTTGGGTAGAATAAAATCGTATTTGGGTCATGCTTTGTTGATATTTATGAAATATGTACGATGATGTATACCCTGTGGATTTTTATTGATTGGAACTATGTTTGATATCCATTCAGAATAGTATAGCTATTTACTGAAGCCTACTTCCATTAACTTCTCCAATTTGAATTTTACTAAAAGAATTATGTGTGGATGCATCTTCCTCTATTTTTGTTTAATTGGCTTGTCATTTGGATGAACAACCGATGCACAACCAAGTGAGGGTCTCAACCTTGCATGTATGAATATGCCCATGTAAAAATATCAATGAAATCCATCAAAATGGATATAATGTGTTCATATTCTACTTCAGTAAGGGAAGTTCCAAGGTAAATAATTTTGGGATATTCATATGTTCTTAGGTTCACTTCAATAGTATTCTCCACAAGAAGTGTAGATCCATCTTCAAGAATAGTAGGCAATGTGTGATCATGATCATCTTGTTTTGCTACAGTTTCTTGTTATTCCTCCCAGAGCTCTGGATAATGTGATGAATCTGAATCTACCAAATTAGGTATTGTTCTGACGTGATTCTAGTACTGGCTATAGAGCTAGGACTTGATAGACCTTATATGTCTTTTAGGTATGAACAATCTTTCCCATCTAAGAGTGCCTAAAATAGGTTTTCACTGAAGGGCTTGTCTTTATCTTTACTTTTCCTTGATCAAATAGTGCCTCAAAGAGGTTTTCACTTGAATATCTTGATGTTTTATGTTCTTTATGACTAAGAAATTTTTCCTAATCTCCAAAGTAGGAATAAAGATCTAATGAAAAATCAAAGCCTTGCTTATGATCACCAATGGGAAATCCATCTCTAAGGCCTATATACTCTACAATTGATTCTTCATTTTAGAATTCATCAAGGCATATGACCAAATTTTACTAGTCCCAATCAATGAGTTTAGGATGGAAAAGGCATATGAAACAATGGGGTGTTAAAGTCATAATGGAATTTGAATCAAATAAATCCATGTTAGCAAGCTCATATAAAAGGCTATAATGGGATGCTACGTCACTTCTAGGATTCATGTTGCTAGTTGATTCAGAAGAATCACTATCAAGATTCATGTGGTCACCCCTAAGGAGTTTAAATCCAAGACCATGATTCAAATTAGGTATACCAGTTGATAAAGGTTCCAGGATTCTTTGCGCTTGTGGGCCAAGGCGTCCTCCTATATAATCAAAATTGTCCATGATCTGATTAAGAATAGGATATTTTGGATTTTGAAAACAATAAGCAATGCCATCAAAATATAACCAGTGTCTTTAAGTGAAAGCCTATCGATCCTATTTTAGAAAAGTAATAGGTACAAATACCATTGGTGGTTTATTTGTTTCTTTCTTCTATTGTGAGATCAAGTTGGGTTTGTTAAGGCTTTTGGAAGGTTTGGGTTTACCAAATGTTTTGGGAGACTTCAATAACTTAGCAACATGGAAGGCATACTTAAGAGAGTATGTGGAAATGCCCATGTCTTCTATAACAACCTATTTTGTAAGAGTTACATGAAATGGATTAGTTGAAGTGGATGCAAGGTCACTAGGGTTTATATAATTGGATTTTGGTGGATGTGAAACTATCTCCCTATTCTTCTTTGCAACAAATTTAGAACCAGGACAAAAGTTATAATTATGAAACGTAGCCTCTAAATGTTTGTTATACTGATAATGTTGTAGATCAATAGGAATATTAACCTCGATCCCATCATGGGGAAACTTAAGGCATTGATGCAACATTGATGGAATGGCCTGTATTTCATGGATTTAAGGATGACCAAGAAGTATGTTATAAGGCAACTCAATAACCACAATATGTAATAATGTATGATAGGAAATAGACCCAATAATGATTGGCAAATAAATTATACTGGAAGATTCCCTATTGGTGTTATCATAAGCCTTTATGGTGATCATTTTTAGTTGAATGTCCTTCATAGTGTATCTCAATCTTTGTACCATTTTGAGGGGCACTATATTTATAACTATTATCTATAAGAACACGCTTGATCTTATGGTTTTTAATGATTACCTCAATATACAATGGGTTATTCTAGCTCAGACTAATAGTACACATGTATTTTTGATCAAATGTGAGCTATCAAATTTAATACAAATGTCCCACTAGTATTTAGAACTGTTCAAGATTTATATCTTGGAGAACAGTAGATTGTTAGAAAAGGTCATTCAAAATAGCTATATGGACTTCATACGTACATAAGAGATCTAGAATAGAAATTTGTGTAGGGGTTTTATTTAGTTGGTTTAATAGACCATAAGGATTTTCAATAGGAGGATGAGGTAGTTTAACCTTGGTTGGCATAGTTTTTGGCTTTGGATCTAAAGGAACAATGTTTACTTGGGTTCAGTAGAAGAAGAAGGAAAAGGGCCCTGAAGGATAATTCATGAGCTTGTAGTTGTGATTGTGTAATCTAGAATTGGCAAGGAGCCATTATAATTAGACGACGAAGGCAAAGGGCCTTGGAGGGTAACTCACGAGTGTCTAATTGCATTGGAGAAATTTTGATTTGGTGAGGAGCCATTATAATTAGAAGAAGGATGGTGTCTAGAAATGGTAACCCATGTAAATGGAGGTATAACTAAATTACGTGAACTCGATGTGACATTACTTGAGTGAGAGGGTGTTGATCCTATAATAATGGCTCTAATACTATGAGGAGTATGGGATGGTTTATGGGATTTAACAATGATAGTGGTAAATTTTTTTGTAGAAAATCATCCCACGGTATTGTTATAATCATAAGGCATGTTATTATAACCTAAGTTGTTAACTTTGGTATTATGATCCTAATTATGATCCTGATTATGATCATGTTGATTATGATTTTGACCTTGAGTTTGATTCTACCACTTATTTTGTCTTTGGTTCTGATTGTTCCTTGGCAGTTGTTTATTATGTCAAGGAAATGGACCTTTGTAGATTCACATATCCTAATTAGTGTCCTGTGAAGCAATTTTGATCTCAACTTCACCATTCTCAATCAATTCTTTAATAAAGTGTCATAATTAAACACAATGATAAGTGTATGACCAACAACATGATGAAAGTTACAAAATTCATTTACCAGATACCAATCAAGTTTGGGTTGATCTATATGAAATGGCCTTGGTATAGGACATATAATCAAATTAGCTACAATGAGCTTTTAGAAAACTGCCTCAATAGGCTCTCCTAGTTTTTTGAAGACTCTAAATTTGTTATGGAATACCCTTCATGGAGGGATTCTTTGCAAAGTGTTTGGTGGATTAGGTGGAGGTAATTGTACGTTTAAAGCTGGCAGAGCCTACACTGTTTATATGTGTATTGATTTAGTTAATTCATTTCTAACCATGTTTTTATTCTTGTTGAAAGTCTTAGGTTTCTCTGTTGCAAAAGTTTGACTAGGAGATTGGTTCTAATTTGACATTTGACCCTATGAATAGGTTTTGACAAGGCCTTTGGTGATAAGTGCCTTCTCAATTTGGAGACCCTTCTCTATAATTTCTTCAAATGTGTTTGTGCAAACAAGTTGTAGATTGTGCACCACCTTAAGGTGTAAATTCTATGTAAAAATTTCCACCAACTATTTGTCTGGAAAATTATGTTGAAATCAACTAGCTAATGCTCTCCATCAATGTAGATATGCTATGAATCTTCCTCCATCTTGTTGCTTGGCTTTGAAAAATTCAACAATGGTCAATTTATGTTCAATGTTCTAAGAGAAGTGGTTGATTAACTTTTCAAATAGATCATTCCAATCCACAACTGATCCCTTGGGTCCTTAAGAAGCTAGTCTAAAGCTTGTCCCATTAAGCTTCATAGAAATAATCAAAGCAAGAAAATGCTACTGTAAGCTACCTCTTAGCATAATATAAAAATTGCCTGAATGTGTTCATAAGGGTCACCCTTCCCTTTGTATTTGTCAAATTTGGGTGACTCAAAATGAGGTAGAAAGGGGACTTAGAGAAAACTCAAATTGAATGGATATGGACATATCTCATCAAATTTGTACTTCTTGATTTTTTTTCCTATCTCCAATCATGACACAATCTCCTTCATGGAATTCCACTCTTGCATGTTTGGTGCATTTGTGGGTGGTATATAATTTTGTTTGGATGGTATGTGCCCCTGTTGCATGGATTTGTTAGGGATATACACCCTATGATGGATTTGGTTCACTCCTTAAGTCAAGTAAGTGAGATATTGATTTTATGGTTGATTATTATTCCCTAAAGTCAGTCATCTTGAATTATAAATGTTCTATTGATTTGGGGAGTCCATGGTCTACTCACCATAGTACGTATTGGTTGAGATGAACTATCCAAATTATATTGACTAATATCCTCAATATGTACTGAGTGTTTTGGTCCTTGATTTTGTAAAGGAACAGGAGGTTCTTGATGATTTAAAAATGTATGCTCCATGTTTATTGTAGCATGTTGTAGAACCTCTTGGGACTTAGGTTGTTCAATTGAGACATATTGATTCATTATAGGTGTGTTCTCAACTAAAGTTTGTTGCATTGGTTCAACCACATTCACTTGTTCCTTGGAAAAATCATTATGGATTAAAGTAGCAACTAAAGAGTCAGTTAAGTCAATAATAAGTTGGTTTGCATATCGTTGACTTATATTTTTTATCATTTGACAAGATATTGATCATTAGGTTTTGACTCTATGAGTATTTCCTTTCCTTTTCTAGAAGAAGCAAAGTTTATTTTTGTAATATGTGTGAGGGATCGTTCTCGTTGTTGCTCTCCTTCTCTAACTAAGGTGTGTAATTATTCCATAGGAAATTCTAATGGCAATCTAACTCTAAATTCAATCAACCTTAGAAGTTTTTAGTCTTTGTCCTCTTAGGGTTGATATTCCAAATAGTCTTCCTTAGATCCTATAGTTGTGGGAATGTCTTCAAGGACCATGGAATTGTCAAGTCCATCATAAAAGTGATCCTTCTCATATCTAGAGTCGTAAGGGATCCCACTATGAGTGTACCTTTATGTCATGTCTAAAATTTTGTTCTCCACTTTTTCTAAGATTTGGAATATGTTTTACAAATGTTAACAAGGTATGCTTTTATTTTCTCCAAACTAGTAACAAGGTAAAAGAAACTATAAAAAATAAGGTGGTGTAGTACCATATAATTAGAAGAAGTGTCAACAAAATTAATTATCCTTGGGGGGTTGAAATCATTAAATTAGAAGAGGGTATTATTACTCAAATACCTATGTGTAAATTAGTACACCAAACATAGGTTTAGAGATACATAAATAACATAAAAGCTAGTACAACTTTGACGGGTTGCTATTATAAAATTAAAAGAAAGTCCTTCAGATAAAGAAGGTAACAACATGAGCTAAGAAACTCAAGATGTGAAAACATGCAATAATTTCTCAATATAAAACTAAAACCAAATGGGTAGTACAACATCATTGCATGGTGATAGGAGGTAGAATAAAATGTGTTATATAACTTAGAGTGTGAGTGATACGCTAGATGACCTAAGTTCATAGTCATCAGATGATGATGAGTCTCTAAACGACCTTTAATCCAAATGGAAAATCGTACCTAAGTTAACTCAAACCAAGTGTAAATGGTAAACCAATTTAACACGTTTGCCCAGAACTTAGAAAGGTGATATTTTAAATTTGAATTAGAAAGTAAAGGTCTTAAATATTCTATAAAATGGTTTAGTCTCAAATGGGTAGCATAATTATATTGTTTAGATAATACAAACACAAATGTTTAGGATGAGGTTTTGAACAAGTTAAAAGATGATTTGGTTTTGACCAGTGCAATGCCTCCTTGTTCAAGAAAATGGTGGACAACAAATGTGTTTGGTTATGATGTGTTTTATTCACAAACAAGTTTTAGACTCGAACAATGACCAAGTAAGTAAATGAAAGGACCAAATACAAATAAGTATAATTTCATATGACTTAGACTAACAAGGTTGCTTTGTATTGATGAAATCCAGCTATTTATGTGTTCTTGGGAAGATTTTAAGTGTTATTCCAAAAATAAAATCGCATGAAGTAGCAGGGTTTTTACACCCCCCTTATCATAAGATATTTTATGGTGACATGGACCTTCAAACGACTCACCTTACATTAACAATATGTCCACGGTAAGTGGGGTTTTTATAAAACTTAAATTTTTGACCATCTAGATGATCCTAAGTATAATTAACACTAGACATGTCTCATGTCAATTGAGTTCATATAGATTAAATTATTATGTAAGGGTATATTTATTTATATCATAATTACATTTGTGTATTACTTAGTAGAATCCCCTAGTTAACCAGACCTGACTCAGGTTTTCATTATGAAAGGAAAGGTTAACTGATCAACCCCATGCCTCTCATAGTATATGTGCCTTGATTTATATACCTTGCCATGTAGCGGGGTTGAAATAATGTTGGGATATGATCCCCTAGGTCAAATCTTCCCTAAAGAACTCATGAAGAATATATGAACTCCTCTCCATAAGCCAAGTTGCCTAAAATAAAACTAAGTGAAAATACTTTAGAGGTTGCTTTTAAATCACCCAAACCATACGAGATTTGGGGAGAGCATTGACAACATTCTTTTCACGCCTTTGACAAAGACACAAATTGTAAGGAAAAGGTGCTTTGTTTACCCAATTTCCATAAGGGGGTGGGGGGAAAACATACATGAACCCTTCATTTTACATAAAAAATAAGAAAGTAATAAATGATTTTGCATTAAACAACACAATTTTGAAAACTTTACAATTTAAGTGAGTGTTAGTTTTAAGCACCAAAGTAAAGTGTTTAATAAAGTTTTTGGCCCCTTGGTCATAGTCGTAAAAACTTTGAAAAAATTTCACAAAATGAATTAACTTAAAAACATCTAGGTTCCTTTTAAACACCAAAGGGAAGGTTCAAGACTTAATTATGCTCAAATTTGTCACTTTTCCACATGAGACATGCAATTGTTAGCGAGTTTCCTCCTATTTTGAAGCACAATTTACAATGAAATAAGTAAGTTTTAAGAACTTACTCTTAGATTCACTATTTAAAAAAAAATAAAGACTAACGACGGTCAATAGTACCTAATGTCGGTTATAGAAATACCAATGTCAATCATAAACAAATTGTTGCCAGTCGATAAAAAATGATATCAGTTACTTATGAACCCTTGGGCGAAAAAGATTTTACACAAAACACACTTGTTAGCCAAAGTTAGAATAAAATCTCCAAAAAAGCTTTGGATCATGCAAACAAAGTTTAGACAGAGACTTTAAACTCAAAATGACACCTTGCAATTTTGAATAAAGCTCTAAAAAGTGATTTTTCTCCATGTTTTTTCCTATAACTAAACTAATGCCGATTAGATAGGATTGATGATGGTTATACATAACTGATATAGATAACTATGTGAATTATATATTAACAAAAATTGTCAAAAACACGAGAAAATAATGATAAAAACTTGATTTTAAGGATTTTTAAGGACTTTTTAGATTTTTTAAATTCCAAAGAGTCCTCCTTGCTTGAATGGGTTGCGTAGTCCCATCGTGAGTGCCAAGATGTAGAGATGGATTACAAAGATGGTTAGATCAAGTATTTAGTCATGAAAACTCAATAAAATGCATAAGAACATAACAAGCTAAGCTAACTATTTTGATAGGGTTTGACAAATGATAATTAAGAGCAAATAAAAGAAAACATACACAATACCTTCTCAAGATCATCCCATCACCCAAACATAGCTCAAAATCTAATTTTCCTCATGATTTGGTGCTCAATTCTTTGTCAATGATGCAAGACAAAGCTCCTCCATCATCTCTTTATCACTAATGAAGATAGGCGCATGATATGAAATAAAATGTAGTGTCTATATTGAAGCTATCCTAAACATGAAGGGGTATTAAAGGGGCATGGGAGACCTTAAAATTGATATTTGTTGCATTTATGGCTTATGGATGCCACCCCACAAATAATGTCATTTGATGATGCAGATAATAGGAATCAATTTCCAACTTATAGACATTCAATATTTTCCATGGATTTTCCACTTAAGCTCTTAATTTTAATTAATTTGCCTAAGTGAGATTAATCAAATTTTATGCAATTTTTTGGAAATTGGTTGCACTCTATTAATAAAACTGGTCAGAATGTCATATTACTAGGTCATAATTTGACTAGAGAGGAATTAGAATGTGTTATTAGTTGTTTACAAACTATTATCTCATTTAGGATGTTGTCGACACAAATAACATATGCATGTGTCATGTGCTTCCGAATTAGAAGAAAAGAGTGATCTAGAGCATCAAAATGCATTCATAATTTTGACTCGAAATGATTTGAGAAAAGTTAATAATCATATAAAATTTATTGTCCTATTTAGGGATGCATTAGCCTAAATCATCACTCGTATATGACAAGCCTGAATCATTTAGTGAGTTTAAGTGATTTTGGCCCAAATTATTCATTTTCACAAATTTTGAGTAAAATTGACATGTTCAACACAATGGTGTTAGGAATGGATGTCTCCAGTGAGATTTTATCAAGATTAATTATTTCTAATGAAATAATATCATTATTAGTGGTGATTTTTGCATTGAAATAGTTTTGAAATTATTCTACAATTAAAAAAAATACTAATTAAAAAAAAAAAAAATTAGAATTACCTATATTTGGAGTGCATGTTATTTACGCAGTCTTCTTTATTGGGTTTCTAAAATAAGATAGTATGTTATGTTTTATTGATATTTGTTGTAGTGGTTTACCCTTACCATTACCAATTGATGCCATTGTAACTAAAGGAGGATGTTATAGGACTCAAGATGCAGACATGTGCTAATAATTTTGGGAAGGCATTGTCGGATGATAGTAATCAAAAAGTGGTAAAATGCAATCATGTGATAGCAACCAACAAGACAGTGCTGGTAGGTGGTAAAATGGTGTCAGATGGTAAATTAATGCTTGGTGTGACAATGTTGTTAGGTAATACAGTGTTATTGCATGATATAATACAATCAGGCAACAAAGTGTTATCAGGTGATAGAATGTGGTCGGGTGGCATAGTGTTGTCAGGTGAAAATAGTCAGGTGGCATAGTATGTCATTTAATTATTGTAGTGAGATGATAGAGAGGCATTAGCAAGGATGCAGTCAGGGTGTTATGGGCAACCTCAAAGCTCAAAAACTTGGTAATGTGGTAAAGAAAGATACTTTGATGGTAACCCTTGTAAATATATGTATTATATATAAGGTGAATTACTTGGATACCCATATAATTATTGTAAAGAATTGGTGAGCTGACCTCTAAAAAAATTGCATCCTGACATTTTAGGCAAACGGGCCCTATGTACTATTCCCAAAAATCAGCAAATTCAATTTCTCAAAAACTAAATATTCATAAATTAATGAATATTTGCCACTAAAATTTACCTTGATTGGAATGTGAAAATATTGTTAAGCAAGTCAATATTGTTGATGTGTAGGCCAATCTCACTCATCTTTTAAACACATTAATAACACAAAAAATAATAAAATTTAATCCCACCAATCCATAGTCAAAATTGTTGTTCATGGGAATGACCTCGTTGATTAGGATTTTAATCTCATCGATATGCATAAAATAAAACATAGAAAAATTAAAGTAAAAGAGAAGAAATCCAGTTCAAAGAGTGGTCTAATTTTGTAATTAAAAAACTAAGAAGGCCTGGAAAGAGATTTATGGGGTGCGATTATCCCAATAAATGTGCCAAATGTAAACCATGATTACAAGTGAGGATTAGTTTATTTTTTGGGTAATAAAAAAATAAACAAATTCACAAAACATAGCCCCCCAAACATGATTCCTTAGATTAGGCAAGTTTTATGAAACAAAGAACAAATAGAAAGCATAACCACATAGATGTATACCTTCCTCATGGACTCCCCTTCAAAGTTAGCTCACATACATGATTGTGCTTAGATGTAGAGCTCAAAGTCTTCATCAATGTCATGGTGTAAAATCCATCAACATCTCTCCAAGCACTGTCTTCAAAGGTTTGTGGATCAATTGTAAAAAATAAGTGAAGCTTTTGAGAGATTTCTATAGAGTTTCTATGTCCTTTATCACATCTCAGAGCCCATATGATCATGATACACCTATTGTATCAACTATGAAAAATATTCCTAGTAGTATATCCATATATTTATGTAATGTTGGTGCATCCCCTTGTATGATGTCACTCAATAGGATCCTCCCTCCATTCTTAACTCTCTATGAAGGTCTTTCTATATATAATACACATGGCTTGCTCTCAACTCGAATCACATAGGTCTCTTTGACAACACTTATACCAGAGCAAATTGAATCACATAGGTCTCTTTGATTAAACTTCTATCCATCTTACTAGTAACATCAAAATCTCCACACATCTTTCAAGGTCACTATGATCTCCCCAATTGGTAGCCACAAGATGCAGGGGCCACGAGGGCCTAAATTTGATGGTCAACCTTCCCTGTCAATTTTTTTTTTATGACATTTATTTATTTAACATTGCCTTTCAATACATATATAATTCATAATAGAAGAAGGAAATAGTAGAGAGAGAGAGAAAGAGAGAGAGAGAGAGAGAGAGAGAGAGAGAGAGAGAGAGAGAGAGAGAGAGAGAGAGAGACTGTGTGTATATATAGTAATCATTTATAATATATATATATAGTAATCATTTATAATTTTTGACGATTTTCCTAAAATTTTACTTTTCATCTAAAACGGTTTCTTAAAAAAATTATTGTATTTTACAGCTAAAAACCATAAATACTGCCATCAAATTTAGTCCCTAGGTTCCACCATTCCACTGCTCAACCAACGTAGTAAGAATAGTCGAGTCAGATCACCTCACATGTAGGCATGAAACATGGCTTACTCTGGTTGTTTCCACCCAACCTCATCTAGCCCCAGTACTTGTATTCACGGTAGGGCATTCCTATGTTATAACTCTCCCAAGTGTATGAGACCTTGGATCATAGTAAATTAAGATGAAAATTAGTATTTTTTATTTGATATACACCTACCATCATTGAGTTCTAGTGTCAAATGTCAACATGAAAATTTGATTTAACGAGAGAGATTTTCAAAGCCTTAGACTTGACAAACATGATAAAAAGCAAATATGCCTACGCTATCACCTTATGCACATTAAAAGTAAAGGAGCCCTGGATTTTTGTAAAGTTTCAAAATCATTATCCAATGTATTTGAATTAAAAATTAAGGACACCTATGATATAGTCTTTAAAATTAATCTCTGAAATGGTTCTACTAAAAAATATGAGATGATTGAAAGGGTTATAATTTTATTGATTAGAATGATAGTTGTTTAGATTTATCCACCAAGGTACAAATCGCTTTAGATACCCAACATGGAGAGTCAAGCCATTAACTAGTCTTGAGCTCTAGTTGACTAATTCATAAGTGTCACATCCACTCATGCTCTCCATGCAATAGAAGACATTCTCACATTCCAATTCAACTTCAAGTCAGTTTGAGCTTGAGTTTAGACATCCAAATTAGCATGTTGTTCATGCATGAAGGAGATTAGCTAACCATCCATTTTTCAACACCAAAAAGAGTTTTCATGCAAGCATAAGACAAAGAGATTTATTTTTAAATCTTTTGATAACACAAGTTGAATTGGAGTTGACTTCTCTTCTATTTTCAGTGCCACTCTTTTGGCTTGTTTTATCATTTCTATATAAGTTGGCTTTTTAGCCTTGAATTGTATCCCTTTTTTGGCAAGAGAAAAATCTACCAAAGATTGAGGTGTAACCATTTTTTAGATTAATATAAGGATTGTTGTTTTTAGATTCCAACTACTGGTATAGTGTATTTATGTCATTGATTTGCATAAGCGATAGAGTTTTCTTTCTTGTCAAGTCCTGATTCTTACCTAGTTACTAGCTGGTCAGATTATCCAGGTCATGTTTGGTGTTTAATATTTTTTGGCTGAGTTTATAGTGGATATGTGTGGCTGGTTAGTGCCTTGAATTAGACCTATTCCATCATTTTCTTCAAGATTTGATCACCAGATAGAACATTTTCATGAAATACTTATGCATGTTGGTCAATTAGAGTTGAAAGTTTAGTCTTTCTCTTGTCTAAATTAGTGTTTTTTAAGAGTTCTAATTGAGTGGATCAACCAATCATTCAGGTGTATCACCATCATTAGATATGATTTTATTTCATGTTTTCTTTCTCTCTTTTCCCAGGCATTTTGTATCATAGAGCAGAGATCTTAATTGATACACCAAAGGGAGCTAGCCCTTAGAATCTAGAGATTCAATCCACTGATTAGGTCACCCACAGCCAAGGATTATTTCCATGTTTTAGTAAACTGTGAAGGCCTGAAACTACTTTCATAGGGGTGCAATTCTGATTGATAATAATTTTTGGCATACCCAATGGGACACATTGAAGTTGGTATTGATGAAATTGTAGTTGCAACAGTGTTCTTCATGAAGTATTTAGTGATTCCAAGCTTATGTGATTATTCTAATAGTCTATGCATGGTTTCCATGTAAGTCTATTCTTATTGTATTATCATGAATGAGTTTTAATGGTTGTGTATGAAGATAATTCCTATTCTATGTTTCCTTATCAGCCCTATGATGGATCATACCAGCCTTGTCATGATACCTATGAGACTCTTTATGAGCCTAATCATCCTTATCAAGAGTATTATCAAAGCTATGTTGAGCCTTATCAAGTTTCTCATAATCCTTATTATCAAGAGCATGACTCTTACCTTCCTTGTGAGCCATATCAGTCTTAGGACCAGATTTCATCTTTCCCATATGGCTATGATGTTGCATATGAGCAGTCTTGTCTTCAAGAAAGAATGAACGAAATAGAGCTCAGAATACTAGCATATGCAATGAAAGTTTATTTAAATTCTTGATATGAAGAAGTGAATGGTCTTTTTCAAAATGTGTCCAATGATCCAAAATAGATAAATGAGCTATGTATTCTTGTATTGGAGAATATAGAGGTTTGAAAGAGGCAGAAACTTGAGTTGAACCACTTGTCTATTAAGGGTTCTTGTGTTCCTTATTCTCATGAAGTTTTTAATCATGCCCAGTGTGTGCCAAGGGAGCTTCCTAATTGTATTCAAGAGCCTATTCATGAGGTTAAGCCTTTTTATAGTCCCCATTCTTCACCACTCATCTCAAAAACACAAGTTGTCCATGAGGACAAGGAGATTTCAGACTTTGATGAGGTAATGGCTAAGTGGAAGGAACAGAATACAGAGGTTTTTAAGAGTTTCTCTTTCCCTCCTCTCTAAAACTCCTTAGATAATTCCATTGTTCTCCATATTCCAAAATATGATCATGATCAACCTCCCATGCTTCATTCTCCCTCTCAAACAAATGAATTTTATTCCCCTCCCACCATCTCCCTTCTTTAAGAGGAGCCTGTTCTTTGGAAGATTGAAAAAGAGGTTGCAGCTACAGGTCATGTTCTTTTAGAGTGTGTAGAGGATGCTTCAGGTGTGTTTGAGAAAGAATTTCTTATTAATACATCACTTAAGGTTGTAGTTGAGAATCCAATTATAGTTAAGAATGAGAAGGTTGATCTTGATGTGGAGGAATTCCAAGAGGAGTTGATACAAATTGAAGTCATAAATGAGTTACATGTATCTATTATTAAGAAGGATCCAAAAAACTTTCAAGTTGATTATATTCAAATAGGTCAAAATCAAGAACAAAAAGATGATTGGTAGTTGTATCTTGAATCTCTGCAAGAGATTGAAGAGCTCTGTAGGGATATGTTACCTATTAAAGAGCATGTTTATGAGAAATTTGATTAGGAACCACCTATTTAAGATCATAATACAAATTGGGTTGCCTATTAAAAGCTCCTTGAAGAGCTAGATGAACTTGCAGCAGTCGATGTCACTCAAGAACAATGCATAGATGAGATATCACTTGACAAGGTCATAGATGACAAGAATAATGAAAAAGATCAGGAAGTACTTGATGAGTTTGTCTTTGTTGGTGACTGGTTTGTTGTTTATGACTCATTTGAGAAGATGATAATATAGTTGGTAGATAGGAAAAATGCCTTATCAAAGGTTATGATTAATAAACATCCTACCTTGCAACTTGTACCATTTCTTAGAGTGATTGAGTTTATGAATTTTATTTTTGATCTAGGTGGATCATGCTTTGTCATGATTAGCTAGGTTTCTTGTTAGTTTATTTTCCTCCAGGTGTTGTTTAATCACATTAGTTTAGTGTGTTTTATCCTAAATAAGTGCTTATTTGCACATTTTCTTGGTTTAGTTAGTTTTCCTATTTTCATGTGTTTCCCTTCTTACAAGAAGGATGAAGGTTACTTCATGTCTAGTCAAAGAGAGTTTGCAGTCATGGATCAGATCTATCATTTTTTGTGAATTCAAATATCATGTATATGGCTAGGTTCTTAAGCATAGCAGGCATGCTTCCTAGCTGAGTCATCAAAATGTTGACAATTTTGACCCTACAGGTCAAAATTACAACCTCTACCATTCAAAACTTTGTAGTTCATCTTGTGAATCAGTTTTGGGTCATGAATAGTTCGAAATAATTATTCAAGTCTACATGGTCTCTTTCTTTCAAGAGAATTGGACAAACAAAAATCTCAAGGGGCATCTTTAAAAGCAATTTTCAAAGGAACTAATTCCTTCAGAATTTTTGTCCAAAGAAAATGAACAAAGGAAAAAGGTGCTTTCAAAGGTCTATTTTATTTTCTCGAGGGTTCTTTTTAGTTTTGTCAAAGGGTAACGATCTCTTCAAAAAATATCATCGACAAAAATCCTGAAGGGTAGAGTCCCTTCGAGAAAGTTCTCTTTAAGAAGATCTGAGAGGCACTTAGAAAAGTCCAAAAGACAACTTGAAAAGGGAAAGAAAGGTTCAAATCCTTTAGACATTTCTTTTGAAAGAAAAGAAATGTTCCATTTAGGAATCCCGAAGGGTATGTGCCCTTCGAGAAGGTTCATTGCAAAAATCCCAAAGGGTGTATCTGCCTTTTGGGTAAGTTTAAAAACAAAAATCCAAAGGGTTATTAGCCTTCAGAAAAGGACTTTACAAAGAATGTCAAGGGACACCTATGATTTTATCAAAGGGAATTTTTACAATTCTAGAGGACCTTTGCAAAAATTTTGAGGGGTCTTTTCCAAAGTTCTAAGGTTCATGACAAAAAATCTGAAGGTCTTTCACAAGCAGGACTTTTCAAAAAGTCCAAAGGGCACATTTCAGAAGGCAAAGGGCTCTTTTCAACTTTTCTGAAGGGTTCTTTTCCTTCAGAAAAGTCAATTTCAATATTCCTGAAAGATAGTTTCAATTTTTTTGAAGGATTTGACAGGGACATTTCCATAGGGCAATAGGGACAATTCAAAGATGCCGAGGGACATTTTAGAAATCTCGAAGGGCTCTTTCCCTTTTGGAAATTTCGTGCCACTAAAGTCAAAGGGCTTTTTCCCTTTAAAAAAGGTTTTGCCAAAGAACTTGAAGGGCCATTGTCAAAAATTCTGAAGGACTGAGCTAAAATTTTAAAGGGTAATTTGGAAAGCCAATGGTCCATGGGAAAATGGCAAAAGAAAAGTTGAAGACCTAATTCCTTCAAAAATTTTGTCTAGAGGAATAAACAAGGAGATGGGCTTGAAATAATTCAAATGACAAAAAGTCTAAAAGAATTCCTTTGAAAGGTTTACCAAGGGAGAAGTCACAGGCAATAAGCTCAAAGGGAAAGAATAGAAGCATGGTCTGAAAAACAAGCCAAAGGAAAATGTCCATAGAAAAATATACAAAGAGAAACATCTAAGAGAAATATTAGACCAAAGAAAGAACAGAGACAAATAAGCTAGATAAACAAATGGCCCAATAGTAGGAAACATATAGAGATGAAGAACCAAAAAATACAAGAGGTTCCAACCGCTAATGAACAACAACCAATGAATAGGGTAACACATTCTACAACATGTAAAGTGGTCCAAACAGGATTAGACATATCCAAGATGTACAACCATTTCAAACACGACACCTTCAATTCTAAAAATGAAGACTCATTTGTATGAATGAATCAAGGAGATTATTTTTGGAGAGCTTAAGGTTAATTCCATGCATGCACTCTTATTTGTTCTGAGCCTTTCAAACGGTGTAACATTTCAAGTGAAGACCATTGGAGGTTGACTAGTCTTGAGCTCTAGTTGACTAATTGCCAAGTATAACATCCACTCATGCTCTCCATGCAATAGAATACATTCTCACATTCTAATTTAGCTTCAAGTTGGTTCAAGCTTGAATTTAAACATCCAAATTAGTGTGTTGTTCATGCATGAAGGAGATTAGCTGACCATCCATTGTTCAACACCAAAAAGAATTTTCATGCAAGCATAAGACAAAGGGATTTATTTTTAAATATTTGGACAACACAATTTGAATTGGAGTTGATTTCTCTTCTATTTTCAATGCCACTCTTTTGGCTTGTTGTATCTTTTCTATATAAGTTGGCTTTTCAGCCTTGAATCATATCCCTCTTTTGGCAAGACAAAATTCTATCAAAGATTGAGTTATAACATTTTTTCACATTAATAGGACTGTTGTTTTCAAATCCTAACTATTGGTATAGTGTATTTATGTCATTGATTTGCATATGTGATAGAGTTTTCTTCCTTGTCAAGTCTTGATTCTTACCTACTTACTAGCTGATCAGATTATGTAGGTTATGTTCCATGTTTAATGTCTTTTGATTGAGTTTATAGTGGATACAAGTGGCTAGTTAGTGCATTGAATCATGCCTATTTCATCATGAAATAATTATGCATATTGGTCAATAAGAGTTGAAACCCTAAAACTACCTCATTATTCCATATAATAATCACCCACTGCCTAGGATTATTTCCATGTTTTAGTATACTATGAAACCCTAAAACTACCTTCATAGGGGTGCAAGTCTAATTGACAACATTTACCTTGAAATCAAATGAACAATGACAAATATCAAATTTTATAATTTATTGTGAAAATTATTGGGAAGTTTAATTTTGTCATTATCATTCTGAAAATTAGAAACCCTATTTCTAGAAGTCGTGGTGGAAGAAGTTGGGAAGTTTCGTTTTGTCAGTCGTTATCTAAGTGGTTGGTGTCATAGATGATTTATCTTGTGGATGTAATTTAAATCATTACATATTGAATATATATGTTGAAAGAACATATATTTGACAAATATCAAGTTTTATGATTTATTGTTGGAAGTGGTTGAGAACTTCATTTTATCATTATTATTGAGGAAGTCATTAGTGTTATAGATTATTTTATTTTATAGACGTAATTAAAATCATTTCATATTAAATATGTGTTGAAGGAATGGATATTGACAAATATCAAATTTTAAGATTTATATAATTGATTGATATAAAAAAAAGAAAACCATTATGACAATTAGAGTAGGTAAAGTATTTGATGAATCACAAATAGTAATTAAGAGATTTGATGTTTTCATAGCCTATATAATTGTTTCTTTGATTTTTAGATAAAATTGTGTGCATGTTTTATATTTACATGTTTCAAATTACTATCTATAATTTATTTTGAAGAAACGTGTCTATGATGTTTAAACTAGCATCTATAATTTATCTCTAAGAAATACGTCAATGAAAAATATAAACCCAATTTTATTTGAAAATTAAATGAACAATAAAAAATATCAAGTTTTATAATCTATAATAAAAAAAGTTGGGAAATTTCATTTTATCATTATCTTTTGGAAATTATTGATACCATAAACCATTTTATCTAATAAACATAATTAAATGATTTCATATTAAATATCTATGTTGAAAGGATGCATATTTAGAAATATACAAGTTTTATGATCCATGTGGTTGATAATAAATTTGAAAAAAAAACATTAACATTATGACAACTGGAGTAGGTAAAGCATGTGATGAATGAATGAATGAAGGATTTTAATAATGTCCACAAGACCACAACAAACTACGAGACCCATCCATCATGCACATCCCCTTCAAAATGGGACCTTAGCCACAAAATGTTCCCTAAGTTGACTGAACTTCCTTCTTGAGATCTTCCCTTATGCTATGAAGTTTGATCATGAGGTTTGCCCTTTTACCCAACCTTGTTGCTTCAAACAGGGTGTCTAAGTTGGCAATTTTCAAAGTTTCACCATAACTGTATCGGATGTCTTTGTATACCTCACACTCTAAGAAGAAGTGTCGTTTCGTCTCTACCACTCCTTTATTGCAAAAGAGGCATATTCTATCATCTCAATCCTCTTTAGGAGTTATCCATTTACCCATTTCACACCTAAGATGATGAGAGCTCATCCTAAGTTGGGCAATCAACATTTTTTATTTCCACTTAATGTCTGCTCCTATATAGGCTTTTTCTTCAAAATCACTTATGGGGTTGAATTCTTTGAGGTAGTATTCCTTTTTATGACCCATTTGTTTTGTCCACATGATGCACTTGAATTTTATTCTCACATACTTTTTTATTTCTTCATTAGTATTTGGGCACTCTTGCATGCTAATATCCCACCTCTTTACCCATTTGTCATTTTACTTCCTCCAAGTGTTCTTTCTTCTAGTTAGCTCTTCCTCCATAATTAGTCTAGGCCACCTATGTTTCTTCATGTTTTGAATCTTCTTGAGGTAGCTTAATAACCATATCATCACCAATGCCTCTAGAGGGAAGGACCCCATTTCTGCAAGTAGGAACTCATACGGCACCATATCTTGACTTTGAGACTGCTTATGATGAAGTGTTTCTGGATTCTCTCTATCTATTTCCATTTTTGATCTGACATACTACTGCCCTAAATTTCACACCCATAGAGAATTACCGGGATAACCAACAGACCAAAGAGTGTTCTCTTGGTCTTCCAATCCCATAACTCCACAATCCCACACCTATTTTGAAGAGAGTACAATGCTTTCCATCCTCCTTGAATTCTTTTTGCTCTGCACATTTCCCAGTTGAGCTTGTGGTGAAAATCAAGCTCGAGGTACTTGTACTCCTCAACTATATCTAGTGGGCTGCCTTCAAAGGTAAAGGTATATTATTTCTTTTTTATTTTTGGAGAGAAGATCATTACTTTGGTTTTGCTTGTGTTCACCTGTATTCCAACCTCTTGACCAAAAATTTTAAGTGCTCTCAAAAGCTCCCTCAAGCTGCTAGACATTATAGCGATTAAAATGAGGTCATCCACATAAAGAAGTAGGAATTAATGAGTCCTCTTTCATTCATATTAAATCCAGTGCAGCTCATATGACACATGTTAACAAAGCTAGTTGTGCAGTTCGACTCTTGTGATTATGTCATTTATCAGTTGATCTTTGGGCATGTACTATTATTCATCATTCCAAAATGTGAAAGACACCTACACTATTATGATTACAGTGGGGCAAAGAATGAATTATATACAGTTACAAATTTAATTTATTTATTAGTGGTAATAAAGAGCATAATTTCATAAATGCTGACTCTTTGATGGTACGGTTAAGAGTTCGTCTCCCTTTCAAATTTAAACACTCAGGGGAAGCACGCCAAATTCCACGATTAGGTAAAGCTATTTTTTTATATTCTTCATGTAAATAAACCAACGTCATCAATTCCAATGCTTGTTTAAATTATTTCTAAAAAAATGTGTACTATTTAATAATGCCACTATAAAAATCTTGTGAGCGGGAAGAAATAAATATTTTCTAATCGAACTTAACCTTCAAGAAATTGACTACAATAGGATCAAATTATTTAAATGTTTTTACCACATTTTTCATACTGAAAAGTGGTGTGAGATGAACCAATTTCTCCATTAGTAAATTTTATTAAAGACAAATTCGATTAGCATAAAAATGATGAAATTTAAAACTTGCAGTGACCCAAAGGTGTAAGGGACATTGGAACAAACCCTAGCGGCAACTGTAAACCCTAGCAGTGACTGTAAATAATGGTGGTAGCTACAAATTACAAACCCTATAAAGTCTCTAAAGAAAGAAGGAAATGAACAAAGATCATTTTCGCATATAACAGAAATATCTCAAGAACTGCTCTCCCCAAAAATTGGCCTCCAAAACTGTCGTTGGCCAAGATGTGAATCTTGGAAAAGTGCATGTTTATGCAAATATTATTTTTTAGGGAACAAAACCTTTGATTATGAATTTGTTTGTGATTAAACATTTTTGGATCATTTTTATATGTTTGTCTACACTTCAAACTCGACGTGCCACTAGCCCATAGTTCACACCCATAAAACATCACCAGCATGACAAGCAACCCAAATAAAACTCTGGTAATCTTCCAATCCAATAACTCAATGTTCTTTCATCTATTTTGAAGCGCATAAAGACATCTCCATCCACCTTGTATTCTTTTCATTTTACATGTATCCCAACTAAGTTTGTTGTAAAAATTTAAACTGAGATACTTGTATTCTAATAACATTTCAAGAAGCTCTCCTTTAATTAAATTGTTTCTCCCTTTTTCATGAAAAAATAGAAATAAAAGATCAAACTCATACCCAAAACTAAGTGAGGTGATCTATAGACATGGGGTTGCACTCGAACAAGGTGCACCTTGTTAGAGATCTAAACTTAATAAATATGGTATGTAATGTGCTATTTGTTAAAATTTATAACCCTATTTTATGATACCAAGTAGGTGTCATGGCATTGAAATATTTTCAAGAACTTATAAATGAAAAGCTAGAGGAAGTGGAGAATGAGAAAAAACAAAAATAGAGGAATGTTTATAGAAAGATGCTTGACAAACAAGATGCTCGGAGAACATGGGGAGAGCATTTTTAGATAGTCTTTACTCCAACCTTTGTCATTTTATAGGGCCCTTTTATCTGCCACGACATTTTCATAATATCACCAATGATGCCTCCTTATGTACCCAAGTGGCATGCACTTTGTAAAATCTTGAGTACTCACTTCAACTGCAATGAAAGTAACAAAATAGAATCCATAACCTCAATGTATTTCCCCCATATCAATGGCATTACATTATTGATTTGATCTACACATTGAACATGGAATCCTTCAATAATCAAATATGAAATAGTCAATAAAAGATGCCACCACCTTGCAAGCTACAAACCCCTTTATAATGAGTGCAATTCATGTAAATCTAATAACTACCTTGAAGTTAGGGCATGTGTATGATATGGGCCCTATGTTTTATGATTTCACCTAATATACCTTGTCATTGGCCCTCATAATCACTTTCTAACTCACTTTTAAATATTTCATCACTTGTACGTTTTGTATAGCCTTGCCCTTTATTCCATGGGTATGTATATGGTGTTTCTATATGTTCTTTAACCTTATGTAATTTCTCTAGGTGTCAATATATTGGTAGCATAGATGAGCATAAGCTAGAATATAGACTTTAGAACCTCAATGTCTTGTCTCCACATTAGTGTCATTGTAGCTTGGCTTTGAGTCAAACCTTGGGCATGTAGCCTTCTCAATATTAAATCAACCACATGTTATCCTCATGGACCCTTGATAATAGCAAACATCCAATCAAAGAACATGTCCCTCTACAAGCTATATACCCCTTTGCAATGGATCCAAATCATGTAAATCTAATTGCTACTCTAAACTAGGGTCTGTTGTAGGATATCATTTCCCCTTACCATCACAACCTGACTCATCTCCTCACACATCATATTAGCACACTGTAACAAGGAACACATAATCTCATTTTGTATTGTCACATCCACTGGAAATATACAATTATTTTTCTTAATGGTTCATACACAAAATGTGAGATAGGGTTGATGGTGATGAGTTTTGAGTGAGGTACAACTACCAAATTACACTTGTTTGCTTCACAAAACTTTCCATATTTATATTTATTATGAATATATTATACTTTAAATATATTATTATGTTATATATTATTATATATTAAACTATTATTAATATTTTAATAAAAATTACACTCAAAATTTCAATATTTTTATTATAATTTATTAAAAATTATTAATAATTTGCTCTAAAAATTATATTATATTACATATTAAATATTATAAATTAAATAACTAAAAAACAATGTTTTATATTTATATGTTAACATGAATTAATAATATACTCATTTCAATATAAATTATAGTTAGTCGTTAAATAGATAGATATAGTACAAATGAGCATGGAAACTAGGTGTCGAGGTGAATCGACATTGGCTAGAAAGGAAAGTTGTGACCCACCTATCTCAAATGCTGATTCGTGAAGAATTGATGACAAATTTATTATATTAATTGATGCAATGGCTGAGCAAAAAAATTTATCCTATCACATGGAGAGAAATGGAGGATTTTTTAACTCAAATACTAGGTTAAAATCATATGCCTTGATACAAATTCCTAGTATTATGGTAAAATTTGATGCATCTCAAGCTGTTAAGAAAATGAGAATTGAAGAAGTAAATGATGACTAGACAAAAAAAGACACTATGCAATATGTTAATCCATGTGTTTGAGTTCTGAGAATGAACTAATGTGATCGGTGTGTTGTTGTTGGTAAATAATTTTATAGCTAGTTCTAGGTGTGAAATAGCACTATTTCATCAAAATTTTGCCTAAACATTTAATACATGTGACTGATTTAATTCATTGGATCTATATATCCACTTGAAATGGAGAATGATGGAGCTAAGATAGGTGGTGTTTACTTGCTTTCATGTTGTGCACATCTTATGGAAAGGTTAATAGGTGATTTCCTGCTTTCATGTTATGCACATCTAAGGCTTTCCTACATTCTTGTTGTGCTCGCATGATGTCCACTATTCAAATCCAATCCCACATGGTTGGAATCAATCATCAAGACATTGGGAATAAATAGTTTCAAGGGTCTCACTTCTACCTGACTTCCTTCCATGCCAATGATGTAAATTTGTTTGGAATTTAATTAAATAGGTAAACCATCGATGAATCTATTGTTTGGCATTTGATTAGACACAAAAATATCCCTCCAAAACCACTGAGCATATTTCGGGTTTTTGTCTCATGTAAGACGAATCTAAGGGGTTGACACCCCAACATAAATGCCTCTGATGTAATAAATTCAATTTTTCATTTCAAACATTTTTTCACATATAAATATATAAAAAATAAGAGTCACGTACTGGCTAGTCCCTACATTTTTATTGAGAATTGTTTCTGTTAATTATGTATATAAATTTATAATGTAAGTTTACTTTAATAATTTGAACTTGAAAATACAATCATGAGTTTAAGTAGTATTAAAGACCACCTATATGGAGTTAAATTTATTCACCCTAAACATTAACATCATGGTATTTTAGTCAATCAAGGTATTCTGGTCAAACTAGATCCTACTCCATTTAATTTTTAGGTAAAAATAAATATTTGTTTTTAATAGATCAAAGATCTATAAATTATACACACATAGACCAAAAATTGTAATACACATTGGGTGGTCCCCAATAAACAATGGAAGGTTCAACTAACTTAATGTTATTCTCTGCTTTCTTTTAGTGATGTTGATGTTGATTTTGATATTGCCATCTGCAATATAAGCGGAATCACATATGACATTTAGTAAGAAGCTACTATTTTAAATTTTATACGTATTTAGAGACTCAATAGTATATCTTGGTAACAACAATGACCTTTCGAGTAGGGCCTTGACAATAAATGTCAATCAAACCCATACCCCCTACCTCTTAGCGAAAACATCAGTTTCCCAGGACACCCTATGGAACCCTTTGTTAGTGGTGGGATTAGCCCAAATGAAGTCATGAATAATTTTTCAAACTTTTAGACTTAATTTTTATTCGAAACCCAACAAGATGACTAATACACATTGGTGGATGTAAGCACCTTGGAGTATATTTAAAACTTACCAGCTAACGAGAAAGGCTTGGTGATCCAATACAAAAGTTTTTTTTTCAACCATGTCCACCACATATTTCTAGAGGCTAGAAGGGGAGGCCTGTAATGCAAAGAGAATTCATATGAAATTTAAAATTTCATTGTGTTGGAGGAATTTCCACTCATAATGGCTCACCCAAGGAGGTGGAGGGAGGATGGATTGTTTGTATTATTGATTTTTTTTCCATTGAATGGAAGATCTGAAAGCAAGATAAAAAATATCCAGACAATGCATGGCATTGGCAACATTGTCTTCATCTTCAATGAGGGTGAGAAAATAGACATCCATAAAATACCCATTAATGAGTTACACAGGCTCCTTAGAGGGAAATGAAATATCATGGACAAACCCTTGAGATTGAGCATTTGCAATCAAATAGACAAAACCTTCAGTATCAAGAGCATAAAGAGCAGGTACCAGTAGGCAACTTACCTAATGGATTTGAAAAGATTAAATTTATCAGAGATGACTCCATTAATGGAAAGAGAGGCATATTTATATTGTATTAGAATCTAAAAGATGTAACATTGAAGCATATGAAAATTTTACGTTGCATTGTTATAATTTAATATCACATCGAAGTAGAATGTCATAACTTGCAAGTTTTGTAGATTTAATGTAAGTGTAATATTGAATAGATTAAGCATTTAAGGCATATATGTATTATGTGCATGATATGCATCACAATAACCTATATGTATGTAATTAGATATTTATTAGTGTATGATAGGTATCATGCCACCATAGTAGCAAGTAACAAACATGTAAGCAAAGTCACACAATGTCATAGAAGAAGGCACAAATGCCACATATAAGGGACATGTAAGATGTTGTAAAGAGTTAGAAAACGTGTATAAATGTCAAACATAAGGCCCAAAGGTTGAATAAAAGGGACATGAATGTCACATAAACATAGGAGGCCAAGGGCCACACACACAAGGCATAATGATGCCACACAAGCAAGATGGTGCATGTTGAACATACACAAGGGCCACAAACAAGAAGCAAACAACTTGAAGCCTATGATGTAAAGAGATAAGCATATGAAAGAAGCATAAAGAAACTGAAAGTAACATCTTTTGGTCATATGCATCTATTTTCATGTTAGCAAATAACATATTCATTATGATACATGTAAAATATGAATGAAAAGAGACATATGTTTTCATTATAGCTAAACATGGAAAAGGTGTTTTAGATAAATAAAACCTGTAAGATTGTTTATAAATAACATTGAAATTCCCCCAAATTGAGCAAGGTTGTTGGGTAGAAATCTAACCCAACATTGAAACCATAGAAAAGTATGCATTAAGCTTGAAATTTGATTGATATCTAAATATATTCTTTGTTCTATGATGAAAGCCTGTAGAAATTTTTTTTTTGACTGTATTTTAGTTGGAGTCAAAGATGTAAAATGCATAGGGAATGGAAAGCAGTAAAGGATAAGTATTCATTACATTGTTGTCTAACTAGTACAACTCTATTCATATTGATTGTATGCAATACTTTTTGATCAGGATGAATTTTTCTATGTATGAATATTTGTTATTTTTATAGAAATATGTCATGTTGCACAATAGAATATCTTGTGAGAAGCATTATGTATTGAAAATGGAATGAGATATGTTGTGTAATGAAACTAAAGATAGATATATTAAAATATGTAATCTAACAACATGAAAGTATGCCTACAGGTGTTAGTTTTAATTTTTTTGTAAATTTTTAGCATATATGAATGTTTTTATATGTTTTCATATTTGGAAAGTAAAGCATGCATAAATGAAAAGCTTGAAAAAACATAATAAGCAACAAAATTCTGAAATGGAAGGAGGGGGAGATTTGAACAACTTGCAACACATTTTTAAAGCCAAGCATAACAAGGAAGAAGGCAAAAGGAAATGCCCCCAATGTAGGTGTATATGTAGCATAGATGGCAAGGATGACCATGTGATCTCATGTGAAATTAGATATATGTGAGCATGAAATTGCAAATGAGAGCTAAAACATGTATAGATGTGTAAAAATGATCAAATAAGCCACTATGAAGGATGTGTATTGAAAGTTTGGTAAGATAGTTGTCTTGGATTGTTGGAATTGGGTTGAAAAAAAAATGGGAGAAAGTGCCCGAAATGAAAATAGGGTTAAGGGATAGAATAAAATGGATTAGGTGTATAAGAATAATCAACAATAATAAAGATCAGAAAAACTACGTATAAGAAAAATGCAACTATAATGTTAATAGAGGTTCTCGATTTCCCAAAACTTGCTAATTATGAGGACAACTATGGGAGAGGTAATGGAATCTCAATTAGTGGAAGTGCAGATTCCTAAAGACCTACTATAAAATTACCAAAAACCATATATATTTGAACTAATGTGATTCTCATATGAGTTCCTTTCTAGTTAACAATATAGATTCATCAATTAGTACATAGATTAAATAGCCACATGCCTAGAAAATATTTATATATACTGCTACCTTATCCTAGAAAAAATAGAAGTATGTAGAAATATTCCATAAAAAGTTTAATAACTCAATCATAAATATTGATAATTACACAAGGATCAATTCATTACATAACACTGATGGAAAACTCTCTCATACATGGTCCAGGATCAACTCTTTAATGTCTAAACTCTTCTCATTCTTCACAACTTACATATATACCCAATTTACTATCTCTATCTTAGGTGCATGGTTACAATAGATTGCATTGATAATATTCAATAACTATGACATTAATATAGACTTCCTTAGTTATAAAAACTCAAATCCATGCAATCTATTCAAAATGAAAATTAATGGCTAACTAAAAATCTCATGTATGTTGACCAAGTAGATGGCTAACATGTCTTTATGTTGTGATGGTACCTTGTAGATTGATGACATGTCATTATGTTACGATGACCCTTTGTATGCATACTATCCCACTAAAACTTCCCCAAACTTAATGAATTATCTCATCTCAAGATAATGCAGAATAAAAATAACTGGAAAGGAGAAAAATAGAACATGGCCTATCTATAACAAGGAAAACTATAAGGTAACCTAGCACTCATTCAGGTTTTTAGTAAGCTACTAAGATCAAATGGCCACCCTTTTGGGTTTTTTGCCAACTAACCTCTACAAACCAAAATAATAAATAAAACAAAAGAGACAAAAAAATGGAACCAATAGAGGATGGAGGAGGAAAAGTGAAAGACTATGTTACTGAAGAGACTGCCTTCTTCTTTTGCCGTAGAACCACCAAGAGCTAACTATGGGGAACAAAAACAATATCATGAACCATCAAGGCAAAAGAGATATATATTGTAGTCATGTCTTGCTTATAAGTGTTTCACTTCAATAGGACTTTTTGAACTACCCAAACCAAGGCACATAGGGGAGCCTAAGCATACATTAAATGTTATAAATCAACATCATCACATGAAGTAGAAGTAGACTTGGTGGTCGTAACCTGATCATCAATATCACCTAAAAGAAAGGTAAAATGATTTGTATATTGATTTGCTTGAACTAAAACCAATGCATTATGCTTCACTTGAGTCTACACCCTACTAACTAATCAATAAGTACATCTTATGCACTAATTGAGGCATTTAATGAAACATCTATAGATTTGGGGGTAGTTTATGGGTTCAAAAATTCAATAGAAGCAGTCTGTGCAATATCAAAATCAAGCTATAGAGTAGTCCAACCATCTTGAAGTTGTTGTCACCAATTCGACAGATGATGAGTGATTTTTTTAGCTTGTTGTATAGTCATATTGAGTTGTGTCTGATACTCGATAAGAAACTCACATAGTTTGATAGTCTTGGCTCTGATCATTGGGCCTTGTTGAGCATACTGCATGTGTAATATCCTATGCTGCTAGTCCTAGACTAATTGATTAAATATTAAAGGGAGGTGATCTACAAAGGACTGGCTGGGATCAATCATGACCTAAAAACAAGGTTTGGGCAAGTAGTTTGTAGAGTATCACATGCCTATTGCAGGGTGTGCCATAATGTAGCATTCTCAGTGTCTAATTACGAAATTTTTTGGGCAAAATATTGAGCCTGATGAGATAAAGATTCTTGGAATGAAACTGCACCTTCAATTTGTTTACTCAGTGACAATTGATTAACATCAAGAGAAAAGTCTATGAAGGTCGGTACGATATCCAAAGAAGCAGCTGAAATATGGGTTGGGACAATGAAGAGGAGTAATATGTAGTAAAGACATGGTTCTCTAAGCAAGTGGAATAGGCACATCTAGTACAAACATCATGGATAAGCTGGTCGAAGTAGATATAAGCTATGTAATTAATTGTTTTGCGCTACATAGCAAAGGATCCAAAGACACTTGAAAAGAAGACAATTCTATGGTAGGGAAAAATGAAGTCTCACTAGTGGTCAATTATGATGACTCCATAGATAGATTGATAGGTTGAGAAGCTTGTGGATTATCCAAAGTAATAACATCAATAGTAATGCTTATAACTTCTTGAGACTCGGCTATGATATCATCCCTCTGTGGACGTTGAATTTCCTGCTTGGTTTTAGTGTTGTGCTATCATGTTGTCTCTAGAACAACTTGTTGAGGGGATTCCTCAGTCATATCTTGCTGGTTAGTAGAGAGGGTAACACGCATAATGGTGGCTATCTTTAGAGAATTTGGAGTGGCAAGATCTTGAACTCATACCTGTGCATCCTGCATCTTTTGTGTAGCTTTAACCTTTGCTCTTTTTTCCCTCCTTATGGTGTCATCAAGAAGCAACATGATCAACCTCTTTTGGATTAGCTTGCTTCTCTTCTTTAGTTGAGGACTCAGGTATGACTTCCTTAGGATCTAAAGGTGGTTCATCATATTAATAAAATGAAGAGGATCATGTATCCATCTAAATCTATGAGCATGAAATGGAACCTTTCCTTAATCAACCCTGAGAAACATCTTGTGTAGCCACCTACGGAAATGTCATCTTGAGCCAGGCACTAGATGGCATCAAAAGTTGTGAAGTGGATATGGTAGATCTAGGGGATTCCATTTCAACAATGTTAGAGTCTTTAGGATCCTCTTTCAATAGGCAAAACCTATGTGCTGACCATTTCCACCTCAGTGTAGATTTGGGAGAAATTTCTAGTAGAACATCCAGGGGTTGTGACAAAGGTGTACCTACAAATAAAATACCATGTGTAAGGTCCATTTGAGCTTGTTGAATCTATGTTGCTTCCCACAAGGGGTCCACCACAATGGAAGGTGGACAAGGTGGAAGGGAAACCCATAACTCTAGTGGCAACTTGTTGTGAATCTACATAGTTCACACAACCTTCCAAAATAAAAATTCTTTTTCATTCTCATCCTTGTACAAGTCACCCTTGTTGGGATCTTACAGATACAATTGATTACTTTTGTGTAAGCAACTAAACATGGAATTAAACCAGAATAATAAGTAACTAGAAATCAGAATCAACAAAGAATAAGAGATACAAGAAACAATGAAAACTTGTATTAAACTCTTCCAAAAGGAAATACAATTGAAGAAATCACACTTTCTTCCACACCTCTCAGATGTATAGATCTCTTTCCCTCAAGATTTCTCTCTCACAATTACAAACACAATTCAGCTGCTTGAATTGATTCACCCTTTTTCTCATACTTACAAGCTATGAAGATCTATCCCTATTATATAGAATTAGGGATCATGAGTTATGCATTCTCCACCGTTAGATACACCTCCTAATCAAAGTTTCAAATTAGTGCTTCCAAAAATAGAAACGTGGACTCAACACTAAAAGTTAAACTTATCATGCAAACAATTTATTCATCCATGAAAATAGACTTTTAAAACGCACAGGTGACCGACGTCGGTCCCTGACTAACTGCATATGACCGATGTCAGCCGATCCATAACCGATGTTGGCAGCCTCTGGTTGATCCCTGACCGACGTCAGTGACTGTGTAAATATAGCAACCTTGCATTTACTCATTTGGTGAAGCTTTTAGCTCCACACCTCAGTAATCTCCCACTTGGAGATAAATAGTTGCACCTGTACCTGTACAGCAACATCCTCTAGCTTGTCTCCATCTTCAAGCTCAATCTTGAAGACCAACAAAAGTTGAATGAAGATTCAACTTTGTCCTTTGTTACCGGCTTTGTTAACATATCAGCAAGGTTCTTATCTGTATCGATCTTTTCCAGCTTCAACTCACCATCCTCCAATACCTGTCTAATGAAGTGGTACCTAAGCTATATATGTTTGGTTCTTGAATGAAAGGCTGAATTGTTTGCCAAATGAATTGCACTTTGACTATCACTGTACAATCTAAAACTCTCTTGCTCCTTTCCCAACTCTTCCATGAACCGTGTCATCCATATCATCTCCTTGCTAGCCTCTATGACTATAATGTATTCTGCCTCTATAGTAGACAAGGCAACAACCTTCTGCAACTTTGAAATCTAGCTAACTGTCATACCACCAATAGTGAACACATATCATGTGGTGCTTCTCTTGCCATCCAAGTCACCTGCCATATCCGAATCTACATATCCATGTAGAGAAGTGTTTGACCTCCATAACACAAATGCCTACTGTTGGTCCCTCTCAGATATTTGAGAATCCACTGAACTGCTTTCCAGTGTTCTTTTCCTGGATTGGCCATAAACCTGCTGACAACTCCCATTGCTTGGGCAATATCAGGTCTAGTACATACCATTGCATACATTAAGCTCCCAACTATGGAAGCATATGGAACTCTACTCATGTAATCTACCTCATCATGTGAATTAGGACACTGTTCTTTGCTCAACTTGAAGTGTCCAGCCATAGGTGTGCTTATCGGCTTTGCATCCTGCATATTAAACCTCTCCAACACCTTGTTCACATAATCCTCTTGAGACAAAATCAAACTGTAATTTTTTCTGTCTCTCTTGATACTCATGCCAAGGATTTTCTTTGTTGATCCCAAATCTTTCATGGCAAATGTGTGAGCTAATTTTACCTTAAGCTCAGAAATATCCTGCATGTGTGAACCTGCAATTAGCATATCATCTACATACAACAACAAGATAATATATCTACCATTATCCAATCTCTTAAAATAAACACAATGGTCAGATGGACATCTACTGAAATCATGCTCAGTCATAAACTTGTCAAACCTCAAATACCATTGTCTAGGAGCTTGCTTAAGACCATATAAGCTTTTCTTCAACCTGCACACAAGTTTCTCCTTACCTTTGACCTCATAACCTTCTGACTGTTCCATATATATTTCTTCATCCAAATCTCCATGAAGAAACGTCGTCTTAACATCAAGCTGCTCAAGATGCAAATCCTCAATAACAACTAAAGACAATACAGTCTGAATAGAAGTCATTTTTACTACAGGAGAAAAAATTTCACCAAAATCAATACTTGGTTTCTGTGCAAATCCCTTTACTACCAACCTAGCCTTATGTCTCATTTGTCCATTCTCACCTTCATTTAACCTATAAGCCCATTTGTTCTTCAGTGCTCTCTTACCAGCTGGCAACTCAACCAAATCTCACGTTTGGTTCTCTTTCAAGGAATCAATTTCCTCATTCATGCCAAGCTCCCACTATTTTTGGGTTTCTACCTGCATTGCCTCATCAAAAACTTTTTGGTTCTCCACCATCTGTGAGAAATAAGTAGAATAATGAAAGGGAATAATGAATTGGAGGTTTACTTACCCTTTCTAACCTCCTCATGGGCATTTGAGACTCAGTCACAGCTTGATGTCTGCCTAAATTCTGTCAGTGACCAATCTCGGTCATCTCCAGGTCTGTACCTGATTGACATCAGTTTCACATGACCGACATCAGTTTCTGTGTGACCGACGTCAGTTACTATCTGATTGATGTCGGTTCCTGTTCGACTAATGTCGGTTCTTACCTAACCGACGTCGGTGTCTGTGTTTTCCTGTCTGTGATTATTCTTTCCCGCGAGCTCATTTTGGATCATCACCTCGTCTAAATAAACATTGCTCTGCTCAGAATTATTTAGCTTCTTGAGCTGATCACTGTACATCACCTTTTCATTGAAAAAAACATCACAACTTCTAATAATTTTATTAGTTCCTAGATTCCACAACCAGAATCTGAAATCTCTAGAGCCATAACCAATAAAAGTGCACCTCATAGATTTAGCATCCAGATTCTTTCTATTTTTTTATCAATGTGCACAAAAGCTTCAGAACCAAAAACTTTGAGAAATGAAAGATCTACCTTTTTACCTGTCCAAGCCTCTTCTATAATTCCACCATCCAGAGTAGTAGAGGGTCCTCTGTTAATTAGGTAAACCTCAGTATCTACAGCTTCTACCCAAAACTGTAAGGGCAAACCAGCATGCAACCTCATACTCTGTGCATGCTCCAATATTGTTCTATTCATCCTTTCAGCAACTCCATTTTGCTGAGGTGTCCTTAGAACCATCCTTTTCTTGTGTATTCCACTCATAGAATAGTTGAATTTATTGCTGCAGTACTCACCACCATTGTCAGATCTAATGCACTTCAATCTCAAACCTATTTCATTCTCAACCAAAGCTTTCCATTTCTTAAATGTGTCAAAAACATCATATTTATTCTTTATGCAATAAACCCATACCTTTTTTGTAACATCATCAATGAAAGAAACATAATATTGCTATCCTCCAATAGAAGCTACCTGAGCTGGTCCCCACATGTTTGTGTGAACAAGCTCCAACTTGTGTTTCTTCTTTGTTGACCCAGTTTTGAGAAATCTCACTCTCTTCTGTTTCCCAAAAATACAATGCTCACAGAAATATAGATCTATGCTTTTCAAATCTGAAAACTTACCTTTTGACTTAAGAACTTTCATTCCCTTCTCACTCATGTGGCCAAGCCTACAGTGCCACAACTTTACATCTACATCTGAGGTAGATAATACAGAAGGAGAATAATCAGTAATACAATTACATAAATAGAGAGTACCTACTCTCTTACCTCTGGCTAATACAAGTGCACCCTTGGAAACTTTCCAAAATTCAACTATGAGAGTTACTATGCAACCCTCATCCCCCAACTTTCCTATAGAAATCAGATTCCTCTTCAGGATGGGTACATGCATGACATCTTTCAACACCCATGTGTTGCCATTCTGTAATTTCAACTACACTTTTCCTTTGCCAACAATTTTACAAGGCTCATCATCCCCTAAATAAACTATTGGAAAATCTCCCTAGACATAATCATTGAAATATTCTCTATTTGGGGTTGCATGGAAAGAGGCACTAGAATCTAAAACCCAAGATTCTATTTTATTATCCAAAGAAAATATAAGAGCATCTTGTGCAACAATACCTGCAACTTTTGCTTCTTCTTTACCTTCATGCTGATTTTCTTCTTTAACTTTCAACCAGCAATCTTTCTTTGCATTCCCTTTCTTTCCACAATTCCAGCGGATTATATTTCTTCCATTTCTGGATTTGGATCTACTTCTCATCTTTGACTTTGACCTTGATCTCCCTTGCTTGCCCTTCTCTTTCTGCCTTCCCCTGCTTTCAACACTTAAAGCATTCCCTGATGATTCCCCTGTGCTTTTCCTGCGAGTTTTTTCATTCAAGATTACACTAACAACATCATCTACTTTCAAGATATTTGTAGCAGATGTAGTATTACTAACTGCCATTACCAAACTATGCCAACTTTCAGGCAAAGAGCATAAAATTAAGAGAGCCTTAATTTCATCATCAAAAACTATTTTGACTGAATTTAACTAATTTACTATTGCATGGAAATCATTAAGATGACTAGATACAGATCCACCTTCCTACATTTTCAAATTAAATAATTGCTTCATAATATATACCTTATTTGAAGCTGAGGGCTTTTCATATAAATTTTCCAAAGTATCCATTAACTCTACTATTGTCTTTGCCTATGATAAGTTGGAAATCACAGAAGATGGCAGGCTCAACCTTATAGATCCTAGAGCCTTTCTATGAAGAACATTCCATTCTTCATCTTACATATATGTGGGCTTGCTATCAACCCCACCCAACGGTAAGTACAGATCTTTCTAATACAGATAATCTTCTATCTGCATCCTCCATAATTGATAATTTTTGCCGTTAAACTTCTCCATTCTTAGCTTACTTTCTTCTACCATTGTTATACTCCCACTCAAATAGAAACCCCTATGAGTGCCCTGTAATCAACACACACTAAATAGATCTGAAACTACCTATTAGTGAACCCAAGCTCTGATACCACTTGTTGGGATCTTACAGATATAATTGATTACTTTTGTGCAAGCAACTAAACATGAAATTAAACCAGAATAATAAGTAACTAGAAATCAGAATCAGCAAAGAATAAGAGATACATGAAATAATGAAAACTTATATTAAACTCTTCGATAAGGAAATACAATTGAATAAATCACACTTTCTTCCACATCTCTCAGATGTACAGATCTCTTTCCCTCAAGAGTTCTCTCTCACAATTACAAACACAATTCAGCTGCTTGAATTGATTCACCCTTTTTCTCATACTTACAAGCTATGAATATCTATCCCTATTATATAAAATTAGGGATCATGAGTTATGCATTCTCCACCATTAGATACACCTCCTAATCAAAGGTTCAAATCAGTCCTGCCAAAAATAGAAACGCAGACTCAACACTAACAGTTAAACTTATCATGCAAACAATCTGTTCATCCACGAAAATAGACTTTTGGAACGCACATGTGACCAATGTCGGTCCCTGTCTGCCTGCATATGACCAATGTCAGCTGATCCATAACCGACATCGACAGCCTCTGGTTGATCCCTGACCGACGTCGGTGACTTTGTAAATACAAGAACCTTGCATTTGCTCATTTGGTGAAGTTTTTAGCTCCACACCTCAACAACCCTCCATTTCTTCCAGCATTAGGTGGTATACTTCAATTGAATCAGTCTTCAACTTAGGCTAATCATACTCAGACATGATCTTTGAAACATGAGGATCATTGTACCAAAAATCCTAGCTCCTTGTTTTGCATCGAGGTAGTGAAGGTGGACTATGGTTAGCTAGCTACTTACCCTTTTTGCATTTTGGTAGATATGTGGGTACAATAGATGAACTCAAAGGTGCTATGTCAAGAGGAACAACCTGAAGAGGTGTATCCCACTATGCAGCCTGGGATTTTTGTAACACCACCTCTCATTGTGTAGTAGCCATGTATAATAAAAACCCCAATGACATAGTAGTCATTAGAGGGAGCTAATGTATCCAGATAGATGTTCCTTTTAGAAGGCATTAAACTATAACACGTTGGCCCAAGAATTTCATAACATCTAGTGAAATTCATGGATGCATAGTGACCCTCTGTAGAAGTTCATTTTCCCAATTGTTGAACAAAGGGACTTGATCCTGATAGTGATTTTTAAAAGAAGTGACCAAATTGGCAAATTATTCATTAGGCTAATAATCAGTGTCAGGATGAACTTGCACGACCGGTGATTTCCATTAAGTGAATATAAGGAGAAATACCAAAAATTGGTATTGGAAAGTATTTTTTGTGATGCCCAAGACATTGGCAATGTTCTATTCTAATTTTATAACTAGGAATTTTGGCTAATTAAACTCTTCTCCACCATGAATCATTTGATGCATGATGTCGATGATGCCCTTTGTAGCCTCAATCATGGCCTTAGACATCTACCAAAATGTTTGCAAGATACATTCGACTAACAACCACATTGGTTCATCAGGGAAAGTCATCAATGAAATACCTTGGTTCCCTCTAACTGTGGTGGCTTTGATTTTGGTAGAGGTTAATGGTGCTTTAGACTTATATTCCATGAGGGATTTGCCTTTGGAAGGCATCCCAACTACACGAGCTATTGCTTTTGTGGATAAATACATCGTGACATCTTGCAACAAATGAATATAATGCTAGTTATACCTTGCCAATAACAACTACATGATGCTAGACCAGTCCCCAAAAATGGGAAATCACATGAGGCACTCAATGTATGAGCCAACCAAATGAGTTACTAGGCCATTTGGTGTAAATAATTGATTTTGGGCATTCTGGGCCATAACACTACCTTGAAGATCAGAAAACTTGGTCTATTGTAGCAACACACCTATCCCTAAATCCTCCTTCAATGCAACGAGTCTATTTTTTAAATTATGCTTGGACTCAATAGCACTAGGGGAGGTGGCCATGATTACTGATTGAGAAAAATTGGAAGCACACAACACTAAGAAAGTAAACCCAAAATAACAATTACAGAGCTCAATTAACAATATTTAGTGGTCTACAATCCCATGAAATGACTTATTTATACATTTTTTGGTTCACTTGGCCCTTTGAGCTTTGGCATTTAATGTTTGGGATCCTAAAATCCTTCACTTGTGTGACTAGCTTCAAATTTGAATTGACGTTGTTCCCCCATTATTTCATGCAAAAGAAGAATATTGAGTTCGATAGATGTGGCATTCAATGTGGTCAATGTGGCATCGATCTAGCTATAAAAGAATGTCTGATGGGACATGTCACCATATTTTAATTGGTCATATTTATTAAATAGGTTATCCTGATTGTGACATACAACTTTGATAGTGACATTATAACTACTTACCTACATTCTTTGGCCATAACTCCCCTTTTTGGAAACCATTATTGATAATCATAACCCTTAATCTTATTTAGGTATAGTTTCCAGACTTAATAGATGACCCACACGTATCTTTGTTCAAGGACGTCACTTAGAAGCTTGTCCACCTAGAATTACTCTATAACAAGCATGTGCTAGTCCAACTAGACCATACCTATCATGCATTTTTACAAAATTGGAATTGATCTTGAATTCTACTAATAGGCAACTTATGAAAACACACATCACATAGAAAATACAAACCAAACTCAAAGAACTTTCATGATTGAAATTTTCATAACTATGTTGGATGTGCAAAACCACACTTTCTTGCTACAATGTTGATCTAACGATGGTAGACTTTAAGTATACAACCATTAACCTTTCCATGTAAAACATTACCTTCTAGATCTTACAAGGTTACAAACCCATTTTGTAAAATCCTGTGAATAACATAAGGACCTTTCCATCGAATGGTGAGTTTGTCGAGAAATGCACAAAATTGGCTATCATATAAAAAAGCAATTGCTCATATTGGAATTATTGTGTGAAAATATTCTTGTTGTGACATGCTTTTTTGCTCCTTTTGTTAATTTCCTGTGCCCACACCGATTTGCATCTATCTTCATCCATGCAGTTGAGATCCATCAATTAATTTGTAAGTGATTCTGTATCACCTAGATGCATTGCATTAGCAACTCATAGGATATGCATGACATATTCCATAGGCATAACAAATTCCATTATCTAAACCAATTGGAATGGAGTAAATCCTAATGCATACTTAAAATGGGTGTGATAAGCCTAGAGTACCATAGGAAGTCTATCCTCCCAATCATCTTTCTTAACATCACAAACCTTTATCAAGAGCTTACCCAACACTTTGTTCACATCCTCTACTTACCCATTCACTTGTGGATGATATCCTTTGATTTTTTGATGGGAAATCATAAATTCTTCTATTAGCATTTTAATTGTCTTGTTCAAAAAATGTGTACCCCTATCACTTACCAATCATAATTAACACCCATACTGAGTAATGATGTTCTCATATAAAAACTTAGTAGTGTCTTTAGCTCCGTATCTTGGTGTAGCAATAGCCTCTACCCATTTTTTAAGGTAATCAATTGTATTAATTATGTATCTTGCATTACTGTGTTTACTTACTAGGTTAATAGGGCCAACAAAATCAATTACCCATTACTCAAATAGTTGTTGTGCTAATATGGGATGAAGAGGCATCTCATCCCTCTAAGTGGATTTACCCATACATTAGAAAGCATCACACTATTTGGAAACCCTATGCACATCCTCAAAAATATGTGGCCACCAAATACCACTTTGTAATATTTTTATTATAGTGGCTTCTCCTGTAAAATGTCCACTCACAATGCCCTTATGTGCTTCTTCTAGGATTTGTAGTCATTCATGCTCTAGTGCTACTCATCGTAGAACCTCATCTTTCCCCATATGAAAAAGAAATCCATTTATAATGATAAAAAGAATTACCTTGGTCAAGAGGTGATTCTTTTCTTTTTTAATGTACTATGTGGGTAATATCCCCTATTCTAAGAACTATGTGATTTCAACCAATTGTTCAGGAATCACAAAAACTCTAAACAAATGAGCATCAAGAGACTCATCAGGGATATCCTCTAAATCCTCACCATTATGTAATATATTGAGATGATTAGGTCCAATGTTTTCTCTCCCTAGTTTAACATTAATTGGAAAATGAAACTCCTAGAAAAGCATCAACCAACGAGATATCCTTCCACCTAACAATGACTTGTTTACGAGATATCATAAAGCTTGATGATATATAAATAATTCAAATGGGGTAACCAAAAAATAATGTATAAATTTTTGTAGAGAAAACATGATTACTAGGGCATCCCTTTCAGTTATGATATAGTTCTTCTCGACTGCAGACAATTTTTGCTTACAAAATGGATTGAATGGTCTAGCTACCTTCACTTGGCTATGCCAACTGCAGTGCTAGATGCATCCACATGTACATGGAAATGTTTAACCAAGTTAGGAAAAATAAGGATTAGTGCAATAACTAGACAGTGTTTTAGATCTAAAAAAGTTATTTGGCAATCTTCTATCCATACAAAAGGAACATCTTTATGTAGTAATTTCTCCATTAGATCTGAAATATTTGCATATACTTTTATGAATTTTTGGTAATGCCCCATATGTCCAAAAAAATATCATACTTATATTGAGGAATTTGGTGGTGGCATACTCATTGTTACTACAATATTTGCTTGGTCCACCAAGATTCCCTTGTTGCACACTACATGGCCTAAAAGAACACCAAATAGTGTAAAAAATAAACATTTTTAAAAGCTAATCACAATCCTAAGTGCTCTACATCTTTCCAACATGAGTCTTAATTTTAAAAAATCTTCTCAAAATAATGAGAAAACTACCTGATCATCCAAATATACCTCCATAAAATCATGAATAAAGTCCTTGAATGTAGTTACTATGGCCCTGGAGAAAACCGTAGGTGCATTCTTTAGACCAAATAACATTACACTGTATGCGAATGACCCCCATTCCATAGTAAATGTTGTCTTAGTTATATCCTTAGTTACGATGGGTATCTGATGATACCCATTGAATCCATCAATGAAGGAATACACCTCACGTCTAGCTACATCTTCCAATAATTCAACAATAAATGATATTGGAAAGGGTCATTAACAAAAGGATCATTAAGATGCGGTAGTCTCCATAGATATGAATCTCACCTATTTTCTTTGGTTGTGTGACCAAAGGACTTACATAGTTTGCTTTTTCTAGAGGAAATATTATTTCTACATTTTGCATATGATCCAATTCAGCTTTAAATTTCATCTTCATGTTAGGATTGAGATGTTAAGCCCTTTTCTTAATATGTAATGCACTTTTCTTGAGTTTTATATGTATTTCCCCCAAAGAAGGATCCACCCCTTTGACTTCTACAAAAGTAGTTGGAATCACATCTACCTAATCTCGAATAAGTTGAAATACTTTTGAAATGTCCTATTGTTCCCAACAGTCTCCAACATTTTCCAATTTTGGAGATGTTTCGAACCCAATGTTCACAATTTATTCCTTTAGAGGTTCTTGATATACTTATCATTCATCCTCTGGGATGGATGGTATAATGGCCCACTCACCTTCTTGTTCTATAAACTATATCTATCATAATTAATCTTCTTAAACTTCTTCATCTAAAGGTTTAGGGAATATTTCATAATTTGTCTCAAGCTTGAAAAACTCTATGAGTTCTAAAGAATCCTCACTAACTGAATCAGGATCGTCAATAGACTCTTCTTGAATATGATGGCAAGGCTAAATTTCCATATTTTCTTTTCCTCTACGTAGAGTCTCCATAGTCATGGCATTAATGAAATCCTAGGCATCTTGTTGATTTTGCTTAACTTCTATGGTGACAGCATCAATAAGTTCACAAGCCTCCATTTCCTCTAGCTATGAAGCTTAGTCATTACACAAATATTCTACTAATCCATGGCATAGAAATATTTTCATCTTTTGTACACACTAATTATAAGGGGATTATCACTTTCAAATAGAAAGGTGTGAATAAAATCATTCTATAATTGGATCCAATGTTGTGTCTCTCTGAGGTGTTCTTGATTAATGTACCAAGTAATAGGCAAAACCCCCAATGTGTAAATAAAATAATGTGGCCAATACTTCAAATTGATTTCTTCAGCAATCCATATTTCAACACATTTTTTAACATGGTTTTGAGGACATTCTCCTTCATGGAACATGGGTCATTCTTTCTGCACTTTCTCTGGAAATTGAAACTATGTGATAAGCAATTCGCATACTTGTGCCCATGTTTTATTATCACTACAATGCACTACCCACCAATTAGCTATAACTCCTTTCAGTGCATAACTAAGAGAACTTACCCTTTAATTATCCTTTGGTATATGAATTTGGAACCACACTATAACATAACCAATGTCTTCAGTGGAAAATTACTGGGGAATTTATCGATCAGTCACATAAACCATGCGCAAGGGTTTAAGCTCATGATCATTTCCATCCCAGTTGATCATTTAAGTGTCAGAATCACCACTGACAGAAGAATATTGATCCCATGGAATTATACCTTCATGATTAGGTTCAATATATTCATGTTCCATAGAACCCAGTTGATATAAATTCTTTGTATTAGACTATGTAGGTGAGTGAACAGAAAAAGATCACACTTCATATTCTTCTATGGAAATACTCAAAGATTTTAAGGAACACTTACCATATAATTCATTAGCTATTGGATCTTCTAAAAAAGTGTTGTACTGGTTCATTGGTATATGGCATTGTATATCAAGTACACTCTACATCATAATTTGCATCTAGCTATTGCCTTTCACTACATAGGGAGAATCAGGTTCCTCGAGAATTATATAATAATTGGCATCTCTATCAAGAGGAATGATGATTATATGGTCATCTTAGTGTGACTCTATTTGATTCATTACTTTTTTGATGGTCACCTGTCCATCATAAGCCCACTTTTTCTCGAGCAAATTTGGGTAGTGTGTTTCATTTATCTTCATATCTATTACTTCAAAATCACCATGTAGAGTTAGCTCTACGACATTAATCTCCACATCTTCCAATCATCCTATAGGATCTATGATACCATAGTGCACTAGAATAAGGGTTATTGGGCTATAACTCAAATATGGTCTACCAATCACCTCCCAAGTAGATTGTGGGATCATATTCATTGTGCTCCCAAAATAAAACATAATGTTTGGTATCTCACACCCTGCTATCTCAATATGATCCCAGCATCGACATCCCATGGCTTCTTTGTCTTAACATGCCAAACCATCTTTTTGGGTCTTTATTTTACCTTCTATGCACATTCAATTAGATTATAAAAGAGATTAGTGATATTTTATGATATATCCTCATTTGTCAAAGTATTAAGAAATTTCATCAAGTCTATCAATGTTGTTACAACCCACTTTTGCTTCAATATGTGCACAATTTGTCCATACATCTGTGCATCAAGTATGGATTCATTTGCTACATCTAAATTTTTTTGTTCAATATTATGTATAATTTACATAGTTTCCTTCATGAGCCCCTTATCCTTTACTGGTTCTGGATATGTATCTACTTTAGCTTTTTGTATGCTAAAATCTATTGGAATTTCTAAAGGAGGTAAGCCTTATTGTTCATGTTGTGTTCTTATTACTACTTGCATAAATGCATTATGATGTGGCTCAAAACCAACTCAATTTACATTCCATATAGCTTGATCTTTGTGTTGTATTTCTACAATAGGGTAGTCATGTGTATCATGTTATTCAAATACTCGACAATACGCACAATAAACTTGTCATTTTAGATTTGTGGGGCAATTTTATTATATTTGATTGGGTTTCCCACACAAATAACATCTAATATGACTATAGGACCATTTCCACATCCTCACTATGGACCACCATGGTATCCACCTCTATTCCCTTGATATCCCCAACCATCTACATGTTGTGCCCCAAAGTTTATTATGGTCTACGATACATTCCATCCCTACTGGTACTATTGATTATCATAACAACCATATTGGGGTTGATTTATATTTGAGGTTTAGCCATCTTTTTTTGCCTGAGGAATCATAAGATTCCAAGTTGATTGATAAGCATATTGTAGTGGTTGTGTGGATTAAACTTTTCCAGCTAATCCTTGTGGCTGAAATGGTTGTGCATTTTGAGCCCATGCCAATCTAGCCTATGCTACACTAGGGGGATTGGTTTATACTCTTGTAGTTGCTTGAAAAATCACTGGTGTTTGTTGTGTGGCCACTATGAAGACATTCCTAGTAATGTCTTCATTTATTTCTTGTAGAGCCCTGTAATCCTTATCTTCATGATTAGTAGATTTGAAGAATTTATAGTACATACTATGTGGGTTTCTTAAATATTATTGTAATAAGTGACAATGAGTTGTTGAGTGTCCCATGATGTGATAAATATCACAAAACTTTGTATGTACTTTTGGGCATTCATTCGTGTGGTGGCTTTCTTTGCTACACTCAATACACCATAGACCAATTTGAAGTCATTCAATAGTATTCTATGGAGCCTCCAACCTCTATAATATAGCTTGAAGTGTGCTTTATAAATATGTTTTACTCTCTATCAGGTACCATAATCTTCTATCTACTCCACTTTTACTACATTTATTATGGATCCTATCTTATTCTTGAACTTGGTTTGTGTTATCACAGATTGGATATTTGGTCGTAGTCCTTCAACAAACTAATTGGCCTTAGCTTTATCTTCCAAAGCAAACTCAACATTGTTAACCACATCAAAAATTTTGTGGTCATAATCATGAAAAATTTCACTTGGACCTTAACAAATTTATTTAAGGTCTTGTATGGTTTGGCCCATACTTTTCTTAACCTTGAACTCTACAACCAACCATTTTTACACAGCATCTAAACTTGTTGTTCCTGATCCTCTACAGAACATGAACTCCAATGCTCTTATGGATAAGTCACCAATAAGCTCATGATTCTTAATATTTTCATCTATAATGTTGTTATCATACCATTTCATGTCACACATAATCAAGTATTACTCTAGATCCATAATTCCATCACAGGTTGCCAGTGTGATAAAGGCTCTCAGCTATAAATCCATATTACATAGGTTAAGTTGTAATATGGTTTTAATGATACCATAATTTATGGAATTAATACTTGAGAACTTCTTGGTGTTGAAATTGGTGCTATCAATTGAGGATGAATGATCACTAGTGGTGTTTGTGGTGATGATCTCACAGACCCAATGGGACTATCTCCAAGTACTAGTGTATTTGCCAAAAATGGGAAGCCTTGCAAAAATTGAAAATATTCTTGAGATCATAGAGGTGATAGAGATCTCTTAAGTGATGAAAATGCATCTGACTTGTCTTCGGTATTTGTAATGGTGTTTGTTCATAATTTGTTATCCTCAATAAAAATTTCAATCTCTAACACCCAATTAGAAACCTATTCAATCAACAATGGGTTAGTCAAATTATTTGCTACCTCTCTTAAATAATTCTTCTATGATTCAGTGAATCCTTATGTGTTTTTTTTAAATTGGAATCTACTAATTCTCTGATACTTTTTCTTGATTCCTTGATCTCCTTCTCTCTCTCACTTTTAAATCTTTGCAAATGAATGTAAATAGGGGTATTTCTATAAAATATGGGCTCAAGGGATTTGTGTTGCAGTGGTGAAACTTCTCTTTTTATAGATTCTTCTTATATAAAAATTCAAGTTACTAGTATGCCTTTTGTTGACCTGACCTCTGAAATCAAACAACTTCCCTATGAATAAGAAAGGTGTCTCCTTGAGTGAATGCAATCTACTACCATCTATTAAGCTACCTTGCTCTATTCTCTTTTCTTTATCGACATCCTCTGACTGTGTCTGTGCTTGATTTTTGGTCTCACTAATGTCGGGTCCTTCTTTCTCATTTCCTCTTTCCTCTCCTATCCTTTCCTCAATTCGCTCTTCCTCCTTTTGATCTCCTACAATTAGTTGGCCTCTACTCTTACTTCTACCTCTACCTCTACTTGTAGTCACTCATGAAGTCCCTGATATATTCTACCTCTTTTGATATCATAGTTCTCACTTTGTATCCACAAGATTATTCTAGTCCCTTTAATCTAGCCTCCTCATCTGTTTTCTACTAGCCAACTTTCATGATTAGCTTTGCACCATCTCACATCCCAATAACACACATCCCTATAATGCTCAAAATACTAATACATCGTGAAGGGGTAGGGTACTATAGATTTTTCAATGAATAACATCTTGATAAGAATTGATATTCTCTACAAAACTTTCCTCAAATCCCCCATACAAATAATTCTTATGTAACTTCAAAATCAATATAACCACAAACTACAAATTATGTTATGTATCCCTCTATAGTGGTTTGTATCCAGTAGTCAATCGCATGGGTTCAAGCAATGTCCAAGCTTTGTAATAATTTAATTAGATCATTAGTCCACTTAATTTTAGATATAGATATAGTTTGGAAACACAAATGTTTTAATCTCACCAACCACCTAGTAAACATGCTCATAAATTCACACTAGAATATTTCACATACATCACCATACAGATGATGCTCTATGAGTTCATTTTTAGTGTACCCTATCCTTCTCACCTCTTTTTATGTGAACTTAGATATTTTTTGATCCCACCATTCTTCCAAATCCCTTTGACTTGGTAACCATCAAAGCATATCCTTTCTTTTAGCATCCCATAATAGGGTTCCACACTCACTACACCATTATTAGTAGAGGTTCTTGGTTTCCCAGAACTTGCTAGTTATGAGGACAATTGTGGAAGAGGTAATGGAATCTAAATTGGTGGAAGTGCATATTCCTAAAGACCTACCATAAAATTACCAAAAACCATAGATATTTAGACTAGTGTGATTCTCATATGAGTTCCTTTCTAGTTAACAATATAGCTTCACCAATTACTACATAGTTTAAATAGCTACATGCTTAGAAAATATTTATATATACTACTACCTTATCATAGAAAATATAGAAGTATGCAATAATATTCTAGAACAAGTTTGATAACTCAATCATAAATATTGATAATTACACAAGGATCAATTCATTACATAGCACTGATGCACAACTCTCTCATACATGGTCATGGATCAACTATTAAATGTTTACACTCTTCTCATTCTTCATAGCTTACATATATACCCACTTTATTATCTCTATCTTAGGTGAATGGTTACAACAAACTGCATTAGGAATCTTCAATAACTCTGACCTCATTGGGAATCTTCAATAACTCTAACCTCAATATAGACTTCCTTAGAAAAACCCAAATCCATGTAATCTATTCAAAATGAATTATAGTCATTGACTAAATATATTTTGTATGATGACCAAGTAGATGGATGACATGTCTTTATGTTGTGATGGCACCTTGTAGACTGTTGACATGTCGTTATGTTATGATGACTCTTTGTATGCATACTATCCTGCTAACATATACGGCAAGAATCTCGTCAATGGGATGCCTCTGTATAGGCCCTATATCATATGCATTTTAACCCTCAATTATATTTCCATATTGATATTATGCATAATCAAAATCATTGAGATCATACCAGTCTTCTATGAAATTAGGATCATAACCATTGATGTAAACAACATCATAGGAAAAAGTTAACTTATTAGGTTGTGTTGGAGATTGTGAGATGCCATTTTTATTATCTTTTATATGTGTATCATTGTTAAGGGATTTTACTTTATCTTTAATTAGAGAAGGAATATATGTGATTGGTTGAACATTAATAAGAGAAGTAATTGGTGCATTAACTTATTGACTTGGAGATGCAATCATAGCTTTTTTAGTTTTGACCTTATCTCTTTATTTTCACACAAATGTGAGAAACTATTGCATAAAGGGGAAATTTTTCTTGTATTAAAACTGTTCTTTCAACTTTACTTTTGTAATTATTATTTTTGCAATTTTACTTTTTCATCTCGTTCTTTTGGTAATCTTGCTTGTAATTTTGCTTTTTGAATATTTTCTTGTTTTGAATTATGAATCCATATTTTCTCTATGTTCTTTTTACACTTATATTTTTGGAGATGCAATATGAGTGTTACTTAATAGGATTATCTTATATAGGATCACCACTATCAAGGAGACTTTGTATTTTAGTATTTCAAGCCCAATAACTATTTGTATGATGCTTATATGCACAATGGTATTTTGATCTTTTTAGAGGAGGCATATAAGGTAATATAATCAAATTATTGTGAATCATTTATCTTAAAAGCTCACTTGGAATAGTATTATCCTTTTGTATATTTTTTGAAGTATGAAGTGGATATTTATGTTGCTTATAGGGCACATGTTATCTATATGAAGATGTATATATATGACTAACACTAGTATATTTTGGATTCTTTTAGAATTTGTTTCTATTTTCAAGAGATATGATCTTGAAGCTTAAATATTGATTTTTTTATAACTATTATAATGCATTTTATATAGTGATGATTTGATCTTGAAGGGCTTCACAAACCCAAGCCCTAGGTATATTTGATTGAATAGAATCACCATCAAGAGGAAGAGTGAGAGAGTAAGGAAAACACTCTTATTTTAGATTAAGAGATTTATTGGCCTTTAATATCATGTTAGTGTGTAAAGGAATATCACGTGTTGCTCAAATATGAGATGTAACATTATGAGTGCTAGAATCCTCTTGTTCACATATTTTACTTTGTATTTAGGAGAATGAGAAATATCATTACAAGATCTATGCAATTTTTCATCACTAGGAGAGGAAAGTGAAGAAGTCTCTAGATTAAGATTAGGATTAACATGTTCATCATCAATGTAGACATAATCATCATCACACCAATCCTTATCATAGTCACTTTAGTTGTCATGTTGATCATTGATACAAAGAGAAGAGGGAGAAACTCTCTTGTTTTCCATTATTGGTGACAAGAGGGTAAGAGGAGAACTATGACATGTAGGTGCACTAGCTATGGGATATAGAGAATGGGAGATGGTATCATCACTAATAGGGTTTGATTGATTCTCATGGAAATAAGAGAAAGAATATTTTTCATATAAAACACCATCATTAGGACTCATAGGTGCGATCTAAGGGAGGGTAGATAATCAGAATTAGGAGGCTCTTTACTTGGTATAGTAGTTTCTAATGAAGGGGGCGAGGAAAAAGTGTGATTGGAATCTAAGTGCACATCTATAAGGTAATATAGAGATGAACTATACATGTGATCAAAGAAGAATAAAAATAGAAACCCAAATGGTTGTCTAAAGGATGCACCAAAGATAAATCTAGAGGTGTATCTAAAGAGGACTCTAAAGTAGAATTCAAAGATGAATTTATAGGGGTGATCAAAGGGAAATCTAAGATAGAATATATAAATATATAAATTGATGTGATTAAAATGAAAACCAAAGAGGAAGATAAAAAAGAACCCAAAGGGGAATCTTTAACCTTTATACTCAAAGTTAAATACAAAGAAGTACCCAACAAGGGGTCTAGAGGATACTTTAAAGAGGAATCTATGGATGAAGTAAAAGGTGCCTCTTCCTCCTTTGGGATAAAGATAAAATGCAATAATTTATAATAAAATGGTTTAGATGTATCCAGGATATCAAGATTAAAATCATACATATAATCATCTTCCATAAGTTTTTCCTTATTTATGCTTTTGCATTCAACTTTATCATAAATAAGAGGCATAACATGAGTAGAAAAAAATCATCAAGGGGATAAATACTACTATAATATCTACTATGACTATCCATGAGATATACTATACAATGAATTTAAATACAATGACTTCAATAAAGATAATGCTAAAAACTAATAAGTAATCTAGCATGTATACAAGAACTAATCACTAAGCATACAATGCAAGAAAAAATGAAAGTATGATAGGTAATCTAGGAAAGGGTCTTGAATGATTTGTAGGCTCTCGGATTTACTTGTTTAACTATTGATTAATTCCATCCTAATATTTAATATCATTAACTATAGAGGTATAATGATGCCTATAAACCAATAACCCTAGTTTTGAGAGTAAGTTGAGAGTAACTTTCTTGGGTGATATGCTCATCCCAAGTGTACCAAAAATATGATGGATAAAAAGTTTTCCTAATGGATTAAACAAGGCATCCTAGGTGTTTCCCATATATTATGATGTAAGTAACAATTAAATATTGTATTTAACTTTGTATTATGGTTGTGAGTACTAGATTAAAACCCCTCACACCATGATGTTTGTAAACAAAAAATTGCATAGCCCTTCATAGCAATAGCTAAGTAGTTTTAAAATCATCAAAACACATTTTCTAAAACAAATAATAGTAAATAAAAAATAAATTTAAAATAAAAAGTGAAATATTTTTTAATATGAAAATAACAAATTCAACCCGAAGGCAAAAGAAATAGCCTCTGTGTCAGTATTTATCTAAAGTGACAAGATAAATTTTTTCAGTGTCAGATTACTCCAAGGTCATAAAAATTGAATCGTTATGTTATGGATAATATCCAAGGTTGAGGATTATATTATTTTAGTGTTAGGAATATATAGATTTAAACTTAAACCCTAAGATAAAAATCAACAAGCAATAAATAATATTTTAATTAAAATGTGGGTTTACCAAAATGTTTACACTAGAATTATTTGGAATAAACAATTAACTCTAATAAGAAATTTAAACTATTAAAGTGTGATATAGGAAATTAAATAATATATAATAAAATAAATACAAAAATCTATAGATCTGAAGTTGTAACTTGCTAAAAATAGAAACAAGGGCTCAAGTTAGAGAATTATTCTTCACAATTGAATTATTTTACATTATGTTATCTTTTGATTAACTATAGTTTTCTATAAGAACCTACAAACACATATGCATCAAAAAACATAGATCCTTTATATACTATGACAAAGTCATATAAGGTGGACAAGGTTGTAGTGCATCATTGTCTGATATTGCAAATTTGTCTAAAAAAATGTTCAGTGGATGTAAAAAATTAGGCTTGTTTGCCCCCATCTGTAGATGAATTATTTTCAAGCAAAGCTCAATTTGATGAAAAAAATACTTGTAAAGTTGATGCCCTACTATTTCACAAGCACACAAGAGAGATCAAATGTAAAATGAGGAAGTGGGATATGGTTGAGATATCCTCAAAAAACCCCTTGTTGATTAAGGGTTGCATACATAGTCTAAGTGGACCTCAACTCGATGTAGTTCTCCCGTTAGGGAAGATTATGTGAATGTAACTAAGAAGATTTGGTTATAATACTTGGCAAATGATGCCCTTAACATGTAATAAAAGAATTTTAGGTTTGGCTAGGTATTTTGGTATTGCAACCAAATTAAAATAATAATCTTTATTTAGAAGAGATATGCTTTTTGTTAGTGAGAGCTACTAAGAGAATCCAAGGTTTCAAGTGTGAGCCTTGATGTGGTTTTATAGGTGAATCTTTCAAATGATTCCAATAACTGACCTATTGGTTTATGCATGTGATCCATTATGAAGTGTGCCATTTTGAAATGATAATCATTAGAGTACTATAGATAAGGATGCACTATAGGTTAAGGACATAGTTTGTCCTTTTTTGATAGTGTGTTCTTGCCCAGAAGGGACATAGGCTTCTGAAACCAAAATGATAGTGAATTATATGCTAAATACGGATAGAATAGAGAAATCTTGGAGATATACATAGTAATTACAAGATTTTGAAGATTTCATTTGAGATTATGGGGGTATCAGAATAATTGATTGACCAAACAAAATAAAAATATGAATGACAAACATTTTCAAATATTTATGAATTAAATTTTAGTATCTACACACCCAATGCAATGCCATCTCTATAATACCAAAAATATCCTTTGGATAAAATAATGACATTGTATTCTAACAAATTCTTCGGCCATGCATTAGTAGGATAGGATCCATTCCTGGAGTATGTACTCCAAATGTTGGATCTCAAGGCTGTCGAGTTTGGAGTTATGGGCCTTGGCCAAGATGGCAACTATATAACAATGGGGGATTGGGTGGACCTTGCACAGTCTGCATTCATTGCCTTGATCTTTGTCTTCATGCTTATAAAATTGATTTCTATCATGATATCTTTTAAAGATGATAATTTGCAAATTACATGTGATATGGCACCTAGTTTTGTGTCAGACACCATAGAAGAGGCATGAAGTTCGATAGAGCTTCAAAGTGTAGAAGAAAAGTGAGTGCCATGAAACTATGCAAAATAAAACTAGGATAAAGAGGGTGTACAGACTTGTGCAATGTTACTGGGTGCCATGTTGTTGCCTATGGCACAACTGGCATTTCCATAGACTCCTTACCATTCACTAAACAACCGCAGTATGACTTAGGCAAAGATTTTCCTTTTGATAAATAATTGTTTTCTATTGGATGTGGCAATGGAAAAATTAATCCCCATTTAATGTTAAGTAGTGAAATTATAAAAAAAATTATAGGGCATATGTAAAACATTAGGAAACAGTAAACATGAAATTGACATAGCATTTTTATTGGTTGTCAGGGAAGAGTTGACCGAAGTAAATAGGGAAGGTGAAAAATATAGTAGTAGGCAAGTACTAATAATATGAAAGATGAATCATCTTCCAACCCAAAAAACCTTTTAACGAAATTGTAGAATCATATAGTGTGTTAAATTACTTGGGATTACTAAGAAAAAAATATTGGTTACAAATGAGTAAACATGAACAAAAATGTGTTTGAATGGAGGATGATCTACATGTATAAATGGAGGCCCTTGATGATTTAGATTCCATTGTAAGGCATAAGATAATTAATCCCATTTTTCTCTTCAGATGAATAAGGAACACAATAAATAAATAAAATAACAAAATGTTAAATGGAAGAAAATTGCATTACCAATAATTACATGCATTGTATGCTTGTACCTCTCTCTTCCCATCCTTATTAACATTTCATGTTTACGATTTATTTTTAGGCAATTAGTTACATGTTTGCATTGTTTCATATTCCTCATTGTTATTCAAAAGAGTATGAGAAGCAACCATTACTCTAAAAAGGTTTATTATTATTATTATTATTATTATTATTATTATTATTATTATTATTATTATTATTATTATTATTATTATTATTATTATTATATATATATAAAATACACTCTATTTTATATTAATATTTTGTTAAACAATAAAACTAAATCTTAATTAACATATCAGTAAAATTAATTACATATTTTTTATTTTGATTAAGATGTTAAGGTTTGATTCCCTCAAAACCAGATTTCTTTGGAAATAATTGGAATTTGACGGCGTCACGCTTCAACAATGATCTCACCCATGGCAGGGACTTCATCCTCCTTAAATGATGGTCCACTACCCATCGACATTGTTGACTGATCATCCATGTTGACATCACACCAAAATCACAAGTAAAATGTGTGAAAATGTGTAGCAAACGGCTGATGTTATCATAGATTGGAAAGAGGGCCCACCTCTTGGCATTAAAGGGTGAGGTTTAGTGGTAAGATCCAAGTGTTTTTCTAATTCTAACCCATGATTAATATTTTATAAGGAGGTTTGAGGGGATTAGTTATCCTTACATTTACATGATGGATTGGGTGGTTATATGGAGAGGTTCATCCTATAAAAGTTGGATAAGTTTGAGGTTATCAGGTAAATTTCAAATCTCTCAATTATTGAAAATAAAATTAAAATTAAAAGACTATTCTTGTATAATACATATCACCATATCACATAAGTGGGCTCTCCTTATGCCACACCTCTATTAACATGATCCCACTTTTATTGCTTGTTAAATTGCATGATCTTATGAAGATTGTGTACTTGTTTATTATTAGTTCAAATTATGCATCACTAGGGAATTTATTGATTTTTTAATGTTCTATACACTTTTCCAGACACCTTCCAGATGTCCCTTTTCTCTCTTATCTCTTTTCTCCACTTCAACCTCTATGTCTAACGTGTCTCAATACTTTTTACATCATATAAAATGTTAAGGTGATCATCTAGCATTGTTGATATTGAAGCAGGAGTGAGATGGACTTCACTGGCTTACTAACATCACAATGCCATATAAAGGGAATCTGATCAAGTGGTGTGTATGAATTTGATTGATATATAAATCACTATTATTTATTATTCTTGAAAACTTTGGCCAAAGTATGTTTAGTGAGACATTATCATTTCATAAGTATGATTTACATGTTTGTGTGATATCTTGTAATAAAATGGGTTTTCTATGATACAATACATGTTTAGCTTTAAAAATCATACAACATGTGGGTACTTTCTTGTCTCTTTGGATTCATATGTCATCACTATCTACTCATCTGTAAAGGGAGGGCCATTCGCTGATGGGATTAGTGTAGGGAATCGTTGGTCTATGGTTGGTGTGGAAAAGTGCTTGGATGATGCTCTCCCTCCTGATAGTAGTACTAATTTTGAGATGACATTTAAAATTACCATAGATACTAGAGAGTCTAGGTAAACTCATGCTCTAGAGAGCCATGTATCTTATATATTTACTTGTATTATATTGTATTTATTATTGAAAACATTATCATGAAGAGTTGTAATTATCTATTTACTGTGGAATGATAACAGTAGTTGTATATTGTACCAGTAGTGACTTGTTATTTGTAATTACTTTCTATGATTTTATTATGATGCATTTTCATATATTGATATTGATTGGTGATGTTTGGTGCAGTATGTTTCATTACAGTTATCATACTTAAAGTCTCTTATATGATTTCTAATTAGATTCACATGGTGTAATCTATTTAAAATATATGTGTTTTATAAATAAAATCACATATTTTCATGGTTAAGTATCCTTTTCAAATGACAAAAATAGGCTTACATATAGAAAGAATGAGAAAAGAGAGAGAGAAAGACAAGGCAAGCCAAAACTAGGGGCGACTCATCCACTTGGTCTTCCTCCAAATCCAACATAGTATTTTCTATATTATCTCTCATCCAACCTTTGTAAAATGGTGTAGGGTTAAAATATGAAATGTATTGAAGGTTTGAAGAAGTCATGGCATTGATTTCTGATGTTTGATCAATACAAGTGCCTACATTCTTGTTTGCACACCCTATATACTTGGTCACATGTCTTTGTTGAAGAATGAGTCTCCTTAATTGAAAATAGGTCATCATGTCTTGATCAAGTCTCCATTTTAAACCTTCTCCTCATACATTTATGGGGTCTTTCAACCTTGAAAGGGTTGTTAGAAGACTCCTTGAGCTTGTTTGACTATCTCTTTGACTAGGCATTGGAGGGAAAGAAGGTCTTGTTAGGAGTGTTTGAGACCTTTTCAACCTTCTTCAAACCAAACCTATGACTTTTTATTATCATCCAAGTGGATTGGTATATGAGAAGTAACCTCAATAAATCCTTTTGAAATGTTTATATGCATCAATTTAGTGCTTTGATCACTTGACTCCTTAAGCAAAGAGGCGTAAGAGAGAGAAAATTGGGTTTCAATTTGAATTAGGTAAAATTTATCCATGGATGGATTCTAAAAATCAATTAAAACCTAAAAAATTTCAATTGGATCCATCAAACCATTCAGAAGATGAAATTTGCTCCATTTTCTTGTTTCTCACCCATTCCTTGTAACCCTAAAAACTGGTAAAGATCTTTGTATAGAAGAATTTGTGGATCACCTTGAAAAATTTAGAATATTTTTGAGTACCCTCTATCCCCTTATATATTCATACTAAATTTAATAATCCAAATCCAAGTTTAAGTATCTCTTTTCTATCATTTCTCTTTCCAATTAGGCCTAATTAGGCCTTCTAGGCTTAGAAAGAAAAAATTGGCCCAAATTACCACTCATATGTGTGAAACATACCAAAAGTGTTTAATTAAATTTACCTGGTATAATACCCTTCTCCATGACAAATTTCAAGTTATACGATGTTGTGTAGATGGGAAAACCATGAAATGGCTATTTGCAAGTCTACATGCTTGTGTATGCTTAAGATGTTGTTGGAGATTTTTTTCATAAAAATTACTGATTTTTATGATTGAATGTGACTTTATGACACCTTTAATACCTTAAAAAACTCATCCCTTGATATTTAATTCATTTATTTCCCTTGCAAGCCTTCACCATTGATTTTGGGTTTGCAAAATCGTGTTTTCTCACCTGTTGAGCTAGTGGCCAACTTGTAGGGGATGTATAAAAAATTGGGGAACATATATAAGATGTTAAATGATTATGAAACCTCTATTAAGTCCCAATAAAAAATTCAAATGGTTTGGAGATCACTCCACTACATATACCCTCACAAACAAGCTTAAAATTATATATTTTACCTTGTATCGTATGGTACTATACCTACACATGTGAACAAACACATAGAAGTGAAGCTAAAGAGAGTTTTGAATATAATTATGACCATTTATAATTCAAAACATAGCATTTGTATTCATCAATAAACATATCTCTTCATTCAAGGTAATTGTAGGGTTTAAAGAGGGTTTAGAGGGGTTTAAGTTCTTAACAATAGTTCATAAAGCATAGGGGTCCACATTAAAAATAAATGTCAAAAATTAGTAGAAGGGGGACCCCTATAACATATCCTATGAGCTTTATTTTACATTCATCTCCTCATGAAAGTTCTAAGCAAACTTTTGACCTTCCTAAAGTTGTCAAGGAGGTCGATAAGAGAGATAAGTCAGTTTTCTACATCTTAATAACCAAAAGTCCCTCCAAATCATGGATTTGACCTGATCATGAAAAAATAAGGTCCTGGAGATAACTTAAGGTAATTTTACTTTGAATAATTGTATATATAACCTCAAAATAGGCCTTTTTGACACTAAAACAAATAAAACCACTTGAGAAACTTGATGAAACTACTTCAAAAAGTATTAATTGGACACTTTCATGTCTTAACAGGTAAAATAACATGACAAGAAAAATTTTAAGTTATAGGGGTGACATTTTGACCTATGAGGTATAAATTGTCAACATTTTGATGACTCAGTTGGGAACATGCCTGATATGATTATGAACTAGACCATTGACATCCCTATTAGACTCTGAGATCACTCTTACATTCTGAAACAATCATGATTAGATATTGAACAATGACCACAACTCTTGACTCAAGATAATACAGTTGTTCCCTTTCAAAATAAGGAAAGAAAACACACAAAATAAGGGAAATAAAATAATAAGACACATGTGCAAGAAAATCACTTATTTGAAATAAAAACATAAGAAAACTATAGTGTTATGATAACACCTAGAGGAAATCTAAACTAAATACAACTAACTTGCAAAGAATCCTCCTCTTAGATCAAAAGGAAAGTTTTTTGGATCACTTACTTCACATGATGAACAAGGATATGAAACAAGATGCTTCTTGGACTTTTGCTTCATTGAGATTAGTTGTTCTATGGTTGTCAATCCTTTTGACAGACTTTTAAGTAAATCATCAATATAAAACTAGTCACCTATGAAGACATATTCATCTTATACGTCATGATCTTTCTCATACTGTTTGTTAGCTACAACCTCATCAAGTGATACCTCATTTAGGCATTGTCCTTGAGTCTTTATGGCATCTTGATTATCTTCATCCTTCTTATCAACTATTGCAAGTTCATCAAGTTCTTTAAAGATATTTGAATAATCAACCCAAGCTGCATCATGGTCTACAATAGGCGTGTCTTGATCTAACTCCTTATAAGCCTTTTCAATAGGAGATGTATTAGGAGATGTATCCTTACAAAGGCCTTCAATCTCTTATAGAGACTCAATGTACAATTGCCAATGATATTATAGTTTCTCACTTTGATCAACTTGGATGAGATCAGCTTGAATAACATCTTCATCTTTCTCAATCGAAGCTATAGGGTTGTCAAAAAAATGTCAAATGTTACATCTTCATTCCTCATTAAACAAATTTACTTGATTATTTGTGGATTTTTATAGTTGGTAATTTAATTTGATTATTAATTAATTAAGTTGTAAGTAATATGTTATGAGACAAATGTATGTTGTTTTGGTTTTATGATTACACTGATATAAGTTTAGCTATATTGTATACTCTTTACATTTTGATCATGTTGATTTGTTATTTCAATAGTATTTTATGACATATGTCATGATTTTATGGATTAACTACATTCTTATCATGAGTTTGATGCAAGAGAGATTCATCTCTGAGAGCATGATGGAGGGAGAACATCATTGTAGAGGGTGACATAAATAGAGGTGTTGGGAGATGACAGAGGAATGGCTAGAACCTATGCACACACCATGTTAGCTAGTACACATTATACGCATAGTTTGAATTGTTAGTGTTAGTACATTTTTGATATTTTCTGCATTTAGATAATTGTTACGCATGATTATTTATGTGTTAGCTCAGTTTAATGATTATGTGTAATTAATCTTGTATGATTGCATTATAGATATTAAACAAAGGTTTAGTATAGAATGTTATTATGTGGTTATGTCATTGTATTTATGATAATTAATGTTTTCAAAAATATAAATTTGTGTGAATAGTATTTGGTACTACCTTATGTAGACTAACCATCATGTCTTATTAATTTTTAAGAATATTATCAGGTTATGTTTATGATATTCGAGAATATTATTATAGGGCTTAACGCCTTAATAAATAGATAACAAAAGACATTAGATAATCAATATAACGTAATTATAGTAATCATTATATTTTAAAATAATATTTGTGGATTTACCATTTTGGATTTAAAAGAATATTATTGACTTTATATTAGTCGTATTGATTGAATGAAACTATATTTTAATGTATTTTTATAACTAATAAATACAATAAATAATTAGAAAATAAAATAAATAAAACAATTGCATTATAATTAGGAAAAATAAAAAAAGAACATTAAAGGAAGCATTGAGATTTAAAGAAGGGCAAAATTTAGAAAAAAATAGTGAGCCTTTTGTGATTTGAACAAAAAAAAGAGAAAGAAAGAAAAATCATGAAAAGAAAGAAATAAGAGAAGAGTAGAAGAGAAGAGTCATGGAGGTCAAGAGACATAGAGCACGAAGGGAGAAAAAGGTGTGTAGCATGTGAAGAGGAGGAGCACAGATTTGAGGAGAATATAGGAAAACACAAGAGGAGAGATGACATTCTGGTATCGATTGAACTCTATCAAAAGGTTAGTGTTGTTATTTGTCTTAGATTAAAAAAAAATTGATGAACCCACCTAAGTTTGATGGAACTATTTTGGGTGAAAGAGTTGAAGCATGGTTGATTGAGGTGGATAAGTATTTCAAAATTCAAAACTACTCTGAGATCACTAAAGTAGTTTGAGGAGCTTATCAGTTAGCTAGTGAAGTAGATATGTGGTGGGCCAATAAGAGGTTGGAAATGAATCTTAACTAGACCACCACTACATGGGAGCAGTTTGTGACATTGTTCAAATTATGGTGGATTCCATATCTATATTTTTGTTGAAATCATATATATATATATATATATATATATATATATATATATATATATATAAAGAAAACTTATTGATGAATGAGTCTTGGGAGTAGTTCATCAAACTTTTGAAGTATGTACCTCAGTACCAGGCAAAAGAGAGATTCAAAATTAAGAAGTTTATCATGAGATTAAAACCTCAAATTGGTGAAGAGGTGGATGTTCATAGACCATCTAACATGTAATAGGTCTTTGAGAAGGTAGTCAAGCAAGAATAAAAGTTGAAATCTATTGTACAAGCCAAGGACAAGTTTAAGAAATTTTTTGGAAGTTTTAAAAAAACTTTCAAAAATAAGAATTTGAAGCAGAGGAGTGGATACTTTAGGATTCAGTTTAAGAATTAAAACTCTATGTTCAACAATGGTTTAGGAAACAAAAAACCAAGCAATGGTTTAGGCAACAAAAAACCAAGCAATGGTTTCAAAGGTGGTTTCAAGAGAAACCAACAAGCTGATAAGAAAGGACCACCTTGAGGTTGCTTCATTTTTAGAGGTGACCATTATGCTCATGAGTGTACCCAAGATAAGATAAATAATAAATGTGATACTCTTTAGCAGGAAACTTTACACTACATATTCATGCAATAGTTGATAATCAACAAGCTGAATTCTAAGTTTCACCTATAGAACTGTCAAGTATTTTGTTTGAACATCCATTTCCATTTTGATAGATACATAGGCTATAGAAAGTTTTATAGCTCCTAAAATTTTGAATAAGTTATCTATAAGAGTTAGAGTAATGAAAAATACATGGTTGGTACAATATGGGAATGATTCAAAAGTCCAAGTTAACAAGTGTTTAGTTGAAGTAGAGATTAGATTGACCAAATTCAAAATAATAATAGACATTTATGTAGCACCACTAGGGTCATCTAATATGATATTAGGAGTCAACTAACTTTTAAATCATAAGGCCAAGGTTAACTGCTATTTGAAGAAGGTTGAGTGTCTGGATGATTTTGGAAATCAGACATAAATTTAGGGTGATAAAAGAGAGTTGAGGCTTAGATAGATTTATGCAATGCAACCAAAAATGCTCAAGAAAAATGATGTCAAACATTTATCGTCAAGATAAATGAAATTAAGGAATATTAGGAACCATCCCTTGAATATTATCCATTCTTTAGAAATTTTCATGATGTGTTTCTAGAGGAATTGTACGAATTGCCTCCTAAATGTGAGTTTGATTTCTCTATCGATATGATGAAAACCACTGAATTGGCTGAATTGAAGGCTCAACTCCAATAATTATTCTCAAAAGGGTTTATCATGCCAAGTGTGTCATCATGGGATGCACTAGTTGTCTTCATCAATAAGAAGGATGGTACTCTTTGAATTTATATAGACTATAGAATGTTAAATAAGACAACTATCAAAAATTGGTATTTGTTACCTCATACAGATGATCTTTTCAATCAGATGTGAGGGGAAATGGTATTTTCTAAGATTGATCTTAGAGTAGGATATCATCATTTGAGGATAAAGGATGAGTATATTCCAAAAATAGTGTTTAGAACTCAATATGGGCACTATGAGTTCACAGTGTTACCATTTAGGTTGATAAATGCTCCGTCAGTATTCATGAATCTCATGAATAGTGTGTTCAGATATTGTTTAGATCATTTTATTTTGGTCTATATTGATGACATTCTTATATACTCTAATAGTGAACAGGAGCATCTTCAACATTTGGAACTGGTTCTACAACGGTTGCAGAAGCACAAGTTATATGACAAGTTGTTCAAGTGCATATTTTTAGGAGAGAGTATATTATTTGGGGCATATTGTCTCTGTACATAGTATTTTAGTAGATCTGGCAAAGATAAGAGCCATTATGAAGTGGCTAGCACCAAAGAGTATGCACGAAGTAAGGAGTTTCATGGGATTGACGGGCTTTTACAGGAAGTTCATTCTGAATTTTTCTAAGATAAAAAATCTGATTACCTCTTTGAAATGTAAGAACCAAAGTTTTATCTAGTCAGATAAGTGTGAAGTAGTTTTTTAGGAATTAAAAAAAGAGGCTTACTTCAAAACCAATACTATGATTTCTTGACCCCAATGATCAATTTTCAATAATCACAAATGCATATGGGGATGGACTAGGAGGAGTCCTTATGCAAGATGGTGCAGTAGTAGCTTATGAATCAAGGAAGTTGAAGCCTTATGAGGTGAATTATGCCTCTAATGACCTATAACTTGAAACAATTATACATGCTTTACAATTTTGGAGGCATTATTTGTTAGGAAAACCATTTGAGCTCAAGACTGGCAACTTGAGACTCAAGTACATCTTCACCTAATCGAATATGAATGATCATCAAAGATGTTGGTTAAATTTCTTGTATGACTATGACTCCAATATTAATTATATCAAAGGAAATAAAAATGGATTAGTTGTTGCCTTAAGTCATAAGAGGTACATAGTAATCATGGCTAATATCAGGATTACTTTCAGGGATTAAGTGATTGAATTCTCTCTAGAAGATGAATTCTACAATAAGGTCTTATAGAAATGCTTAACAATTGAACCCACATATTTGTGAAATAAACTGCTAATATGTTCTTGACTATTGACATTATTCCAAAAAATAAGATTCACAACTCCCATGCCCTCTAACAACTCATCCCTTTGAAAACATTCTCTGATCTCATCAGATAAACTTTGCGAGATTTATCTTAATTTAATTCACGTTTTAGATAAAATAGTATCATATAGTAGACATATTATAGGTACATCTTTAGTTTTAGCTCCCACAACTTCAAGTATTCTATAGCAAGTGTGCATTAGGATCTCAATGTTGTTTACCATGACGCGAAAATGATCATTGATATTGAATTTCAAATAAATCTCAAGATTCTAAAAATCTGTCAAAATTCTCTAGGTTATAAAAATAGGCTTGTGAAAGCTTTCATTTGATGTATATAATATATCTAAATATTGACATACACATTTTCTCAAATGTATGAAGTCAACAATATAGATAGATATCTCCTAGGCATGTTTCATTAAATAGTTGATTTCCTTCAACATTGGCACAATACTACATAATATCAATAATGTTTTGAAATTTGTTAAACAACACAACAAATCTTTTACTTTGTCAACTTCTCTACAGTATTTATACATAAAACCTATTAAATATGGATATTCCTAAAAAATTATGCATGTAGGTTCATACATGAAAATTCATCTTGTTTTAACATTTATCAATAGTTTTTACCATCAGTCATCCCAATTACAAATTTATGAAACTCCAAAACTCTTTTTGGGTTGCTTGACATATAAGCATGTAAGTCACGAATGAGCTCATCCATTTTTATGACATTACTAAATATGATAAGAATTTTGTATGTAAGATTTATCCCATGAGCCATGTAATGAATTATAATCATAAATGGATAAACTATTGTTTGAAGATGATCACAAAGACTACTTCTATGCCCCTACATCATTGATGCACCATCAACATCAATACACACCAGCTTTGTAGCTATGGCATAATCATCCATCCCAGACTTATCTCTTAAACTGGATACAACTAATTTATGAACGTTTTATGTATTATAATTTTTTACCATTTTAAACTGGATGCATGTGTTATGTGCTTCTGAATTAGAAGAAAAGAGTGATCCAAAGAACCAAAATGCATGTTTAAGTGATTTCAGCCCAAATTATGTGATTATGAATTTTGATTAAGAATGACACTTTAAACACAATGGTGTTAGGAATGGATGTTTGCATTTTTCCCCTATTTGAAAAGGCATGTCAAGACATTCAATGAAGCAACATCTTTTCAAATAAAGAGTTGTCAATAATAAGTTGGAAGGAAATGAACGATGATGCCCCCTCGAGAGGATATAATGGGATGAAAGAGAATGATGGACTCTCAAAAAAATAGAGAAACTGAGATTAACCTATGGGATAGATTAAATCTAGATGAGCTAATGCTTACACGTGTTGATTCCACCAATGATAGAAATATAATTAGAGTATAATGGACCCCAAGGATGGGGGAAGGGGAAGGATACAGTCCAAAAATATAAGTGACACACTTTGAACACACCCAAAGCTATGGTGCAAGCTGCATGCTTATGAAATAATCAAACCTGAGACAAGTTGCACACTAAAATATTGCCAAAATGAGGGCAAAAGTCCATATATTTTGGAATTATAAGAAATAGGAGAATGTTTCTAAAAAGAGAGGAAATAATATTGTGCCCTATTAGATTAGATTTTTTTGGATGTTAAAGCAATTTTTCCCCAGTAGGGCTAATTTTGATCACTAATAATTAATTGTGCCCCCATAGGGCTGATTTGATTTAACGATTGGTCTAGATGTTACACCCCAACAAAGAAAATTGGAAAACATATATTAAGGATAAAACATAATGCATAGATTAAAGATGAAGGAGCAAAAATGTAGAGGCAATGGTCTAATGATTAAAAAAGTCACAAAAAACTAGGCATATGAGGTAACACAAAGTGATGAAGGAGATGAAAAGAAGAATGAAGGTGGCTGAGCTGACTCAAGATAAATAATGTATCCAAGCACTACCTACATAGTTGAGATGGACCTCATGCTAATGCAGTTCATCTAAAAATGGGAGAAAATATAATGAAGAATGAAGAAAATAGAAGAAAAACATACCACTATTCGATTAGACTCATGATATATGTCAATAGATGCACGTCTTTCATAGAGTCATGTGTGCAAGCCATTGGTCCCTAGTTTCATTGGTGTACTTGAGATTTGATCTTTGAATCTGCATTGACTTTGAGACTTGTATCCAAAGTACATGGTGCTTGCTATAACAAAATGAAATTATGCATCAGAAGTATGAGAAAATTATAATGACATTGCATTTCATTTGTGATAAGTCAGTTCAAATGTGAATATTTATAACTAAGAATAATGATATGAACTACCACTACCAGAGTTACAACTATTTTTATTTAAATAAAAACAAGCAAAAAAAAAAGAATACATAAATGAACCTAACTTAAAATCAAGATATGAACAATCAAGACTTAAGTAGGAACAAGAATGTATAAAAGCAAACCAAGAATAACTTAATAAACAACATGAACTCAAGATATGAATGATAAAACTCCATGTGTGTTATCAATATGTACTCAGAAGACAAAAGAAACAACAAGACCAAATGACAAAATAAAAGACCAAGAAAAAATAAGAAGAAATAAGAAAGGAAAAGAAAGAAATACAAGGTGAAACAAGAAAGCACAACTAAACACCAATAAAAGTCAAAGCAACACACACAAATAAGAGTTAGTCATAATGTTAGTGTGGTTTGAAAATAATTGTTCAGGCATGTGTAGTAGAGGCATTACTCCCTACAATAGTGTAACAAGAACAAGGACACAAAGTTGCCTCCAAATGATAGAGAGACAACATAGAAGAAAATGGGGGAAAGACAAGAAAAGGAAGAGGGTGACTGAGCTAGCTCTAATTGTACAAGAAAAGTGTATATTACCTACATAGATCTATGGATGTGAGATCCAATATGAACTTTAGGTCAAATGTAGTTCTCCCAAGAAATAAGATAGAAGAAATGTGATGATAAGAAAATGTGATTAATGTTGTAGAGGAAAAAGGAAATGGGCTCACAAAATGGCAAGTCAATCGGACAATTACTTGAAAAATGACAAGAGGGTGGGATGATTACTTACAAAATGGAAAAAGCATGGGACGTGTAATATAAACAAAAATGTAAGACAATGTTTTTGATTATTTATTCAATCATTTTGTAATGTTTTTATGTTTTTGGGATAAGCAACTAAAATGAAATATTTAAAAAATGTTCAGGGAACTACTTCGCTGAGGAGATGCTCATCCATAGGTAAGAGTTCAAACCTCAACTAAACTAGTTACAACAGTTGATCATAGATATAAATAATGGAATAGGGAACCAAGTAATCAAGCATATGCTCGTCTAAGAATCGAAGGTCCAATAATAGCTAAAGTCGGCTATAATGGCCCATGATTGAAAATCAGTGAGAGAGAGGTCCTATTTGAGGTAAAAAAGCCTACCAAACAACAACAAAATAATAAGAGAGCAGTATGCAACATTAGATAAAATCTTAAGAACCATCTAGTAGGCAAAGATCCTAAGCTAATGATGTATTCATGTTCACTTGTCTGTTGAAAAGAAGCTGTAAAATACTATCCATGTTGAACTGCTTTGTAGAACTAGCGTTGAGTGTGTGCATAATGCCTATGAGTCATAATCAAGATCATAATTGGTTATAGGATAAAATATGTGTAGGTTATAATGATTCAAGGTATGAAAAGAATGTGGTTCTCAAAATAATGCTCCACAATTAATATGGTCCAAAAGAGGAGGGTCTAGAGTGGGATAAAATGAGTCCAGTTGGGATATAAATGATCTAGAGTGCCAATGATCCAAATCTTTGACTATCCAGAGTCACAAAATATTATAGTTCTCAAAATAATGGTCCAAGGTATTTCAAAACAAAATGAATGTAGTCCATCATGGGATTGTCCAGTATATAATGGTAGGATAAAATAACTTCAACATAAGTTGCCCCCAAGTAAGGGGTCTTGTAGACAATAGTTCAAAAGTTGTCAATCATAGAACCTCTTGAGGTGCACAATGTTCATGGGCTTTGAAATCTCTTCACCACCTGGAGTGGCAGCTAGTATTCCCTGATCCATAATTTTCTTTAATAACATAGGGTCCAAGCCAATTGGGTTGAAACTTGCCCTTTTCTTACATTGTGCATTTGTGTTCTTTTGGTTCTCTTTCAAGATCAAATCACTAATCTCAAACTCCCGAGGGAGAATGCACTTATTTTAGCTTCTATGTAATCTAGTCTGATAGGCTTTTAAGTTTTCTAGGGTAGTCAAATGCTTACCATCAAGGAGTTATAGTTCTTACAACTATGAGACTCTATATTCCTCGTTATCTTCAATATTCTCTAAAGATACTCGTAATTAAGGCAACTCAATATCAATCAAGATAATAGCTTTTGTGCCATAAATAAGAGAGTATGGAGTGGATCCTATAGGGGCTTGATGACTAATTTGATAAGCCCAAAGGGAAGGAAAGATTTTAAAGTGCTAATTATGGCCAACATCATTGACAATCTTATTTAAAATGGCTATAATGGTTTTGTTTGATGCCTCAGCTTGTCCATTGCCTTGCAGGTTATATGGTTTCAATTTCTTATGCTTGATTTGGAATTTTGCACAAAGTTCTTTAATATCTTTGTTTACAAAGGATCTATAATTATCAAATATAATACATGTTGGGATACCATATCGATAGATTATATGGTAATGAATGAACTTGTCTATCTGCCTATCAATTATGTAAGTGAGAGGAATGGCCTCAATCCACTTAGTAAAATACTCGATATTAGTTAACATATGCTTATGGTCATCTGAAGATGTTGGATTTATTTTCTCGATGAGATCGAGTCCCCATGTAGAAAATGGGCATGGTGTAGTGATCGACTATAGTGGTAAGGAATGTGCATGTATCAAGTTTCTATGTTGTTGATAAGGAACACACTTCCTCACATAATTTTAAGCATCTATCTCCATTCTGGGTCAATAGTAACCTATTCTAAGGAGTTTTTAAACTAAGACTACATCATTGGTATTGGCCCCACACATTCCATCATAATCCTCCTTAAGCGCTATGTAGTATTCTCCCAAAGATAAACAACAAAGTATCGTTCCATTATAGCCTTTACGATAAAGCATGTTTCTAAGGAGGGTATATGAGTTATGCGGTGAAGGAATAGTTTATAATGATTGTTATAAAGGTCAGGTGGAAAAACATGATCATGGAAATAATTATAAAAATCTTGATACCAGGGTAGTTCAAGTGGAGGATTGGGACCAGCAATAGTGCATACCCTTTCTAAATCTATCAAGACATGTTTAGGCTGTAAAACATTTTCAATGATAAATTGATACTCTTCAGCATTGCTATCAATCTATATCATGGACTCAACTCTTGCCATTGCATCAGAAAACCTATTATTGGCCCTTGGTACTTGTTCAAACCATAGAGATTTAAAATGAGCCTTGAGATTATCCATAACCTGCTTATAGGGAACAAACTTGTCATCTCTAGTTTGATATTGATCAATGGTCTGACTGATAATCAAATGGGAATCCCCATAGATCATTAAATTTTGGATATCCCACTGTATTGCAAGATGAAGTCCTACAATAAGTGCTTCATACTCAGCCATATTATTGGTACAATGAAAATTGATGTGAAATGCTTTGGGAATTACATCCCTTTGTGATGTAATCAACAATATGCTAGCCCTAGATCCATGAAAAGTGAAGGAACCACCAAAATGGAGTTTCCACTATTTAGGTTCATGTTGTACTTCTTCCACTATCATAATAGAATCGTATGGGACGTCGAATATGAGTGGTTGATTGTCTATGATAGGCCCCTGCATGTTGATAAGCAATAACCATCCCCTTGATAGCTTTTTGATTCTGATACTCAATATCAAACTCGCTTAAGAGCATGACCCACTTGGCCATGCAACTTGTGAGAGTTGCTTTGGATAACAAAATTTTGAGAGGATTTACCTTAGCGATAACAATGGTTTTGTTGTTTAGCATATAATGATGCAAATTTTAGGAAGCAAACACCATATCTAAACACTCCTCGATAGGCATATAATTATGTTCATAATCCACCAATGTGTGTCTTAAATAATAGACTACATGTTCTTTACTTTGATCATCATGTTGGGCCAAAATTACCCCTAGTGCATGCTTAGTTGATAAAATCTAAAGAAGTAGTGGTTGTCCAGGTGTTGGTAGTCTTAAAACTGGTAGGTTAGACAAATATGTTATGAGTTTTGCAAATGCTAATTGATAATCTTCATCCCATTAAAATATGACCCCTTTATTCAAGAGATGAGTAAATAGGTAGCACTTATCTACCAATTGAGAAATGAACTTATAAATAGATTGAATCTTTCCTTGAAGGCTTTGGAGTTGTTTAAGATTTAAAGGTGGAGTATTTCAATAATAGCCTTAACCTTAGCATGGTCAACTTTGATCCCTCTTTACAATATAATAAACCCTAGTAATTTTCTTGAAGTGACACTAGAAACACACTTCTTGAGATTTAATTAGACTTTATATTCACAAAGTCTCTCAAAAATTCTCCATAAAATGTTAAGATGTCCATCATGTGTTATTGATTTAGCTAGGATGCCATCAACATATTCGTCAACAATATTGTGCATCATGTCACGAAAGATGATAGTCATAGTACATTTATAAGTGGCTCTAGCATTCTTCAATCCAAATGGCATGACTTGATAGTAGAATGTTCCCCATGAAGTGGTGGATGTAGTCTTGTGTTGATATTTTTGGGCTATCTTGATCTGATTGTATCTATAAAATCCATCTATGTGGGACAGCATCTCATACCTAGGAGTAGAGTCAATAATCATGTCAATGTTGGTTAGAGTAAAATCATCTTTGGGTCATGCTTTGCTGATATCTATGAAATATGTACGAAGATATATACCCTATGGATTTTTATTGATTGGAACTATGTTTGATATCCATTCAGAATAGTCCATTGGCTTAATGAATCCTACTCCCATTAACTTCTCCAATTCAGCTTTTACTAAAAGAATTATGTGTGGATGCATCTTCCTCAATTTTTGTTTAATTGGTTTGGCATCTAGATGAACAACAAAGCAATTCACAACCAAGTGAGGGTCTAAACCTGGCATGTATGAATATGCCCATGCAAAAATATCAATGAAATACATCAAAATGGATATAATGTGTTCACATTCTACTTCAATAAGGGAAGTTCCAAGGTAAACAATTTTGGTATCTTCATATGTTCTTAGGTTCACTTCAATAGTATTCTCCATAAGAAGTGTAGATCCATCTTCAAGAATAGTAGGCAATGTGTGATCATGATCATCTTGTTCTACTATAGTTTCTTGTTGTTCCTCCTAGAGCTCTGGATAATGTGATGAATTTGAATCTACCAAATCAGGTAATGACCAACTAACAAAAATCTTAGGAAAATCAAGAGGAAGACATTCAAAGACTTGTTATTATTCTGACATGATGCTAGTACTGGATATAAAGCTAGGAATTGATAGACCTTTTGTATCTTTTAGGGATGAGAAAACTTTCCCATCCAAGAGAACATGAAATAGTTTTTCACTCAAGGGCGTGTCTTTATCTTTACTTTTTCCCTGATCAATGAGCACCTCAAAGAGGTTTTCACCTAAATATCTCAATGTTTTATGTTCTTTATGACTAAGAAAGTTTGCCTACTCTCCAAAGTAGGAATAAGGATCCAATGAAAAATTGAAGCCTTGCTTATGATCGCCAATGGGAAACCCATCTCTAAGGCCCATATACTCTACAATTGATTCTTCATTTTGTAATTCATCAAGGCATATGACCAAATTTTACTAGTCCCAATCAATGAGTTTAGGATGGTAAAGGCATAGGAAACTCATAATGGCATTTGAACGAAATAAATCCATGTTAGCAATCTCGTCAAAAAGGATATAATGGGATGCTATGTCACTGCTATGATTTTCATCGCTAGTCGATTCAGAAGAATCACTATCAAGAGTCATGCAGTCACCCTGAGGGAGTTTAAATGCAAGACCATGATTCAAATTAGGTATACCAGCTGATAAAGGTTCCAAGATTATTTGTGCTTGTGTGCCAAGGCCTCTTCCTATATAATCAAAATTGTCCATGATCCACTTAGGGATAGGATATTTTGGATTTTGGGAACAATCAATAATGCCATTAGAATATAACCAATCTCTTTCAATGAAATCCTCTCGATCCTATTTTAGCAAAGTAGCAGGTACAAATACCATTGGTGGTTTATTTGTTTATTTCTTCTATTGCGAGATAAAGTTGGGTTTGTTAAGGCTTTTGGAAGGTTTGGGTTTACCAAATGTTTTGGGAGACTTCAATAACTTAGCAACATGGAAGGCATCCTTAAGATAGTATGTGGAAATGCCCATCTCTTCTATAACAACCTATTTTGTAAGAGTTACATGAAATGGATTAGTTGAAGTGGATGCAATGTCATGAGGGTTGATATAATTAGATTTTGGTGGATGTGAAACTATCTCCTTGTTCTTCTTTGCAACAAATTTAGAACTAGGATAAAAGTTATATTTATGAAACTCAACCTCTAAATGTTTGTAACACTGATAAGGTTGTAGATCAACAGGAATAGTAACCTTGATCCCATCATGGGGAAACTTAAGGCATTGATTCAAGGTAGATGGATTGGCTTGTACTTCATGGATCCAAGGATGACCAAGAAGTATGTTATAAGGCAACTCAATAACCATAATATGTAACAATGTATGATAGGAAATAGACTGAACAATGATTGGCAAATAAATTGTACTGGAAGATTCCCTATTGGTGTTATTGTAAGCCTTTATGGTGATCATTTCTAGTTGAATATCCTTCATAGTGTAGCCAAATCTTTGTATCATTTCGAGGGACACTATGTTTATCCTTGAACTATTATCTATAAGAACACAGTTGATCTTATGGTTTTCAATGACTACCTCAATATACAATGGGTTATTCTGGCTCAAACCAATAGTGGACATGTCTTTTTAATAAAATGTGAGCTATCAAAATGAATAGAAATGCCCCACTAGTGTTTATAACTATTCAAGATTTATATCTTGGAAAACAATGGATTGTTACAAAAGGTCATTCAAAATAGTTATATGGAATTCATACGTACATAAGAGATCTAGAATAGAAATTTGTGTAGGGGTTTTATTTAGTTGGTTTAATAGATCATAATTATTTTCAATAGTAGGATGAGGTAGTTTAACCTTGGTTGGCATAATGTTTGGCTTTGGATCTAAAGGAATAATGTTTATATTGGGTTCAGTGGAAGAAGAGGGTAAAGGGCCCTAAAGGATAATGCATGAGTGTCTAGTTGTGATTTCACAATCTAGAGGTGGCAAGGAGCCATTATAATTAGAAGACAAAGGCAAAGGGCCTTGCAGGGTGACTCACGGGTGTTTAAATGCATTGGAGAAATTTTTATTTGGTGAGGAGCCATTATAATTAGAAGAAGGATGGTGTCTAGAAATGGTAACATGTGTAAATGGAGGTACAACTAAATTATGTGAACTCAACATGACGTTACTTGAGTGAGAGGGTGTTGATCCTATAACAATGGGTCCAATACTATGAGGAGTATGGGATGGTTCATGGGATTTAACAATGATAGTGGCAAAGTGTTTTGTAGAAATGCATCCCACGGTATTGTTATAATCATAAGGCATGTTATTGTAACCTAGGTTGTTAGCATCGGTATTATGATCCTGATTATGATCATTTTGATTATGATTTTGACCTTGAGTTTGATTCTACCACTTATTTTATCTTTGGTTCTGATTGTTCCTTGGCAGTTGTTTATTATGTCAAAGAAATAGATCTTTGTAGATTCCCATATCCTGATTAGTGTCATGTGAAGCAAGTTTGATCTCAACTTCACCACTCTCAATCAAATCTTCAATAAGGTGTCGTAATTGATCACAATGATAAGTGGTGTGACCAACAACATGATGAAAGTTGAAAAATTTATTTACTAGATACTAATCAAGTCTGGGTTGATCTATAGTAAATGGCCTTGGTATAGGCCATACAATCAAATTAGCTACGATGAGATTTTAGAACACTGCCTCAATAAGCTCTCCTAGTTTGTTGAAGACTCTAAATTTGTTATGGAATACCCTTCATGGAGGGATTCTTTGAAAAGTGTTTGGTGGATTATGTGGAGCTAACTGTACATTTAAAGTTGGTAGAGCCTACATTGTTTATACGTGTATTGATTCAGTTAATCCATTTTTGATCATGTTTTTATTCTTGTTGAAACCCTTAGGTTTCTTTGTTGCAATAGTTTGACTAGGAGATTGGTTCTGATTTGACATTTAACCCTGTGAATAAATTTTGACAAGGCCTTTGGTGATAAATGCCTTCTCAATTTTCACACCCTTGTATATAATTTCTTCAAATGTGTTTGCACAAGCAAATTGTAGATTGTGCACCACCTCAAGGTGCAAGTTCTGTGTAAAAATGTCTGCCAACTATTTGTCTAGAAAATTATGTTGAAATCAAATAGTTAATGCTCTCCATCATTGTAGATATGCTATGAATCTTTCTCCATCTTGTTGTTTAGCTTTGAAAAATTCAACAATGGTCAATTCATGTTCAATGTTGTAATATAAGTGGTTGATGAAGTTTTCAGATAGATCATTCCAATCCACAACTGATCCCTTGGGTAACTTAAGAAGCTAGTCTAAACCTTGTCCCATTAACCTTCATAGAAATAATTGAAGCAAGAAAATGCTACTATAAGCTACCTCTTAGCATAATATAAAAAATTCCTGAATGTGTTCACAAGGGTCACCCTTCCTTTTGTATTTTTCGAATTTGGGTGCCTCAAAATGAGGTAGAAAGGGGACTTGGAGAATAATCAAATCGAATGGATATGGACATATCTCATCAAATTTGTATTTCTTGATTTTGTTTCCTATCTCCAATCATGACACAATCTCCTTCATGGAATTCCACTCTTGCATGTTTGTTGCATTTGTGGGTAGTACATAATTATTTTGGGGTGGTATGTGCCCTTGTTGCATGGATTTGTTAGGGATATACACCCTACGATGGATTTGGTTCACTCCTTGAGTCAAGTAAGTGAAATATTAATTTTTAGGATGATTATTATTCCCTGAAGTCAGTCGTCTTGAATTATAAATGTTCTATTGATTTTGGGGAGTCTGTGGTCTACTCACCATAGTACATAAAGGTTGAGATGAACTATCCAAATTATTTTGAATAATATCCTCAATATGTACTGAGTGTTTTGGTCCTTGATTTTGTAAAGGAACAAGAGGTTCTTGATGATTGAAAAATGTATACTCCATGTTTAGCGAAGCATGTTGTAGAACCTTTTGGGACTTAGGTTGTTCAATTGAGACATATTGATTCATCGTAGGTGTGTTCTCCACTAGATTTTATTACGTTGGTTCAACCACATTCCCTTATTCTTTGGAAGCATCATTATGGATTGAAGTAGAAACTAAAGAGTTAGTTAAGTCAACAATAAGTTGATCTGCATATCATTGACTTATATTTTTTATCTTTGTGACAAGATCTTGATCATTAGGTTTTGACTATATGAGTATTTCCTTTCCTTTTCTAGAAGAAACAAAGTTTGTTTTTGTAATATGTGTGAGGGATTGTTCTCATTGTTGCTCTCCTTCTCTAACTAAGGTGTGTAATTATTCCATAGAAAACTCTGATGGCAATCTAACTCTAAATTCAATCAACCTTAGAAGTGTTTCCTCTTTGTCCTCTTGGGGTTGATATTCCAAATACTCTTCCTTAAATCCTACAGTTGTGGGAATGTCTTCAAAGACCATGAAATTGTCATGTCCATCATAAAAGTGATCCTCCTCATAGCTAGAGTCGTAAGGGACCCCACTATGAGTGTACCTTTGTGTCATGTCTAAAATTTTGTTTTCCACGTTTTGTAAGATTTGGAATATGTTTTACAAACGTTAACAAGCTATGTTTTTATTTTCTCCAAATAAGTAACAAGGTAAAAGAAACTATAACAAATAAGGTGGTGTAGTATTGCACAATTAGAAGAAGTGTCAACAAAATTAATTAGCCTTGGGGTTGAAATATTAAATTAGAAGAGGGTATGATAACTCAAAGACCTATGTGTAAATTAGTACACCAAATGTAGGTTTAGAGAGACGTAAATACAATAAAATTTAGTTCAACTTCGATGGGTTGCTATTATGAAATTAAAAGAAAGTCCTTTAGATTAAGAAGGTAATAATACAAACTAATAAACTCAAGATGTGAAAACATGCAATAATTTCTCAGTATAAAACTAAAACCAAACGGGTAGTACAACGTCATCTCATGGTGATATGAGGTAGAATAAAATGTGTTATATAACTTAGAGTGTGAGCGATACACTAGATGACCTAAGTTCATAATGATCAGATGATGATGAGTCTCTAAACGACCTTCAATCCAAATGGAAAATCGTATCCAAGTTAACTCAAACTAAGTGCAAATGGTAAACCAATTTAACACGTTTACCCAAAACTTAGAAAGGTGAGATTTTGAATTTGAATTAGAAAGTGAAGGACTTAAAGATTATGGAAAATGGCTTAGACTCAAATGGGTAGCATAATTATATTGTTTAGATAATAGAAACACAAATGTTTAAAATTGTTAGGAACCCCTTATCCAACGGAAGCACAATTGATTACTTTCTTATAAGCAATTAAACACGGAATTATACCAGAATGATTAAGTAACTAGAAACTTGAGACAACAAAGAATTTGAGAGACAATACACACTCTTGTATTAAATATTACTAGAAGAAAATACAATAAGGAAGATGCCACTTCTTCCTCCACCTCAAAGGCTTGCCACACCTCAAGACCTTCTTCCCTCTCTCTCTTGCTCAACACAATAAACTCAACAGCCTGAGTTGTTATCCCCTCCTTGAATACTTCAGCTGATCTCCTTGACCTTACACCTGTAGATCTCCTTGACCTTGCTTCAATGCTTTACTTGCTTGCTTGACTTTTAATACATGCCTTATGGGTCTTTAAATAGAATCCCATGCATACAAAAATAGAACTCTAACTACAATAATTAGACACGCAGCTCGTGACTATAATTAGTCATTTAACATGCAAACACTCGCTTCACTTAACTGATTGTTCGTCAACAGCAGTTCTGGAATGCATAGGCGACCGATGTCAGTCCCTGTCTGTCTGGTGCTGCCGACGTCGGCCGACCATCTGCCGATGCTAGTTGCCTTTTGCACTGCATATGACCGACGTCGGTCATGCTACCGACGCTGGTACTTTTGGATCTTCAGTAACCTCTTATTTCTTTGTGTCTTCAACAGTTGAAGCTTTTAGCTCCACACCCTAACAATCTCCCACTTGGAGATAGACAGCTGCAATTGTACCTGTACCTGTACACCATCTACTTTGTTCCCTTGGCTCTGTATCCCTCTTCAAAGTCACTCTTGAAGACCAACCACCATGCAAACCTATGATGCTATACCTGTCACTTATGCCAAAAGAATTTTGTTGCTCCCAAATTCTTCATGACATACTTCTGAACCAACTCTACCCTTAGCTCAGAAAACTCCCTGTATATGAAACCCTGAAACAAGCAACACAATACAGTAACAGGATAATGTAGCTAATATTATCCAACCTGGTAAAGATAAAATACAATGGTCAAACCTCCATTGTCCTACAGCCTAATCAAGACCATATACCATAGCCTTCTATCTCACGTGTCCATCCACTCTCTTCTCTAATATGGGAATCCATCCCTCATCCAGTGCTTTCTTCCAGCTGACAACTCTACCAACAAATACCTGTTTGGTTCTTCTCCAAGGACTCACACTCCTCATCCATGCCAAGCTCCCATTGTTTCTGGATTCTACCTGCATTATTTCTTCCATCTTCCTAGTTATTGACCATCAGTAAGCAATATAAAGAAGGTGAACAACAAATATGAGGTTCACTTACCCTTTCTGACCTCCATATGGGTGCTTGAGACTCCTTGACAGCTTGTTGTCCACCCAACATCTGTTCCAGTGACCAATCTCGGCCATCTCCCAGTCTGCTCCCGACTAGTGTCGGTTCCCTGCACTGACCCTGACTGTCGACGTCATTTCCCTACCTGATGCTGGTGTCCCCCCTACCGACGTCGGTTCCTGCCTAACCGATGTCGGTCTTCTCCTGCCGACTCTACCGACCCTGCTAGTCTGCACATGACCGATGTCAGTTCCTGTCTGGCCGACGTCGGTGCCATGCGAGCACCGACGTCGGTACCTGTGTTTTCCTGTAAGTGATAATTTATTTATCCGTGAGCTCATCTTGGATCAAACCTCTATCCATACTGCCCTGCTCAGATTTATTCAGCCCCTGTGACTGATCTCTGTCCATCATCTCCTCCGTAAACACCAAGGCTTCTTTGTTCCTATCAAAAGCATCAAATTTCATTTTCCTGCAATGAACTCTATCTATGCTTTCTGAATCTGAACACATACCTTTTAAATCAAGAACGTCCATTCCCTTCTTATTCATGTGACCAAGCCTATTAATCCACATCTTCGAATCTACAGCTGAAGTAGATAAACCAGAAGTAGAATCAGTAATACAAGTAGATAGATAAAGAGTATCTACTTTCTTACCTCTTGCTAGAACAAGTGCACCCTTGGTAACTTTCCAAGAATCCGTTGTGAGGGTTATTGTGCATCCCTCATCACCCAACCTTCCTACAGAAATCAAACTCTGCTTCAGAATTGGGACATGCATGACCTCCTTCAACACCCATGTGTTGTCCATCTGCAATCTTAGTTACACTTTCCCTTTGCCAACTATTTGACAAGGCGTACCATCCCCTAAAAAAAGCACTCCAAAGTCTCCCTGTTCATACTCATGGAACAAATCTGTCAGGGGATCTAGCTCTACCAATTAGAGCACATATGATTACTTCTTGTATTAGCAATTAAACACAAAATTATACCAGAATGATAAAGTAACTAGAAACTTGAGACAGCAAAGAATTTGAGAGACAATACACACTCTTTGTATTAAATACTACTAGAAGAAAATACAATAAGGAAGATGCCACTTCTTCCTCCACCTCAAAGGCTTGCCACACCTCAAGACCTTCTTCCCTCTCTCTCTTGCTCAACACAACAACTCTAAAGCCTGAGTTATTATCCCTCCTTGAATGCTTCAGCTTGTCTCCTTGACCTTGCTAGCTTCAATGCTTTTTACTTGCCTTCTTAGAATAATTACAATACATGCCTTATGGGTCTTTAAATAAGATCCCATGCTTACAAAAATAGAACTATAGTTACAATAATTAGACACGCAGCTCGTGACTATAATTAGTCATTTAACATGCAAACACTCGCTTCACTTAACTGACTGTTCGTCAACAACAGTTCTGGAAATACACAGGCGACCGATGCCGGTCCCTTCTAGTCTGGTGCTGCCGACGTCAGCCGACTCCCTGCCGTCGCCGGTCTCCTTCTCCACTGCATCTGACCAACGTCGGTCATAATGTCGACGTCGATGGCTCTGGTTCTTCAGCATCCTCTTCTTGTGTCTGCAAACAGTTGAAGCTTTTAGCTCCACACCTTAACAATCTCCCACTTGGAGATAAACAGCTGCAACTTGTACCTGTACTTGTACACCATCTATTTTGTTCCTTAGGCTCTGTATCCCTCTTCAATGTCACTCTTGAAGACCAACCACCACGCAAACCTGTGATGCTATACCTGTCTCTTATGCCACAAGAATTTTGCTACTCCCAAATTCTCCATGACATACTTCTGAACCAACTCTACCCTTAGCTCAAAAAACTCCCTGTATATGAAACCCTGCAACAAGTAACACAATACAGTAACAGGATAATGTAGCTAATATTATCCAACCTAGTAAAGATAAAATACAATGGTCAAACCTCCATTGTTCTGCAACCTAATCAAGACCATATACCATAGTCTTCTGTCTCATGTGTCCATCCACTCTCTTCTCTAAAACGAGAATCCATCCCTCTATCCAGTGCTTTCTTTTAGATGACAACACTACCAACAAATACCTATTTGGTTCTCCAAGGACTCACACTCCTCATCCATGCCAAGCTCCCACTATTTCTAGATTCTACCTGCATTGCTTCTTCCATCTTCTTAGTTCATGACTATCAGTAAGCAATATAAAGAAGGTGAACAACGAATATGAGGTTCACATACCTTTCCTAACCTCAACATGGGTGTTTGAGACTTATTGATTCACCCAACATCCGTTCCAGTGACCGATATCGGCCATCTCCCAGTCTGCTCCTGACCAATGTCGGTTCCCTGCACTGACCCTGACTGTCGACGTCATTTCCCTGGCCGACGCCGGTGTCCCTCCTACCGACGTCGGTCCTTATGATCGACGTCGAACTTCTCCTGCCCGACCTACCGACCCTGTTGGTTTGCACATGACCGATGTCGGTATCTAGATGACTGACGTCGGTGCCAAGCGATCGACATCGGTGTCTGTGTGTTCCTATAAGTGATGAAATTTTCATCCGCGAGCTCTTCTTGGATCAAACCTCTGTCCATGCTACCCTTCTCAAATTTATTCAGCCCCTGTGACTGATCTCTGTCCTTCATCTCCTCCATAAACACCAAGGCTTCTTTGTTCCTATCAAAAGCATCAAATTTCCTCTTTCTGCAATGAACTGTGTCTATGCTTTCCGAATTTGAACACATACATTTTGAGTCAAGGACTTCCATTCCCTTCCTATTCATGTGACCAAACCTATTAGGCCACATCTTCAAATCTACACTAGAAGTAGAATCAGTAATACAAGTAGACAGATAAAGAGTATCTACTTTCTTACCTCTTGCTAGAACAAGTGCTCCCTTGGAAACTTTCCAAGAGTCTATTGTGAGGGTTATTGTGCATCCCTCATCTCCAAACCTTCCTACAGAAATCAGACTCTGCTTCAGAATTGGAACATGCATGACCTCTTTCAACACCCATGTGTTGTCAATCTGCAATCTCAGCTGCACTTTCCCTTTTCCAACAATCTGACAAGGCGTACCATCCCCTAAATAGAGCACTCCAAAATCTCCCTGTTCATACTCATAGAACAAATCTCTGTTTGGGGATGCATGAAAAGATGAACCAGAATCTAAAATCCATGATCCTACCTGACTATCTGAAGAAAGTATGAGAGCATCCTGCATCACAATATTTGCATCCTTTGCTTCTTCCATACCTGCATGTTGATTCTCTTTATCTCTCAACCAACACTCCTTCTTTGTATGTCCTTTCTTTCCACAAAACCAGCAGGTAATACCTTTGGACTCGGATTTCCTTCCCAACCTCGATTTCCCTTGCTCAACCTTCTCCCTTTGCCATCTCATACTTTCTGCACTTAGAGCATTCCCTGATGATTCACCTGTGCTTCTCCTGCATATTTCTTCATTCAAGATCACACTCACAACATCATCAACTTTTAAGATTTTAGAAGCAGATGCAGAATTACTTACTGCCATAACCAAACCGTCCCAACTTTCAGGCAAAGAACATAGAATCAAGAGAGCCTTTACCTCATCATCAAAAACAATATTGACTGATGCTAGTTGGTTTACCAAACCATGGAAATCACTGAGATGAGTATGTACCAATCCACCTTCCTGCATTTGCAAAGTAAATAGTTGCTTCATAAGATATACCTTATTAGAAGCCGAGGGCTTTTCGTATAAATTCGCCAAGGACTTTATCAACTCTTCTGTTGTCTTGCACTGTGATAAGCTAGAAATCATAGATGATGCAAGGCTCAACCTTATGGAACCGAGAGCCTTCCGATCAAGAACGTTCCATTCTTCATCCTTCATATCTGTGGGCTTGCATGCAACCCCACCCAATGGTAAGTACAAATCCTTCTGATACAGATAGTCCTCAATTTGCATCCTCCAATGTTGATAATTCTTGCCGTTAAACTTCTCCATTTTTAGTCTACTTTCTTCTGCCATTGCTAAACTCCCACTCAATCAAAAAACCCTGTGAATGACCTGTAATCAAAAACAATTCCCTGCTTCCTGCAAACCGTAGCTCTGATACCACTTGTCAGGGGATCTAGCTCTACCAATTAGAGCACATATGATTACTTCTCGTATTAGCAATTAAACACAGAATTATACCAGAATGATAAAGTAACTAGAAACTTGAGACAACAAAGAATTTGAGAGACAATACACACTCTTTGTATTAAATACTACTAGAAGAAAATACAATAAGGAAGATGCCACTTCTTCCTCCACCTCAAAGGCTTGCCACACCTCAAGACCTTCTTCCCTCTCTCTCTTGCTCAACACAACAACTCTAAAGCCTGAGTTATTATCCCTCCTTGAATGCTTCAGCTTGTCTCCTTGACCTTGCTAGCTTCAATGCTTTTTACTTGCCTTCTTAGAATAATTACAATACATGCCTTATGGGTCTTTAAATAAGATCCCATGCTTACAAAAAATAGAACTCTAGTTACAATAATTAGACACGCAGCTCGTGACTATAATTAGTCATTTAACATGCAAACACTCGCTTCACTTAACTGACTGTTCGTCAACAGCAGTTCTAGAAATACACAGGCGACCGACGCCGGTCCCTGCTAGTCTGGTGCTGCCGACGTCGGCCGACTCCCTGCCGTCGCCGGTCTCCTTCTCCACTGCATCTGACCGACGTCGGTCATAATGCCAACGCCAGTGGCTCTGATTCTTCATCATCCTCTTCTTGTGTCTGCAAACAGTTGAAGCTTTTAGCTCCACACCTTAACAAAATCTCTATTTGGGGATGCATGAAAAGAAGAACCAGAATCTAAAATCCAAGATCCTACCTGACTATCCAAAGAAAGTATGAGAGCATCCTGTACCATAATATTTGCATCCTTTGCTTCTTCTTTACCTTTGTGTTTATTCTCTTTATCTCTTAACCAGAACTCCTTCTTTGTGTGTCCTTTCTTTCTACAAAACTAGCAGGTAATACCTTTGGATTCGGATCTCCTTCTCGACCTTGATTTCCCTTGCTCAACCTTCTCCCTTTGCCTTCCCCTACTTTCTGCACTTAGAGCATTCCCTGATGATTCACCTGTGCTTCTCCTGCATATTTTTTCATTCAAGATCACACTCACAACATCATCAACTTTTAAGATTTTAGAAGCAGATGCAGAATTACTTACTGCCATAACCAAACCGTCCCAACTTTCAGGCAAAGAACATAGAATCAAGAGAGCCTTTACCTCATCATCAAAAACAATATTGACTGATGCTAGTTGGTTTACCAAACCATGGAAATCACTGAGATGAGTATGTACCAATCCACCTTCCTGCATTTGCAAAGTAAATAGTTGCTTCATAAGATATACCTTATTAGAAGCCGAGGGCTTTTCGTATAAATTCGCCAAGGACTTTATCAACTCTTCTGTTGTCTTGCACTGTGATAAGCTAGAAATCATAGATGATGCAAGGCTCAACCTTATGGAACCGAGATCCTTCCGATCAAGAACACTCCATTCTTCATCCTTCATATCTGTGGGCTTGCATGCAACCCCACCCAACGGTAAGTACAAATCCTTCTGATACAGATAATCCTCTATCTACATCCTCCAATGTTGATAATTCTTGCCGTTAAACTTCTCCATTCATAGCTTACTTTCTTATGCCATTTTTGAACTCCCACTCAATCAAAAAACCCTGTGAATGACTTGTAATAAAAAAACAATACCCTGCTCCCTGTAAACCGTAGCTTTGATACCAACTGTTAGGAACCCCTTATCCAACGAAAGCACAATTGATTACTTTCTTATAAGCAATTAAACATAGAATTATACCAGAATGATTAAGTAACTAGAAACTTGAGACAACAAAGAATTTGAGAGACAATACACACTCTTGTATTAAATATTACTAGAAGAAAATACAATAAGGAAGATGCCACTTCTTCCTCCACCTCAAAGGCTTGCCACACCTCAAGACCTTCTTCCCTCTCTCTCTTGCTCAACACAACAAACTCAACACCCTGAGTTGTTATCCCCTCCTTGAATACTTCAGCTGATCTCCTTGACCTTACACCTGTAGATCTCCTTGACCTTGCTTCAATGCTTCAATGCTTTACTTGCTTGCTTGAATTTCAATACATGCCTCATGGGTCTTTAAATAGAATCCCATGCATACAAAAATAGAACTCTAACTACAATAATTAGACACACAGCTCGTGACTATAATTAGTCATTTAACATGCAAACACTCACTTCACTTAACTGACTATTCGTCAACAGCAGTTTTGGAATGCACAGGCGACTGACGTCGGTCCCTGTCTGTCTGGTGCTGTCGATGTCGGCCGACCATCTGCCGACGTCGGTTGCCTTCTGCACTGCATATGACCGACGTCAGTCATGTTGCCGACGCTGGTACTTCTGGATCTTTAGCAACCTCCTATTTCTTCGTGTCTGCAACAGTTGAAGCTTTTAGCTCCACACCCTAACAAAAATGATGTTTTGAACAAGTTAAAAGATGATTTGGTTTTAACTAGTGTAATGCCTCCTTGTTCAAGAAAATGGTGGACAAGAAATGTGTTTAGTTATGATGTGTTTTATTCACAAACAAGTTTTAGACTCGAACAAAGACCAAGTAAGCAAATGAAAAGACCAAATACAACTAAGTATAATTTCATATGACTTAGACTAACAAGGTTACTTTGTATTGATGAAATCCATCTATTTACATGTTCTTGGGAGGATTTTAAGTGTTAATCCAAAAATAAAGTCACGTGAAGTAGTAGGGTTTTTACACCCCCCCTTCTCCCAAGAGATTGTATGGTGACATGGACCTTCAGACTACTCATATTACATTAACAATATGTCCACGATAAGTGGGTTTGTTCTAAAACTTAAATTTTTGACCATCTAGATGATCCTAAGTGTGATTAACACTAGACATGTCTCATGTCAATTGAGTTCATATAGATTAAATTATTATGCAAGGGTATATTTATTTTCATAGTAATTCCATCTGTGTACTGCTTAGTAGAATCCCCTAGTTAACTAGACCTGACCTGGGTTTTCATTATGAAAGGAGAGGTTAACCTCTCAACCCCATGGCTCTCACAGTATACGTTCCCTGATTTATATACCATGCCATGTAATGGGGTTGAAACAATGCCAGGATATGAACCCCTAGGTCAAATCTTCACTAAAGAAATCATGACAAAGATATGAACTCCTCTCCACAAGACAAGTTGCCTAAAATAAAACTAAGTGAAAATACTTTAGAGGTTGTTTTTAGATCACCCAAAGCATATGAGTTTTGGGGAGAGCATTGAAAATATTATTTTCATGCATTTGATAAAGACATAAATTGCAAGGAAAATGCGCTTTTGTTCACCCAAGTTCCCTAAGGAGGGTGGGTGGAGAGCATACATGAACCCTTCATTTTACACAAAAAATTAAAAAAATAATAGATGATCTTGCATAAAACAACACACTTTTAAAAACTTTGTAATTTAAGTGAGTGTTAGTTTTAAGCACCAAAGTAAAGTGTTTGATAAAGTTCTTAGGCCCTTGGTCGTAGTTGTAAAAACTTTGAAAAAAATTCACAAAATGAATTAACTTAAAAACATCTAGATTCTTTTTAAACACTAAAGGGAAGGTTCAAGACTTAATTATGCTCAAATTTGTCACTTTTCCACATTAGACATGTAAGTGTTAGAGAGTTTCCTCTTGATTTGAAGCACAATTTCCAATGAAATAGGCAAGTTTTAAGAACTTACTCTCAGATTCTCTATTTTAAAAACACAAAGACTGACGTCAGTCAATAATTCCCAATGTCGATTGTATAAATACCAATGAAGATCATAAACGAATCGATTATAGTTGATAAAAACTGATATCAGTTACCTATGAACCCTTGGGCAAAAAATATTTTTCACAAAAAACACTTGTTAGCCCAAGTTAGAATAAAATCTCCAAAAAAGCTTTGGATCATGAAAACAAAGTTCAGACAGAGACTTAAAACTCAAAATGACACCCTGCAATTTTGAATAAAGCTCTAAACAGTGATTTTTCTCCATGTTTTTTCCTACAACTGAACCGATGCCAATTAGATAGCACTGATGCTGGTTATACATAACTGATATTTATCACTATGTGACTTATATATTAACAAAAAATGTTAAAAACATGAGAAAACAATGATAAAAACTTGATTTTAAGGATTTTTAAGGACTTTTTATATTTTATAAAAATGCTTAAATGTCCTCCTTGCTTGAATGGGCTACCTAGTCCCATCGTGAGTGCCAAGATGTAGAGCTGGATTACAAAGATGGTTAGATCAAGTATTTAGTCATGAAAACTCAAGAAAATGCATAAGAACATAACAAGCTAAGACAACTATTTCAACAGGGTTTGACAAATGATAATTAAGAGCAAATAAAATAAAGCATACACAATACCTTCTCAAGAGCATCCCATCACCCAAATACAACTCAAAATCTAATTTTCCTCATGATTTGGTGCTCAATTCTTTGTCAATGATGCAAGACAAAGCTCCTCCATCATCTCTTGCTTACTAATGAAGATAGGCTCATGATATGAAATCAAATGTAGTGCCTATCTTAAAGTTATCCTATTGCAAATTAAGCATAATAAACACCACACACAAATGGCTTGTGGAGAGAATTTTTCATAATAAGTTTACACAAATGAAGCTTAAAAATAGTGGTCTTGGCCCTCTTATTTATAGATTTTCAATTGATTAGGATCAACCTTGACTGTATATCTTGAGATCAAGATGTGTGGCCATAAATTAATTCAATATTAAAAATTAAATCTATACATATCCTCCTAAATATTTGAAAGAAAGGGGTATTAAAGAGGCATGAGAGGCCTTAAAACTGATATTTGTTGCATTTATGGCTTATGGATGCCATCCCATAAATAATGTCATTTGATGATGCAGATAATAGGAATCAATTTCCAACTTAAAGACATTCAATAATTTCCATGGATTTTCCACTTAAGCTCTTGATTTGAATTAATTTGCCTAAGTGAGATTAATCAATTTTTATGCAATTTTTTGGAAATTGGTTGCACTCTATTTATCAAACTGGTCAGAATGTTATATTACTAGGTCATAATTTGACTAGAGAGGAATTAGAAGGTGTTAGTAGTTGTATATGAACTATTATCTCATTTAAGACATTGTCGACACAAAATAACATATGCATGTGTCATGTGCTTCCGAATTAGAAGAAAAGAGTGATCTAGAGCATCAAAATGCATTCATCATTTTGAATTGAAATGATTTGAGAAAAGTTAATAATCATATAAAATGCATTATCCTATTTAGGTATACATTAGCCTAAATCAGCACTCATTTATGACAAGCCTGAATCATTTAGTGCATTTAAGTGATTTTGGCCCAAATTATGCATTTTCACAATTTTTGAGTAAAATTGACACGTTCAACACAATGATGTTAGGAATGGATGTCTACAGTGAGATTTTATCAGGATTAATTCTTTCTAATGAAATAATATAATTATCAGTGGTGATTTTTGCATTGAAATAGTTTTGAAATTATTCTACAATTTAAAAAAAATACTATTTTTTTTTAAAAATTAGAGTTACCTATATTTGGAGTGCATGCCATTTATGTAGTCTTATTTATTGGGTTTCTAAAATAAAATAGTATGTTATATTTTCTTGATATTTATTGTGGTGTTTTACCCTTACTGTTACCACTTGATGCCATTATAAGTAAAGGAGGATGCTACAGGACTAAAGATGCAGACAGATGCTAATAATTTTGGGAAGGCATTGTTAGATGATAGTAATCAAAAAATGGTAAAATGCAATCGAGTGACAGCAGCCAGTGAGATAGTGTTGGCAGGTGGTAAAATGGTGTCAAATGGTAAATTACTACCTGGTGGTACAATGTTGTCAGGGAGTACAGTGTTATTGCATGATACAATGCAGTCAGGCAGCATAGTGTTATCGGGTGATAGAATGAGGTTAGGTGGCATAGTGTTGTCAGGTGGAAGCAATCGAGCGATAGTGTGTTGTTAGGTGAAAATAGTCAGGTGGCATTGTCTATCATCCAATGATAGTAGTGAGATGATAGAGAGGCGCTAGTAGGGATGCAATCAGGGTGTTACGGGCAACCTCAAGGCTCAAAAACTTGGTAATGTGGTAAAGAAAGATACTTTGATGGTAACCCTTATGAACATATGTACTATATATAAGGTTAATTACTTGGATGCCCCTATAATTATTGTAAATAATTGGTGAGTTGACCTCTAAAAAAATTACATCCTAAAATTTTAGGCAAATGGGTCCTATATACTGTTCCCAAAAATCACCAAATTCAATTTCTCAAAAACTAAATATTCATGAATTAATGAATATTCACCACTAAAATTTACTTTGATTGGAATGTAAAAATATTGTTAAGCAGGTCAATCTTGTTGATGTGCAGGCCAATCTCACTCATCTATTAAACACATTAATAACACAAAATAATAAAATTCAATCCCACCAATCCATAGGTCAAACTCATTATTCATGGGAGTGACCTCGTTGATTAGGATTTTAATCTCATCCATATGCATAAAATGGAACATAGAAAAATTAAAGTAAAAGAGAAAAAATCCTAATCAAAGAGTGATCTGATTTTGTAATTAAAAAACTAAGAAGGCCTGGAAAGAGATTTATGGGGTGCAATTATCCCAATAAATGTGCCAAATGTAAACCATGATTACAAGTGAGTATTAGTTTCTTTTGTTAGTAATCAAAAAATAAACAAATTCACAAAACATAACCCCCCAAACATGATTCCTTAGATTGGGCAAATTTTACGAAACAAAGAACAAATAGAAAGCATAACCAAGTAGACTTATACCTTCCTCATGGACTCCCCTTCAAATTCAGCTCACATACATGATTATGCTTAGATGTAGAGCTCAAAGTCGTCATCAATGTCGTGGTGAAAAATCCATCAACATCTCTCCAAGCACTATCTTCAAAGGTTTGTGGATCAATTGCAAAAAAAGAAGTGAAGCTTTTGAAATATTTCTATAGAGTTTCTTTGCACAAAAATCTTATTGAAAGGTCTATGGTGACCCTTCTATTTATAGGTTTTCCATATTGACAGTGGTCTTTAGATCATAACCAAGATTAGTGGATATAATTCAATTCAATTTTGGACACAAAATTTAATAAATATTTTGAGAAGGGGTTGCATTAATGAGGCATGGCTTGCCTCAATATTTATATTTATTTTCATTAATGCTTAGTGCTTTCCAACTTTTAGGATGATTTCATGATTCAGATATTTATTGAGTTTTTTAATATGACATAATTAGAGTTTAGCCAATTTGTATGGATTTTCCATTTAACCATTTGATTTAATTTTTTAGATTAATTACTCCCAATCAGTGTTTGGGTGATTTATGCAATATCTAAATTTGAATATTCATGCCAGTTAATTACCCTAGAATGTTGTTTGTAAAGTGACAATTTGACTCGCATTGATTCAAACAAAGTTGATAATTGATTGAGGTGTATTTCCCTAATCAAAGACGCACCAATATGTTTCATAAATTTTACATGACATGTGTGAATGAATTAGAAAGTTTCAATGGTATTTGGTCCATTTTGTGTGTTATTACAGGAAGTTATTATGACTTATAGTTTTGACACAGAAGTAATAAAATTTAGATGTCAAAATGCATTATCATTATCTCCTCCATGTCCTCTCTCTCTCTCTCTCTCTCTCTCTCTCTCTCTCTCTCTCTCTCTCTCTCTCTCTCTCTCTCTCTCTCTCTCTCTCTCTCTCTCTCTCTCTCTCTCTCTCACCCACACACACACACACAGACAAGTGGTCAAGCATACAATAATCTAAGTGTACATTGTCATTATTTCCTCTATGTCCTTTATCACATCTCAGAGCCCATATGATCATGATACACCTATTGTGTCAACTATGAAAAATGTTCCTAGTAGTATATCCATATATTTGTGTAATGTCGGTGCATCCCATTGTATGATGTCACTCAATACGATCACCCCTCCATTCTTAACTCTCTATGAAGGTCTTTACATATATAATACACATGGTTTGCTCTCAACTCGAATCACATAGGTCTCTTTGATAACACTTATACCAGAGCAAATTGAATCACATAGGTCTCTTTGATTAAACTTATATCCATCTAACTAGTAACATCAAAATCCTCCACACATCTTTCAAGGTCACTATGATCCCCCCAATTGGTAGCCACAAGCTACAGGGGCCACCAGAGCCTAAATTTGATGGTCGACCCTCCCTGTCAAAATTTTTTTTATGACAGTTATTTATTTAACATTGCCTTTCAATACATATATAATTCATAATAGAAGAAGGAAATAGTAGAGAGAGAGAGAGAGAGAGAGAGAGAGAGAGAGAGAGAGAGAGAGAGAGAGAGAGAGAGAGAGAGAGAGAGAGAGAGAGAGTGTGTGTGTGTGTGTGTAGTAATCATTTATAATTTTTGACGGTTTGCCTAAAATTTTACTTTTCATCTGATACGATTTCTTAAAAATAATTATTATATTTTACAACTAAAAACCATAAATACTGCCATCAAATTTAGGCCCTAGGTGCCACCATTCCACTACTCAACCAATGTATTAAGAATAGTCGAGTCAGATCACATCACATGTAGGCGTGAAACATGGCTTACTATGGTTGTTTCCACCCAACCTCATCTAGCCCTAATACTTGTATTCACGATAGGGCATTCCTATGTTATAACTCTCCCAAGTGTATGAGACCTTGCATCATAGTAAATTAAGATGAAATTAGTATTTTTTCTTTGATATACACCTTCCATCATTGAGTTCTAGTGTCAAATGTCACCACGATGATGTGAACATGAAAATTTGATTTATTGAGAGAGATTTTCAAAGCCCTATACTTGACAGACATGATAAAAAGCAAAGATGCCTACGATATCGCCTTATGCACATTAAAAAGCAAAGGAGCCCTAGATTTTCGTAAAGTTTCAAAATCATTATCCAACGTATTTGCATTAAAAAGTAAGGACACCTATGATATAGTCTTTAAAATTAATCCATGAAATGGTTCTACTCAAAAATATGAGATGATTGAAAGGGTTATAATCTGATTGATGAGAATGATAGTTGCTTATATTTATTCAGCAAAGTACAAATCGCTTTAGATACCCAACATAGAGAGTCAAGCGATTAAACCTAGGTTTGTACCCTAGATGATTTTAACGACGTAGATGCACCTTAATTGTAGTTGTTTAGCCAAAAGAACTTACTAATTCAAACATATACTTACTCAGCAATATAAATCCACTAAATATTTATTTTTAAAATGTGAACATAAATACGAACATGCCATATAATTCAATGATTCCATAATCCCATGTAATACCTTCAAGCATATTAAAAAAAAACATGAAATCAGTATTTGACATTATTGTTTTTCCAGAGGCAAAGACTACAATTTTTTGCGTGATTGAATTAATAATTGTCTACAGAATTTGACATATTGATGGGATTTTTACAACTTATGGAATTAAGAAACCGATTTCCCCACAACGCGTAGAACGCACTGAAGCAAAATATTGACAAATTCTTGTCCGTACACCAATACACACCCTCTAGTTCAATAAAACTGTGCTTGCTTTGAGAAGAGGACGACCCAGCAGAAAAAACAGGGATATCAGAACGCCCGTCAAGACTGCTATATATGAAAACCTCTCGTATTTGGAGTTATGTGTGGTGAGCTGTGAATCAGTGGCTTCCTCTTCCTCTTCAAAAATGGTATGAAGCTCATAAAGCTCTGTCTTCAACGGTCTCTTCATTGCTAAAGCCAATTCCCAGGCTCCCATTTCTGATGACATCATATATAACCACACAGACAAAGAAAGCCAGATGATTTCTCTTGATCCCCAAGTATATGCATCTTGCACAACAATGAGAAAATAAAGCACAGCAGAGCAGATTGATTAACAAGACGCAAAGCAAAAGCATTTATTGATACAGTCGTATGAGAAACGTGAACCACGAAAAATACAATTTCCTATAGGAAGAGTAGGAGCAGTGTTGGATTCTAGAAACCGTGAGCCGCACGACAATTATAAGTATTGAAATTTGTTTTATTTTTTTTTGGGTCGATTTCCTATATATGATGTAGGATTCTAGAAACCCTGTTTGCAAAAGTCGATATGATGTAGGATTCTGGATTCTAGAAACCTTGTTTGCAGAAGTTGTTGGGAAGCTTCGTTTTGTCATTGTCATTGTCCAAGTCGTTGGTGTTCTACACAGTTGGACGTAATTAAAATCATTAGATATTCAATGTATATTGACAACTATCAGTTTTATGATTTATGGTTGGACGTAATTAAAATCATTAGATATTCAATGTATATTGACAAATATCAATTTTATGATTTATGGTTGGACGTAATTAAAATCATTAGATATTCAATGTATATTGATAAATATCAGTTTTATGATTTATGGTTGAAAGTTGTTGAGAAGTTTTGTTTTGTTATTATTATTGAAGAAGTCATTGATATCATGAATCGTTTTATCTTATGAACGTAATTAAAATCATTTCATATGGAATATATATGTTGAAAGAATATATATTAACAAATATCAAATTTTGATTTATATAATTGATTGATATTTTTTTTTTTTTTTTTAAAAACCATTATGATAATTTGAGTAGGTAAAGTATTTGATGAATGACAAATATCAATTAAGAGATTTGATGTTTTCATGGTTCATATAATTGTTTATCTGATTTTTGGGTGAAACTGTGTGCATGTTTTTTAACGACACATTTCGAATCACTATCTATAATTTATTTTGAAGAAACGTGTCAATGAAAAACATGCACACAATTTTACTATTGACAAATTTGACTCTACAGGGCAAAATCGCAACATCTACCATTCAAAACTTTGCAGTTTGTCTTGTGAATCAGTTTTGGGTCCTAATTAATCTGAAGCAATTGTTCAAGTCTACATGGTCTCTTTCTTTCGGGAGAATTGGACAAATAAAAATCTCGAGGGGCATCTTTAAAAGCAATTTGCAAAGGAACTAATTCCTTCGGACTTTTTGTCCGTGGCAAATGAACAAAGGCAAAAGGTGTTTTCAAAGGTCTATTGCATTTTCTCGAGGGTTCTTTTCAGTTTTGCCGAAGGGTAACGATCCCTTTGAAAAAGATCATCGGCAATCCCTTTGGAAAATTTCTCTTTAAGAAGATCCGAGAGGCACTTGGAAAACTCTGAAAGACAACTTGAAAAGGGAAAGAAAGGTTCAAATCCTTCAAACATTTTGTTCGAAGGAAAGGAAACAATCCATTTAGGAATCCCAAAGGGTATGTGCCCTTTGAGAAGGTTCATTGCAAAAATCTTGAAGGGTATTTGCCTTTCGGGAAAGTTCGAAAACAAAAATCTAAAGGGTTATTATCCTTCAGAAAAGGACTTTACAAAGAATGCCGAGGGACACTTACGATTTTGCCAAAGGGCATTTTTACAATTCCAGAGGACCATTGCTGAAATTTTGAGGGGTCTTTTCCAAAAGTTCCAAGGTTCATGACAAAAAATCTGAAGGGATTTCAAAAGCAGAAGGTCTTTTCAAAAATTTTGAAGGCCACATTTAGGAAGATAAAGGGCTCTTTTCAACTTTTTTGAAGGGTTCTTTTCCATCGAAAAAGTCAATTTCAATATTCCTGAAGGACAGTTTCAATTTTGTCAAAAGATTTGAAAGGGACATTTTCAAAGGGCAAGAGGGCCAACTCAAAGATGCCAAGGGACATTTTAGATATCTCGAAGGGATCTTTCCATTCGGGAAAGTTTGTGCCACTAAAGCCGAAGGGCTCTTTCCCTTCGGGAAAGGTTGTGCCAAAGAACCCAAAGGGTCATTATCAAGAATTCTGAAGGACTAAGCCAAAAGTCTTAAGGGTAATTTAGAGAGCCAATTCTCATGGATAATTTGTCCACTGAGAAATGGTAAAGGAAAAGCTTAAGACCTAATTCCTTCAAACTTTTTATCTACAGGAATAAACAAGGAGATGGGCCCAAAACAATTCAAACGGCAAAAAGTTTGAAGGAATTCCTTCGAACAAATTATCTGTATGAATTCCTTCGAAAGGTTTACCAAGGGAAAAGCCACAGGAACAAACCCAAAGGGAAAGAACAGAAGCATGGTTTGAAAGACAAGCCAAAGGAAAATGTCCGCAGGAAAATGCACAAAGAGGAATGCCTAAGAGAAATTTTGGATCAAGGAAAGAATAGAGACAAATAAGCCAGATAAATAAATGGACCAATAGAAGAAAACATACAGGGATGAAGGACCAAAAAATATAAGAGTTTCCAACAGCTAATGAACAGGTTAACAAGTTCTACAGCGTGCAAAGTGGTCCAAACATGATTAGACATGTACAAGATGTGTAACTGTTTCAAACACTATACCTTCAATTCTAAAAATGGAGACTCCTTTAAATGAAGGACTCAAGGAGCTTAATGTCGGAGAGCTTAACGTTAATTCCATGCATGCACTCTTGTTTGTTCTGAGCTTTTCAAATGATCCAATAGTTCAAGTAAAGACCATTGAAGGTTGATAAGTCTTGAGCTCTAGTTGACTAATAGACAAGTTTCACATCCACTCATGCTCTCCATGTAATAGAAGTTATTCTCACGTTCTAATTCAGCTTGAAGTCGATTCAAGCTTGAGTTTATACACCAAATTAGCGTGATGTTCATGCATGAAGGAGATTAGCTCACCGTCCATTTTTCAATGCCAAAAGGAGTTTTCATGCAAGCATAAGACAAAGGGATTTATTTTTAAATCTTTGGATAGCATAAGTTGAATTAGAGTTGACTTTTCTTCTATTTTCAGTACCACTCTTTTGGCTTGTTGTATCTTTTCTATATAAGTTGGCTTTTCAGCCTTGAATTGTATCCTTCTTTTGGTAAGACAAAATTCTACCAAAGATTAAGTTGTAACCTTTTTTTAGATTAATAGAAAGACTATTGTTTTCAGATTCTAGCTACTGGAATAGTGTATTTATATCATTGATTTACATAAGTGATAGAGTTTTCTTTCTTGTCAAGTCTTGATTCTTACCTAGTTACTAGTTGGTCAGATTATGCAGGTCATGTTTCATGTTTAATGTCTTTTGATTGAGTTTACAGTGGATACAAGTGGCTGGTTAGTGCCTTGAATCAAGTCTATTCCATCATTTTCCTCAAGCTTTGATCACAAGATAGAACCTTTTCATGAAATACTTATGTATATTAGTCAATTAGAGTTGAAATTTTAGCCTTTCTCTTATCTAAATTAGTGTTTTTTAGGAGCTCTAATTGAGTGGGTCAACCAATCATTCAGTGTATCGCCATAATTAGATAGAATTTTATTTCAAGTTTTATTTCTCTTTTTTATCAGGCAATTTGTAGCATAGAGCAAAGATCTTAATTGATACACCAAAGGGAGATAGCCTTTAGAATCTAGAGATTCGATCCACTAATTAGGTCACCCACATCCTAGAATTATTTCCATGTTTCAATAGACTGTGAAGGCCTAAAACTACCTTCATATGGGTGCAAGTTTGATTGACAACAGTTTTTGACACACCTAATGGGACACATTTAAGTTGGTCTTGATGAAATTGTAGTTGTAACAGTGTTTTCATAAAGTATTTGGTGATTCCAAGCTCAAGCAATTGTTCTAATAGTCTAGGCATGGTTTCCATGTAAGTATATTTTTATTGCATTATAATGAGTGAGTTTTGATGGCTGTATATGAAGAGAATTCCTATGTTATGTTTCCTTATCATCCCTATGATGGATCATATTAGCCTTGTCATGATACCTATGAGACTCTTTATGGACCTAATCAGCCTTATCAAGAGTATTATCAAAGCTATGTTGAGTTTTATCAAGTTTCTCATAATCCTTATTATCAAGAGCATGACTCTTACCTTTCTTGTGAGCCATATCAATCTTAGGACCAGATTTCATCTTTCCCATATGGCTATGATGTTGTATATGAGCAGTCTTATCTTCAAGAAAGAATGAACGAAATAGATCTCAAAATACCAGCATATGCAAGGAAAGTTTGTTCAAATCCTTAGTATGAAGAAGTAAATGGTCTATTTCAAAATGTGTCCAATGATCCAGAAGAGATAAATGAGTTGTGTATTCTTGTATTGGAGAAGATGGAGGCTTGAGAGAGGCAAAAAATTGAGTTGAACCAATTGTCTACAAAGGGTTCTTGTGTTCCTTATTCTCATGAAGTTCATAATCATGCCCAATGCATGCCAAGGGAGCTTCCTAGTTGTATTAAAGAGCCTATTCATGAGGTTAAGCCTTCTTATAGTCCCCTTTCTTCACCACTCATCTCTCAAACACAAGTTTTCCATGAAGACAAGGAGATTTCAGACTTTTATGAGGTAATGGCCAAGTGGAAGGAACAAAATACAGAGGTTTTTAAGAGTTTCTCTTTCCCTCCTATCCAAAGCTCCCTAGATAATTCCATTATTCTCCAAATTCCAAAATCTGATCATGATCAACCTCCCATGCTTCATTCTCCCTCTCAAACAAATGAATTTCATTCTCTTCCCACCACCTCCCTTCTTCAAGAGGAGCCTATTCTCTGAAAGATTGAAAAAGAGGTTGCAGCTACAGGTCAAGTTCTTGTAGAGTGTGTAGATGATGCTTCAAGTGTGTTTGAGAAAGAATTTCCTATTGATACTTCACTTAAGGTTGTAGTTGAGAATCCAATTATAGTTAAGAATGAAAAGGTTGATCTTGATGTGGAAGAACTCCAAGAAGAGTTGATACAAATTGAAGTCATAAATGAGTTACATGTATCTCCTATTGAGAAGGATCTAGATAGCTTTCAAGCTGATTCTATTCAAATAAATCAAAATGAGGAACAAAATGATGATTGACAGCTGTACCTTGAATCTCTACAGGAGATTGAAGAGCTCTGTAGGGATATGTTGCCTATTGAAGAGCATGTTTATGAGAAATTTGATCAAGAACCACCTATTCAAGATCATAATATAAATTGGGTTGCATATTCAAAGCTATTTGAAGAGCTGGATGAACTTGTAGTAGTCGATAAGAAGGATGTGGTCACTCAAGAACAATGTATAGATGAGATATCACTTGACAAGGTCGTAGATGACAAGTAGTATGAAAAAGATTAGGAAGTACTTGATGAGTTTGTCTTTGTTAGTAATTGGTTTGTTGTTGATGACTCATTTGAGAAGATAATAATATAGTTGGTAGATAGGAAAAATGCCTTATCAAAGGTTATTATTAATAAACATCCTACCTTGCAACTTGTACCATCTCTTGGAGTGACTGAGTTTATGAATTTCCTTTTTGATTTGGGTGGATCATGTTTTGTCATGATTAGTTAGGTTTCTTGTTAGTTTGTTTTCCTCCAAGTGTTGTTCAATCACATTAGTTTAGTGTGTTTTATCCCAAATAAGTTCTTGTTTGCACATTTGCTTGGTTTAGTTGGTTTTCTTATTTTCATGTGTTTTCTTTCTTATAAGAAGGATGAAGGTTACTTCATGTCTAGTCAAAGAGAGTTTGAAGTCATGGATCAGATCTATCATTTATTTATGAATTCAAATATCATGTATATGGTCAGGTTCTTAAGCATAGTAGGCATACTTTCCAACTGAGTCACCAAAATGTTGACAATTCAAAACTTTGCAGTTCGTCTTGTGAATTAGTTTTGGGTCCTAAATAGTTTGAAAGAATTGTTCAAATCTACATGGTCTCTTTCTTTCGGGAAAATTGGACAAACAGAAATCCTGAGGGGCATCTTTAAAAGTAATTTGTAAAAAAAGTCTGAAGAAAATGAACAAAAGCAAAAGGTGCTTTCAAAGGTCAAAATTCCAACCTATACCATTCGAAACTTTGCAGTTCATCTTGTGAATCAATTTTGGGTCCTGAATAGTTCGAAGGAATTGTTCAAGTCTACATGGTCTCTTTCTTTTGGGAGAATTAGACAAATAGAAATCCTGAGGGGCATATTTAAAAGCAATTTGCAATGGAACTAATTCCTTCAGACTTTTTATCTGAAGGAAATGAACAAAGGCAAAAGGTGCTTTAAAGGGTCTATTACATTTTCTCAAGGGTTCTTTTCAGTTTTGTTGAAGGGTAACGATCCCTTTGGAAAAGATCATCAATAAAAATCTCGAAGGGTAGAATTTCTTCGGGAAAGTTCTCTTTAAGAAGATCTGAGAGGCACTTGGAAAAGTCTAAAAGACAACTTGAAAGGGAAAGAAAGGTTCAAATCCTTCAGACATTTTATCTGAAGGAAAGGAAATGGTCCATTTAGGAATCTCGAAGGATATGTGGCCTTCGAGAAGGTTCATTGCAAAAATCCTGAAGGGTATCTACCATTTGGGAAAGTTTAAAAATAAAAATCCGAAGGGTTATTAGATTTCAGAAAAGGACTTTTCAAAGAATGCCGAGGGACACTTACGATTTTATCAAAGGGTATTTTTACAATTCTGGAGGATCATTACAAAAATTTTGAGGGGTCTTTTCCAATGTTCCAAGGTTCATGACAAAAAATCTAAAGGGCTTTCACAAGCAGAAGGACTTTTAAAAATGTTCGAAGGGCACATTTTGAAAGGTAAAGGGCTCTTTTATCTTTTTTTAAGGGTTCTTTTCCTTCAAAACAATTAATTTCAATTTTTCAGAAGGACAGTTTCAATTTTGTCGAAGGATTTTAAAGGGACATTTTCAAAGGGCAAGAGGTCCAATTCAAAGATGCCAAGGGACATTTTATAAATCTCGAAGGGCTTTTTCCTTTCAAGAAAGTTCATACAACTAAAGCCAAAGGGCTCTTTCCCTTTGGGAAAGGTTGTGCCAAAGAACCTGAAGGGCCATTGTCAAGAATTTTGAATAACTAAGCCAAAAGTCCGAAGGGTAATTTGGAAAGCCAATTCCCATGAACAATTTATTCGTGGAAAAATGGTAAAGGAAAAGCCGAAGACCTAATTCCTTCAAACTTTTTGTCTGGAGGAATAAACAAGGAGATGGGCCCGAAACAATTCAAACGGAAAAAAGTCTGAAAGAATTCCTTCAAAAGGTTTACCCAAGGAAAAGCCGTAGGAAATAAGCCTAAAGGGAAAGAACAGAAGCATGGTCTAAAAGACAAGCCAAAATAAAATGTTTGTAGGAAAATGCATAAAGAAGAACGTCTAAGAGAAATATTGGATCAAAGAAAGAATAGAGATAAATAAGCTAGATAAATAAATGGCCCAATAGTAGGAAACATATAGAGACAAAGAACTAAAAAATATAAGAGGTTCCAACCGCTAATGAATAACATCCAATGAACAGGTTAACAAGTTCTACAGCATGCAAAGTGGTCCAAACAGGATTAGACCCATCCAAGATGTGTAACCATTTCAGACACAAAACCTTCAGTTCTAAAAATGAAGACTCTTTTGCATGAAGGATTCAAAGAGCTTAATGTTGGAGAGCTTAACGTTAATTCCATGCATGCACTCTTGTTTGTTCTGAGCCTTTCAAATCGTTCAATAGTTCAAGTGAAGACCATTGGAGGTTGACTAATCTTGAGATCTAGTTGACTAATTGACAAGTGTCACATCCACTCATGGTCTCTATGCACTAAAAGACATTCTCACATTCCAATTTAGCTTCAAGTCGGTTCAAGCTTGAGTTTAAACATCCAAATTAGCGTGTTGTTCATGCATTAAGGAAATTAGTTGACCATCCATTTTTCAACACCAAAAAGAGTTTTCATGTAAGCATAAGACAAAGGGATTTACTTTTAAATCTTTAGATAACACAAGTTGAATTGGAGTTGACTTCTCTTCTATTTTCAAAACCACTCTTTTGGCTTGTATCTTTTCTATATAAGTTGGCTTTTCAGCCTTGAATTGTATCCCTCTTTTGGCAAGACAAAATTATGTCAAAGATTGAGTTGTAACTTTTTTTCAGATTAATAGAAGGATTATTGTTTTCAGATTCTAATTGCTGGTATAGTGTATTTATGTCATTGATTTACATAAGTGATAGAGTTCTCTTCCTTATCAAGTCTTGATTATTATCTAATTACTAGCTGATCAGATTATGGAGGTTATGTTCCGTGTTTAATGTCTTTTGATTGAGTTTATAGTGGATACAAGTGGCTGGGTAGTGGCTTGAGTCAGGGCTATTCCATCATTTCCCTCAAGCTTTGATCACAAGATAGAACATTTTCATGAAATACTTATGCATATTGGTCAATTGGAGTTGAAAGTTAAGTGTTTCTCTTGTCTAAATCAGTATTTTTTAGAAGCTCTAATTGAGTGGATCAACCAATCATTCAGGGGTATCACCATCATTAGATAGGATTTTCTTTTAGGTTTTCTTTCTCTCTTTTCCCAGGGATTTTGTAGCATAGAGAATATATCCTAATTGATACAACAAAAGGAGCTAGCCCTTAAAATCTAGAGATTCAATCCACTGATTAGGTCACCCACAACCTAGGATTATTTCCATGTTTCAGTAGATTGTGAAGCCCTGAAACTACCTTCATAGGGGTGCAACTCTGATTGACAACATTTACCTTGAAATCAAAAGAACAATGACAAATATCAAATTTTATAGTTTATTGTGAAAATTATTGGAAAGTTTAATTTTGTCATTATCATTGTGAAAATTAAAAACCCTGTTTGTAGAAGTCGTGGTGGAAGAAGTTGGGAAGCTTCGTTTTGTCAGTCGTTATCTAAGTGGTTGGTGTCATAGACGATTTATCTTGTGGATATAATTTAAATCATTACATATTGAATATATATGTTGAAAGAACGTATATTTGACAAATATCAATTTTTATGATTTATCGTTGGAAGTGGTTGAAAACTTTGTTTTATCATTATTATTGAGCAAGTCATTAGTGTCATAGATTATTTTATTTTATAGACGTAATTAAAATCATTTCATATTAAATATATGTGTTGAGGGAATGGATATTGACAAATATCAAATTTTAAGATTTATGTAATTGATTGATATAAAAAAAAGAAAATCATTATGACAATTAGAGTAGGTAAAGTATTTGATGAATCACAAATAGTAATTAAGAGATTTGATGTTTTCACAGCCTATATAATTGTTTCTTTGATTTTCAGATAAAATTGTGAGGATATTTTTTATTTACTTGTTTCAAATTACTATTTGTAATTTATTTTGAAGAAACCCGTCGATGATGTTTAAATTAGCATCTATAATTTATCCTGAATAAACACATCAATGAGAAATATACACCCAATTTTATTTAAAAATCAGATGAACAATAAAAAATATCAAATTTTATAATCTATAATAAAAAAAAGTTGAGAAATTTCATTTTATCATTATCTTTCAGAAATTATTGATACCATAAACCATTTTATCTAATAAACATAATTAAATCATTTCATATTAAATATCTATATTGACAGGATACATATTGAGAAATACGTAAGTTTTATGATCCATGTGGTTGATAATAAATTTGGAAAAAAAAAAAAAAACATTATCATTATGACAACTGGAGTAGGTAGAGCATGTGATGAATGAATGAGTCCTCTTTCGTTCATATTAAAGTCTGGTGCAACTCAGACGACACCATAATACGCACATGTTAACAAGGCCGTCTGTGCAGCTCGACTCCTGCGATTATGCCATTTGTCAGTTGATCCTTGGGCATGTACTGTTGTTCATCATTCCAAAATGTGAAAGACACCTGCACTGTTATGATTACAGTGGGGCAAAAAATAATTATATACAGTCACAGATTTAATTTATTTATTAGTGGTGATACAGAGCATAATTTCATAAATGTTGACTCTTTGATGGTACGGTTCAGAGTTCGTCTCCCTTTCAAATTTAAACACTGAGTGAAGCACGTCGAAATCCACGATCAGAATTAATTAGCAAAACAACAACCTGTTTCAGTAATTTCTGGGGAGGTAGTTAATTTTTTTCCATTCTTGAGGTAGGAAAAGTGGTGCGAGCTGAACCGATTTGTCCATTAGTTAATTTGATTAAAGACAAATCCGAGTAGCACGAAAATGACGAAACCCATAAAATAAACTCACACTTGCTCTGAGGGTGCAAGGGATGCTTGAACAAACTTTAGCGGCAACTACAAATCTTGGTGGTGATTATAAACAATGATGGCAGCTTCAAGTTACAAACCCTGCAAAGTCCTCAAAGTGGGAAGGAAATGAACGAAGACCATTTTCACACGTAGCAAAAATATCACAAAAACTGCCTTTCCCGAAAACTGGCCTCCAAAACTTCAATTGGCCAAGATGCAAATCTCCAAATCCGTGAGGCGAATCTTGAGAAGGTGCATGTTTATGCAAAGATTATTTTGTATGGAACAAAACCTTTGATTATGAAGTTGTTTGTGATTAAACATTTTTGGATTCTTTTTATATATTTGTCTTCACTTCAAACTCGACATGCCACTAGTCCATAGTTCACACCCATACAACATCACCAACGTGACAAGTAATGCAAATAAAACCCTCATGGTCTTCCAATCTGATAACTCAACATTCGTGCATCTATTTTGAAGCGCATAAAGACCTCTCCATCCACCTTGTATTCTTTCCGTTTTACATGTAACCCAACTAAGTTTGTTGTAAAAATCTAAAACCGAAAAATTTGTATTATGATAACACTTCAAGAAACTCTCCTTTAATTGAAATGTTTCTCCTCCTTTAGTGAGAAAAGAGTAATAAAATATTAAACTCATATCTGAAGCTAAGTGAGGTGATTTGTAGACATGGGATTGCGCTTGAAGAAGGTGCACCTTGTCAGAGATCTAAACTTCATAAGTATGGTATGCAATGTGTATCACTGTCTATATATACTACTAGGGTATTTGTTAAAAGTTAAAACCCTACTTTATGATACCAAATAGGTGTCATGACATTGAATTAATTTCAGGAAACCTACAAATGAAACACTAGAGGAAGTCGAGAATGGGAAAAAGCAAAAAGATAAGAATGCTTATAGAAAGATGCTTGACCAACAAGATGCTTGGAAAAGATGGGGAGAGCATCTTTAAATAGTCTTTACTCCAAGCTTTGTCATTTTATATGGCTCTTTTGTCTACCACGGCATTCGCATTGTATCACCAACAATGCCCTCTTATGTACCCAAGTGGCATGCACTTTGCAAAAGCTTCAGTACTCACTTCAACCAAAACGAAATCAACAAGATAGAATCCATAACCTCAATGTATTGCCCCCACATCAAAGACATTGTGTTATTAATTCAATCCACACATCAGACGTAGAGTCCTTCCATAATCAAATAAAAAATAGTCAATAAAAGATGCCACCACCTTGCAAGCTAGAAACCCCTTTGTAATGGGCACAGGTCATGTAAATCCAACAACTACCTTGAAGTCGGGGCATGTGTATGATATGGGCCTTATGACGTATGATTTCACCTAAATACCCAGTCATTGCCCCTCATAATCACCATCCAACTCACTTTGAAATCTTTTACCACTTGCAAGTTTTGTATGGCCTTGCCCTTTATGTCATGGGTACATGTGTATAGTGTTTTTGTATGTTTTTAAACCTGATGTAATTTCTCTAGGTGTCAAAATATTCGTAGCATAGATGAACATAAGATAGAATATAGACTTTGGAACCTCAATGGCTTGTCTCCACATTAGCAGCATTGCAGCACTCATTCGATGTTAGGTTGTGGAGCTAAAAGCTTCATAGGTACGCAAATGGTGGAGGTTGCTGAGTGTCACAGTAACCGACGTCGGTCAGGCCAACCGACGTCAATCATATTCAGTGTACAAAGCAACCGGCATCGGTTAGGGGTCGGCTGACATCGGTCATACAGGAACTGACGTCGGTCATCTGTGCATTCTAGAACTAGTCTAATTTTAGACGGACAGTCAGTTTGCATGTAAAGACTAATTTTAGTCTTGAGTCTGCGTTTATAATTATTGTAATTGGGAAGTCTAATTATTGTTTGGTTTGGGATCTATTTAAGAGACCCATGGGGTTGTATTGTAATTAAGGACTCAAGGACAAGGAAGAGATCCTTTCGAGTGTAAGATCAATTGATCTGCAGGTAGCAAAATCAGGGAGATCTACATGGTAAGCAAGACCAGTTAGATCTGCAGGGTGTGCAAGATCAGGAAGGTCTGCTTGGTAAGCAAGATCAAGGAGATCTACTTGGAGTACTTGGAGTACTTGGTGGACTAGAAGTAGGCAACAACGGTTGAGTTGATTGTCACTTACTGGTGGAGGGAACAACTCAGTGTTGAGTTGTGGTTGTAATTGATTGAGAGAGAGAGAGCTCTTGAGGAAGAATTAATGTACGCCCAAGAGGTGTGGGAAGAGTGTTAATACAAGATTGTATTGTCTCTCATATTCTGTGCTATTTTTGAATTCTAGTCATATATTACTTCTGGTTTAATTCCGTGTTTAGTTGCTTATACAAAAGTAATCAAGTGTGCTCTTAAGGAGTAGGATCCTGACAACTGGTATCAGAGCTACAGGTTCATCAGAGCTTGGTTTAGAGCTTGGTTCACTAACACCTTGGTTTCAGAGTCTGTTAAGTGTTTGTTGATTACAGGTCACTCTCAGGGGTTTCTGATTGAGTGGGAGTAAAGCAATGGCAGAAGAAAGTACACTAAGAATGGAGAAATTCAATGGCAAGAATTATCAATTATAGAGGATGCAGATAGAGGATTATCTATATCAGAAAGATCTGTACTTACCATTGAGTGGGGTTTCATGTAAGCCCACATGTATGCAAGATGAAGAATGGAAGGTTCTTGACAGAAAGGCTCTAGGAGCTATAAGGCTGACTTTGGCAGCTTCTATGGTTTCCAACTTATCTCAGGCAAGGACAATGGTAGAGTTAATGGAATCTTTGGCAAATTTATATGAAAAACCCTTAGCTTTGAATAAGGTATTTCCTATAAAGCAATTATTTAATTTGCAAATGCTGGAAGGTGGATCGGTATATAGTCGTCTTAGTGATTTCCATGGTTTGGTAAACTAGTTAAATTCAGTCAAAATAGTTTTTGATGATGAAATTAAGGCTCTCTTAATCTTATGCTCTTTATCGAAAAGCTGGCATAGCTTGGTAATGGCAGTAAGTAATACTGCGTCTGCTTCAAATATATTGAAAGTTGATGATGTTTTTAGTGTAATCTTGAATGAAGAAATTCACAGGAAAAGCACAGGTGAGACATCAGGTAATGCTTTAAGTGTTGAAAGCAGGGGATGGCAAAGAGAGAAGGGCAAGCAAGGAAAATCAAGGTCAAAGATAGGCAGTGGATCCAAATCTAGGTATGGCAGTATAATCTGCTGGAATTGTGGAAAGAAAGGACATGCAAAGAAAGATTGTTGGTTGAAAGAAGATCAACATGAAGAAGTAGATGTTGCAGGTATTGTTGCACAGGATGCTCTTATAGTTTCTTTGGATAGTCAGGTAGAATTATGGGTTTTAGATTCTGGTGCTTCTTTTCATGTAACCCCAAATAGAGAATTTTTTTCATGATTATGTCCATGGAGATTTTGGAAAAGTTTATTTAGGGGATGGTACGCCTTGTCAAATTGTTGGCAAAGGGAAAGTGCAGCTGAAATTGCAGACGGGCAACACATGGGTGTTGAAGGATGTCATGCATGTTCCCATCCTCAAGAGGAGTCTAATTTTTACAAGAAAGTTGGGTGATGAGGGTTGCATAGTTACTCTCACAACGGAATCTTGGAAATTTTCCAAGGGTGCACTTGTATTAGCAAGAGGTAAGAAAGTAGGTACACTTTATCTATCTACTTGTATTACTGATTCTCCTTCTGTTTTATCTACTTCAGATGTAGATGCAAAGATGTGGCTCTATAGGCTTGGTCACATGAGTGAGAAGGGAATGGATGTTCTTAAGTCAAAAGGTAAGCTTTCAGATTTGATAGACTGAGATTTCTGTGAGCATTGTATGTTTGGGAAATAGGTGAAAGTGAGGTTTCTCACAACTGGGTCAACAAAGAAGAAGCACAGGTTGGAGCTTGTTCACACAGGTGTGTGGAGACCAGCTCAGGGAGCTTCTATTGGAAGATAACAGTGTTATGTTTCTGATGATGCTACAAGAAAGGATTGGGTTTATTGCATAAAGAGGAAATCTGATGTTTTTGACATATTTAAGAACTGGAAAGCCTTGGTTTTCAAGGAGAAAATGATGGACAGAGATCAGCTCAAGGGGCTGAATAATTCTGAGCAAGGCAATTTGGACAAGGTTATGATCCAAAGTGAGCTCACGGGTAAATGTCATCACTCACAGGAAAACACAGTTACCGACGTCGGTCAGATGAGAACCGACATCAATCAGGCAGGAACCGACGTCGATCAGGTGAAGACCGAAGTCAGTGATGTCAGGCAGGTGAAAATTGACATTGATTAGGTAATAACCGATGTCGATCAGGTTGGTCGCATGGAACCGATGTCGGTCGGATGCAGACTGAGAAATGACCGGGATCGATCACTATTAGAATGAAATTTGGGCAGACAACAAGCTGTCAAGGAGTCTCAAACGCCCATGAGGAAGACTGAAAGGGTAAGTAAGCCTCAAATTCATTATTCCCCTTTTTTATACTACTTATTGCTCACTGATAGTAGAAAACCATGAAGTTTTGAAGAGGCAATGCAGGTAGAATCTAGGAAATAGTGGGAGCATGGCATGAATGAGGAAATTGATTCCTTGGAAGAGAACCAAACGTGGGATTTGGTAGAGTTTCCAGCGGGGATGAAAGCACTAAAAGATGAATAGATTTATAGGTTAAAAAAAAGAGAGAATGGACAGATGAGATAGAAGGCTAGGTTATATGGTCTTGAGCAAGCTGCAGGACAATGGTGTTTAAGGTTTGACAGGTGTATGACAAAGCATGGCTTTTGTCAATGTCAATGTGACCATTATGTTTATTTTACCAAGTTGGATAATATTAGCTACATTATCTGCTTGTTGTAGGGTCACACATGTAGGGAATTGCTGAGCTAAAGGTAAAATTAGCTCACATGTGTGCCATGAAGGATTTAGGTGCAGCAAAGAAAATCTTTGGCATGACTATTTCTAGAGACAGGGAAAGTCACAGGTTGATTTTGTCTCTAAAGGATTATGTGAATAAGGTAGTGGAGAGGTTCAATATGCAGGATGTAGAACCTGTTAACACACCTATGGTTGGACAGTTCACTGAACAGTGTTCTAAATCACATGATGAGGTTGAGTACATGAGTACTAGACCTGATATTGCCCAAGTAGTGGGAGTTGTCAGCAAGTTTATGGCCAATCCAGGAAAGGAGCACTGGAAAGCAGTTCAGTGGATTCTCAGGTATCTGAGAGGGACCAGCAGCAAGTATTCATGCTATGTAGGGTCATGCACTTCTCTACATGGGTATGTAGATTTAGATATGGCAGGTTACTTGGATGACAGGAGAAGCACCACATGATATGTGTTCACTGTTGGTGGAACGACGGTTAGCTGGATATCAGAGTTGCAGAAGGTTGTTGCAGTCACGGTGGCTAGCAAGGAAATTATATGGATGACACGGTTCATGGAAGAGTTGGGAAAGGAGCAAGAGAGTTGCAGATTGTACAGTGATAGTCAAAGAGCAATTCATTTTGCAAAGGATTCAGCCTTTCATTCAAGAACCATACAGCTTAAGTACCACTTCATTTTACAGGTATTGGAGGATGGTGAGTTGAAGCTGGAATGGATCCATATGGATAGGAACCTTGCAGATATGTTAACAAAGCTAGGAACAAAGGAGAAGTTGAATCTTCATTCAATTTTTTGTTGGTCTTCAAGACTAAACTTGAAGATGTGGAATACAAGCCATAAACAAATTAGAGGATGTACAAGTACACGTACAGATGCAACTATTTATTTCCCAGTGAGAGATTGTTAGGTTATGGAGCTAAAAGCTTCACAGGTATGCAAATGGTGGAGGTTGTTGAGTGTCATAGTAACCGACATCTGTCAGGCCAACTGACGTTGGTCATATTCAGTGTATAGAGCAACCGGCATCGGTTAGGGGTCGGCCGGCATCAGTTAGACAGGAACTGACGTCGGTCATCTTCAGATAGATAGAGACTGACATCGATCATCTGTGCATTCCAGAACTGGTCTAATTTTAGACGAACAGTCAGTTTGCATGTAAAGACTAATTTTAGTCTTGAGTCTGCATTTCTAATTATTGTAATTGGGAAGTATAATTATTGTTTGGTTTGGGATCTATTTAAGAGACCCATGGGGCTGTATTGTAATTAAGGACTCAAAGACAAGGAAGAGATCCTTTCGAGTGTAAGATCAATTGATCTGTAGGTAGCAAGATCAGGGAGATCTACATGGTAAGCAAGACCAGTTAGATCTGCAGGGTGTGCAAGATCAAGAAGGTCTGCTTGGTAAGCAAGATCAAGGAGATCTACTTGGAGTACTTGGAGTACTTGGTGGACTGGAAGTAGGCAACAACGGTTGAGTTGATTGTCGCTTACTGGTGGAGGGAACAACTCAGTGTTAAGTTGTGGTTGTAATTGATTAAAAGAGAGAGCTCTTGAGGGAGAATTAATGTACGCCCAAGAGGTGTGGGAAGAGTGTGATTTATTCATTGTATTTCCTTCTGGAAGAGTGTTAATACAAGATTGTATTGTCTCTCATATTCTGTGCTATTTCTGAATTCTAGTTACATATTACTTCTGGTTTAATTCTGTGTTTAATTACTTATACAAAGGTAATCAAGTGTGCTCTTAAGGAGTAGGATCCTGACATTTGAGTCACACATCGGACATGTAGCCTTCTCACAATCAAAATAGCCTCATGTCATCCTTATCGACCCTTGACAATAACAACCATCCAATCAAAGACCTTGACCCCTACAAGCTATGTACCCCTTTGCAATGAGTCCAAGTCATGTAAATCCAACAACTACCCTAAACCCAGGTCTGGTGTAAGATATCATTTCCCGTCACCATCGCAACCTAACTCACCTCCTCACACATCACATTAGCACACTGTAACAAGGAACACATTACCTCATTTTCTATCATCACCTCCACCAGAAATATACAATTATTTTTCTTAACTCTTCATGCACAAAAGGTGAGATGGGATCGGTGGTGATGGGTTTCGAGTGAGGTACAACTACCAAATTACACTCATTCACTTCAAAAAACTTTTACATATTTATATTTATTATTAATATATTATATTTTATAAAATATTATTATATTATATACAATTATATAATAAACTATTATTAATATTTTAATAAAAATTACACTCAAAATTTTAATCTTTTTATTATCATCTATTAAAAATTATTAATAATTTGCTCTAAAAAAATTTATATGATATTACGTATTAAATATTGTAAATTAAATAACTAAAAAAATAATGGTTTATATTTATATGTTAATGTAGATTAATAACATACTCTTTTCAATATAAATTATAGTCAACCATTAAAGAGATAGAGACAACATGGATGAGCATGGAAACCAAGTGTCGAGGTAAACCGATGCTAGTTAGAAAGGAAAGTTGTGGCCCGCCTGTCTCAAATGTTGATTAGTGGAGAAATTGATGAAAACTTCATTGTATTCATAGATGCAATGCCCTGGTAGAAAATTTTATCCTATCACATGGAGAGAAATGGAGGACTTGTTAACTCAAATACTGGGTTAGAATCATATGTCTTAATACAATTCCTTGTAATATGGTAAAATCTGATGCATCTCAAGTTGTTAAGAAAATGAGAATTGAAGAAGTAGACGATGATGAGACAATGGAAGACACATGTAATATGTTAATCCCTATGTTTAAGTTTTGAGAATGAACTAATGTGATTAGTGTATTGGTTGTTGGTAAATAGTTTTGTAGTTGGGTCTAGGTGTAATAAAGCACTATTTCATCAAAATTTTGCCTAAATATTTAATACATTTAATTGATTTAATTCAATGGATCTATATATTCACTTGCAACGGAGAATGACAGAGCTGAGACAAGGGTTGCTTACATGATTTCATGTTGTGTACATCTTATGGAAAGGTCAATAGGTGATTTCATGCTTTTATGTTGTGCACATATAGGGATTTACTGCTATCACAATGTCTAAAATTAAAATCTAGTGCCAGATGGTTGGAATCAATCATCAAGACATTGGGAATAAATGGTTATGAGAGTCTCACTTCTACCCAAATTCCTTCCATGTCCAAGATGTAAAGTTATTTGGCATTTGAATAGACAGGAGAAATGTTGATGAATCCATTGTTTGGTATTTGATTAGACACGAAAACAACCTTCCAAAACTATTGAGTATCTTTGGGGTTTTAGTCTCATGTGAGACGAATCTAAGGGGTTGGCACTCCAATAAAAATGCCTTCGATGTAATTAATTCAAATTTATATTCCAAACATCTTTTCACATATAAATATATAAAAAATAAGAGTCGCATAGTGGCTATTCCCTACATTTATATTAAGAATTTTTTTATGTTAATTATGTATTTGTAATGTAAGCTTGCTTTAATAGATTGAACTTGAAAATACAATCACGAGTTTAATTAGTATTAAAGACCACTATACGGAGTTAAATTTCTTCACCCTAAACTTTGACATCATGGTATTATGGTCAATCAAGGTATTCTAGTCAGATTAGGTCCTACTACATTTATTTTTTAAGTACAAATAAATATTTGTTTTTAATATATCAAAGGTCTATAAATTAAGCACATAGACCAACAATTGCAATACACCCTAGGTGGTCCTTAATAAACAATGGAAAGTTTACCTAAACTTAAGTTCTTCTTTGCATTCTTTTATTGATGTTGATGTTGATTTTGATATTGCCAGTTGCAATACAAGTGGAAGCACATATGACATCTAGTAAGAAGCTACTATTTTCAATGTTGTATGTATTTCGAGACTCGACAATAAATCCTAGTAACAACAATGACCTTTCAAGATGAGCCTTGATGAGAAATGTCAATCAAACCCATACCTCATACCTCTTAGGGAAGACATCAGTTTCTTAGGCCACCCTATGGAACCCTTTGGCAGTGGAGGGATTAGCCCAAATGAAGTCACAAATATTTTTTCAAGCTTTTAGATTTAATTTTTAGCTGAAACCTAACAAGAAGAAGAATACACACAAGTGGCTATAAGCACCTTGAATAAGATTTTAAACTTACCAACTTATGAAAAAGGCTTGGTGATCCAATACAAAAGTTTTTTCTCAACCCTGTCCACCACATATTTCCAAAGGCTAGAAGGGGAGGCCTGGAATGCAAAGCAAATTCCCATGAAATTTAAAATTTCATTGTGTTGGATCCATTTCCACTCATAATTTCTCACCCAAGGAGGTGGAGGGAGGAAGGATTGTTTGTATTATTGAGTTTTTTGACATTAAATGGAAGATTTAGAAGCAAGACAAAAAATATCTAGACAGTGCATGGCATTGGCAACATTATCTTCATCTTCAATGAGGGTGATAAAAGAGTCATCCATAAAATACCCATTAACAAGTTGCACAGACTCCTTAGAGGGAAATGAAATATCATGGACAAACCCTTGAGATTGAGCATTAGCAAGAAGATAGACAAAACCTCCAGTAGCAAAAACATAAAGAGAAGGTGCTAGCAAGCAACCTTGCCTAAAGATTGAATTACTCAGAGCTAACTCGATTAATAGAAAGAGAGGCTTATTTGAATTTTATTATAATATAAAAGATGTAACATTTAACATATGAAAATTTTACATTGCATCATTATAATTTAATATAGCATTGTAGTGTATGAAGCATGTAAATAACTTTCAAGTTTTGTATATGTATCGTAAGTGTAGTATTGAATAGATTAAGCATTTGAATCATATATGTAGTATGTGCATGATATTCATCACAACACCATAGATGTATGTAATTAGATACTTATTACTACATGATAGGAATAATGACACCATAGTAGCAAGTAACAAACATGTAAGCAAAGTCACACAATGTCATGTAAGAAGGCACAGATGCCACATATAAGGGACATGTAAGATGTCATAAAGAGTTAGAAGGAATGTATAAATGCCACACATAAGGCCCAAAGGTTGAATAAAAGGGACATGAATGTTGCATAAATATAGGAGGCCAAGGGCCACACACACAAGGCATGGTGATTCCACACAATCAAGATGTTGTATGTTTAACATGCATAAGGTCAAGGGCCACATACAAGAAGAAAACAAATTGAAGCATGTGATGAAAGGAAATAAGCATAGATAAATTGAAAGTAGCATATTTTAATCATATGTATTTATGTTCATGTTAGTAAATAACATATTCATTATGATACATGTAAAATATGAATGAAAAAGAGACATGTTTTCGTTATAGCTCAACATGGAAAAGAGATTTTGGATAAATAAAACTTGTAAGAGTTTTCAGCAATAACATTGAAATGACCCCAAATTAAGCAAGGTTGTTGGGTAGAAAACTAGCCCAATATCAAAACCATGGAAAAGTATGCATTGAGCTTGAAATTTGAATGGTATCTGAATACATTATGTATTCTGTGATGAAAACCTATAAAAACATTTATTATGATTGTGTTTCAATTGAAATCAAAGATGTAAAATATGTAGGGATTAGAAAGAAGTAGAGGACAAGGATGCAGTATTCTATTGTTTGACTAGTGCAGCTCTATCTTGATTGATTGTATGCAATATTTTTGATTGGGATGGATGTTTTTGTGTATGAATATTTATTGTTTTGTAGAAATATGTCTTGTTTCACTATTAGATATCTTGTAAGAAGCATTATGTTTTGAAAATACAATGAAATATGTTATGTAATGAAAATAAAGATAGATGATATATTAAAATGTGTAATCTAATAACATGAAAGTATGCCTACAAGACCTAGTTTTGATTTTTTTTAATAAATATTTTGATTTTTTTGGTAATTTTTTAGCATATATGAATGTTTTTGTATTTTTATATATTTGGAAAGTAAATCATACATAAATGAAAATCTCAAAAAGACAAAATCAACAACAAAATTTTGAAATGAAATAAGGAGGGGAAGATTTGAACAACCTGCAACATGATTTAAAAGCAAAGCATAACAAAGAAGAAGGAAAAATGAAATGCCTCAAATGTAGTGTATATGTAGCATAAATGGCAAGCATGGCCATGTGATCTCATGTGAAAGTAGATATATGTGAGCATGCAAGTGAAAATGAGAGCTAAAACATGTATAGATGTGTAAAAAATGATCAAATAAGGCACCATGAAAGATGTGCATTGAAAGGTTGGTAAGATAGTTGTCTTGGATTGTTTGAATTGGATTGAAAAAAATATGAGAATAAGTACCCCAAAATAAAAATAGAGCCAAGGTCTAGAATAAAATGGATTAGGTGTATAAGAATAAGCAACAAAAATAAAGAGCAAAAAAGCTACGTACAATAAAAATGCAACTATAAGCCAAGAAGCTTGTTAATGGGATGCCTTAACCCTCAATTATATTTCTATATTAATATTCTGCATAATCAAGATCATTAGGATCATACCAATCTTATGTGAAATTAGGATCATAACCATTGATGTAAGCATTATCATAGGAAAAAGTAACTTATTAGGTTGTGATGGAGATTGTGAGATGTCATTTTTATTATCTTGTATATGTGCATCATTGTTAATGGCTTGCATCTTATCTTGAATTAGAGAAGGATCATATGTGATTGGTTGAACATTAGGAAGAGAAGTAATTGGTGCTTTAACTTCTTGACTTGGAGAAGCAATCATAGCTTTTTTTGTTTTGACCTTATCTCTTTCCTTTTGAATCTTTCATTCAAATGTGAGAAATTATTGCATAAATGGGTATTTTTTCTTATATGAAAATTGTTCTTTCAAATTTACTTTTGGTGATTGTTCTTTTTGCAATTGTGCTTTTTCATCTTATTCTTTTGGTAATCTTACTTCTTGTAATTTTCTTTTTGAATATTTTCTTGTTTTAAATTATTTTTTGGTATCCATATTTGCTCTGTGTTCTTTTTTCACTTATATTTAGGATATTTAATATAAGTGGGTTGCTTAATAGGAATATCTTGTACAAGATCATCACTATCAAGAAGAATTTGTACTTTAGTCTTTGAAGCCCAATAATTATCTATAATAAAGGGGGTGAGGAAAAAGTGTGAGTGAAATCTATGTCCACATTTATAGGGGAATCTAGAGAGGAAACTATAGGTGTGATCAAAGAAGAATCAAAATAGAAACCCAACGGGGTGTCTAAAGGATGCACCAAAGATAAATCTAGAGGTTTATCTAAAGAGGAATCTAAAGGTGAATTCAAAGAGGAATTTATAGGGGTGATCAAAGGGACTATGATAAACGTCATCGTGAGGCTCTCATGTTGTTAAAATTGTCAGTAGCAGATAATCTAATCTCAGAGGTCAGAAATGCGACTATAGCATCAGATTTATGGAAAACTTTATCTTCAAAATATCAGGCTTCTGAAGCCGGTAGAGTGTTGTATTTGAAGAATTTGTTGTTTTCCACTAAGATGCAGGAAGGTGGCTCCATTTCTGAGTTTTTATTGCAGATCAAGGACATCAGTGACCAGTTGAAAGCAGTGCAAAACCCTGTTGATGAGCAAGATTTGATTGCACTTGTTATGCAAAATCTTCCACCATCATTTGAGTCATTTGTGGAGTCCTTGCACATGATTGCTGAGATGCAGACTTTGGATTTTGAAACATTGTCTACATTGCTATTCCAAAAGGAGAGACGATAGGAGCATGCAGTATTGTCTACATCCACTTCCACAGAGAGTGCATTCTTTATTAAGGAAAAGGGTAAGCAATCTAGTAAAAATAACTATCCATCAGAATCTTCACAAGTAAGTGGTAATAAGAGATCTAAATGGAAATGTTTTTACTATAAGAAACCTGGTCACCTTAAGAAAGATTGTAGGAAAAGACAACATGATATGGCTAACCCCAAAAAGAAAGCTCATCATGCGAATGTAGCTGAAGGTGAAGGCGAGGAATCACCAGATTTTGCTTTCATGGCTTCCAGTGGTAATTCTGTGGTGGATCGAGCTTGGTACTTTGATTCAGGGGCATCTCGCCATTATACATGCCATAAGGACTGGTATGTGGATTTTGTTGAAGATAACAGTAGTAATGAATATGTATCTTTAGGAGATGGTACAACATATTTTGTGAAAGGATTTGGTAACGTTCATATAAGTTTTAATGGTACAATAAATTATACATTCAAGAATGTTAGGTATGTACCGGATATGAACAAAAATCTTCTTTCAATCAATGAGATCACCTCAAAATCTAATTTTGTTGTAAAATTTCAAGAACAACAATGTTTAGTCACCACTAAAGATAACAAGATTATTGCTGTTGGGATCGGTGAGAAAGGATTGTATAAGCTTGCAGATCCAATCAAAGCAAAGGAAAGTGCACTTGCAGCAGTTGATAGCACAAGTTCACTATGGCATGAAAGGTATGGGCATTTGAATTTTCAGTATTTGACAACATTGAGTAAGACTAAGATGGTTAAGGGGATTCCTTCTATTCAGCATAGTCATTATGTATGTACTGGATGTCAGTTGGGGAAGCAAGTTAGACATTCATTTGATGTTGGTAAAGCTTCGAGAGCAAACGGAGTATTTGATTTGGTACATGCGGATTTGCATGGTCCAATGCAGACACCTACCCCTTCTGGTGCCTGTTATTTCCTGTTACTGGTTGATGATTTCTCTAGGAAAAAGTGGGTATACTTTCTAGTAAATAAATCTGATTGTTTTTCTAACTTTCTTACTTGGAAAGTTATGGTTGAAAAACAGGCAGGACGGCCAGTGAAATCTCTTAAAACGGATAATGGGGGTGAGTTCATCTCAAAATAGTTCAAGGAGTTTTGTGCCACTAAAGGCATACACAGACAATACACTACACCTTACACTCCACAACAAAATGGAGTTGTGGAAAGGCGTAATAGGACGGTGATGGACATGGCTCACTGTATGGTCCAAAGCAGAAATGTCCCATACAGGTATTGGGCAGAGGCAGTGAATACAATAGTATACATCCTCAACAGAAGTCCTACAAAAGCTTTGGAGAATTTGACTCCAGAGGAGGCTTGGTCAGGTCGAACTCCAGATGTAAGTGATATCGAAAAATTTGGTTGTGTAACTTTTGCAGTTATTCCTAGTCAAAAGAGAAAAAATTTGGATGCAAAAAGCAAAACATACATGTTTGTTGGATACAATGATCAGTCAAAGGCCTACAGATTACTTGGTGTTTCTACTAACAAAGTTGTGGTAAATAGAGATGTCATAGTAAATGAAAAAATGCCATACTTCACAGCAACTGGTCAAGTTTCAGATATTGAGTCATTGTTATCTAATGATTCCATTATTAGTTATAATGTGAAAAATGAGCAAGATTTTTGTTCATCAGTGGAATCACATTCCAGGGAGGGAATTGATACAGGTCATTGTGAGGTTCCAGCATCACAACCAAAGAAGCCAAAGTGGTATACTACCATAATTGAAGCACTAAAAGAAGGAGACTTGCCACAAGGTGTGGAAGGTAGAAGACTGAGATCGGGAAAGCAGTTTGGTAATAGAGGTGAGCATGTTAATCTTGCTCTAACAACTGATGTTTCACAAGTATTTGAGCCTAATTATTTTTCAGAGGCCAAAGGGAAGTTTGAGTGGGAATCAGCTATGCAATTGGAATATGATTCCTTGATGAAAAATAATACTTGGAAGTTGATGGAACTACCACCAGGGAAGAAATCCATTGGTTGTAAGTGGATTTATAAGGTAAAATACAAAGCAGATGGTTCTTTGGACAAACACAAAGCCAGACTTGTTGCAAAAGGTTATGCACAAGAGGAAGGGGTTGATTATGAGGAGACTTTTGCTCCAACCACCAAGATGGTAACTTTTCATTTGATTATTGCTATTGCTGCTCAGTTTGGATGGCAGGTGCACCAAATGGATGTAAAGAGTGCTTTCTTGAATGGAGATCTAGAGGAGGAAGTCTACATGGTTCAGCCACAGGGTTTTCAGGTTCCTGGTAAGGAACATCTTGTTTGCAGGTTGATCAAGTCCTTGTATGGACTTAAGCAGGCTCCTCGAGCTTAGTATACAAAAATAGACTCATATCTTAGGGAGTCAGGTTTCAAAAGGTGTAACTCGGAACCAACTCTCTATGTAAAGGTGTCTGGTGATGATATCTTGATTCTCATTATATATGTTGATGATATAGCCATCACTGGGAGTAGTACTAGTCTCATTCAGCAAATGAAAGCTGATGTTTGTTGTACTTTTGACATGACAGACTTAGGACTATTGGAATACTATTTAGGTGTTGAGTTTTGGCAAAGTGGTAATACTATATTTGTGTCACAGAATAAGTATGCTAGTTCATTGCTAGAAAGGTTCAGAATGATGGATTGTAATCCAACTCACACACCTATGGAAACAGGAGCTAAAATTTCAACAAACATTGATTCACCTCCGGTCAATGAAACAGTGTATCGGTAGCTAGTGGGTAGTCTCATTTACCTCACTACCACTAGACTGGATATTTGTTTTGCAGTGAGTTTTCTATCTCGCTTCATGTCTAAACCATAGGAATTCCATTGGTTAGCTGCAAAACGAGTATTAAGATATGTCAAAGGTACTCTTGACTTTGGCATACTGTATAAGAAGTCTGTAGATTTTGAACTTTCAGGATATTCTGATTCTGATTGGGCAAGTTCAGTTGATTCAAGAAAATCTACAACAGGGTATGTTTTCACTTTTGGTTCAGGAGTTTTCTCATGGCAGAGCAAACTACAAACTACAGTAGCATTATCTTCAACAGAAGCAGAGTATAAAGCTGTGGTTAGTGCAGGTTGTGAAACCATGTGGATAAAGAAAATTTTGGAGGATCTTCAGTTTGAGTCATCAAAGCCTACTCCAATTTTTTGTGACAACCAAAGTGTTTTGAAGATGGTGAAGAATCCAGTATTTCATGCCAGGACCAAACACATTGAGGTTCACCATCATTACATCCGACAGTTGGTTACAAATGAAGACATCATTCTCTTCTACTACCCCACTGTAGAGCAACCAGCTGATATAATGACCAAACCACTTGGTACAGACAAGTTCATAAAATTTAGAGATAAACTTGGTCTTGTTTCTAGTTTAGTCATTAAGGGAGGGTGTTAGCATATTATTGTATTTACCTTAGGTTATTTACTAAGGTAATTTATTTTGGTTAGTTGCCTTAACCACTTTGGTTAAGAGGTTAGTTGTTTATTCGGCCTTTGTTATTTCATGCAAGCCAACATAGGTTAGTTTTATTATACCCGTCTCATGCTTCACAGGTATTTCATTTGTTTGCCTATTTAATAGGCCTTCATGCTTGGTTGAACGTTGAACAAGTGCTCTGCTATTCTCAATCTCATTTTCTCTCTGTATTTTATTTAATCTAATATAAGATAGAATTTAAAGAGGTGTATATTGATGTGAATATAGGGAAAACCAAAGAGGAAGCTAAAAAGGAAACCAAAGGGCAAACTAGAACCTTTATAATCAAAGGTAAATACAAATAAGTACCCGAGATGGGGTCTAGAGGATGCTTTAAAGAAAAATTTATGGATGAAGCAAAAGGTGCCTCTTCCTCCTTTGGGATAAAGATACAACACAATAATTCATAATAAAATGGTTTAGATGTATCTTTGTTATTAAGATCATTAGATGTATCCTTGCTATTAAGATCAAAATCATCCATATAATCATCTTCCATAAGTTTTTCCTTATTTCTATTTTTCCATTCAACTTTATCATAAATAAGAGGCATAACATGAGTAGAAAATAATTCATCAAGGGGATAAATAATACTATCATATCTATTGTGGCTATACATGAGATATAACATGAATATAAAATACAATGAGTGCAATAAAGATAATGTTACAGACTAACAAGTAATCTAGCATGTATAAAGGAACTAATCACTAAGCATAAAATGCAAGCAAAAATCAATGTATGATAGGTAATCTAGGTAAGGGTCTTGAATGATTTATAGTTTCTCAGATATACTTACTCAATTGTTAATTAGTGTCAGCGTAATGTTTTAGAAAACCATACCTATAGACCAAATACCCTGTTTTGAGTGCAATTTGAGTGTAACTTCCTTAAATGATATGTGAATCCCAGGTGCACCACAAATCTGATTGATAAAAAGGTTTTCTATTGGTGTAAACAAAGGATCCTAGGTGTTTACGATATAGAATGAGATAAGTGGAAACTAAATTCCATGTTTAGCTTTGTATCATGGCTATGAATACTAGATTAAAACACCTCACACCATGATGTCTATAAATAAAACACTACGTAGCCCTTCACAACAGTAGCTAAGTAGTTTTAAAACTGTTAGAACACAATTTCTAAACAAACAATAGTAAATAAAAAATAAAGTGAGATATTTTTGAATAAGAAAATAATAAATTCAACCTGAAGTTGAAAGAAAGAGTCTTTGTGTCAGTATTTATCTGATTATTCTAAGGTCAAAAAAAATGAATTATTATGTTACGGATAATATCTAAGGTTGAGGATTGTATTCTTTTATTATCATGAATTTATAGAATTAATCTAAAACCCTAAGATAAAAATCAACAAGTAACAAATAGTATTCTAATTGAAACGTTGGCTGACCAAAATGTTTACACTAGAATTAATTGGAATAAACAATTAACTCTAATTAGAAATGTAAACTATTGAAATCTGATCTAAAAAGTTAAATAATATAGAATATAGTAAATACAAAAATCTATAGAAGTTGTAAATTGTTAATAATAGAAACTAGGGCTAGGATTAGAGAATTATCATTCAAAATTAATTTATTTTACACTGTGTTATCTTTTGATTGACTGTAACTGTCTGTAAGAACTTACAAACACATGCATCAAAAAACATAGATCTACTATATACTGGGACAAGGTCGTAGTTTGGACCGTTGTCTGATATTATGGCTTTGTCCAAAAGAATGTGTGGTGGATTTAAAAATATAGACTTGTTCACCCCTATCTGTAGATGAACTATTTTCAGGGGAAGCTCAATTTGATGAATGGAAGACCTGTAAAGTTGATTTCCCAGTCTTTCACAAGCACACAAGAGGGATCAAATGCAAAATGGGGAAATGAGATACATCCAAGCTATCCTAAAAAAACCCCTTTTTGAGCGAGTGTTGCTTACATAGTGAGGCCAATGTAGTTCTCCCTTTAAAAAAGATCATGTGAATGCAATTAGCAAGATTTAATTATAATCCCTGATAAATGATGCCCTTAACATGTAATAAAATAATGTTAGGCTTGGTTAGGGATTGTAGTATTGTAACATAATTATATTAACAATACTTACTTAAAAGATATATGCTTTTTGTTAGTGAAAACTAGTAAGAGAATCATTGGTTTCAAGTGTGAGCCTTGATGTAGTTTTATAGGTGAATCTTTTGAATGTTTTTGATAACTAATCTACGGGTTTATGCATTAGAGCTATTATGAAGTGTGTCATTTTGAAACAATTACTGTTAGAGCATTGTGGATAAGGACACACTGTAGGACAAGGACATAGCTTGTTTTTATCTAATAGTGTGTTCTTTCTCAGAAGGGACATCGGCTTCTAAAACCAAAGTGATGGTTAACTATATGCTGAATAGGTATAAAATAGGGAACTCTTGGAGATATGCATAGTAATTGCAAGACTTTGAAGACTTCATTAGAGATTGTAGGTTATCAAAATGGCTAATTCACCAAGCAAGATAAAGGTGTCAAGAATAAGCATTTATTAATTAAATTTTCGTGTCTACACACACCCAATGTAATGTCATCTCTATAATACCAAAAATATCCTTCAAACAAAATAATGACATTGTATTCAACAAATTCTATCCATAGTAACAATAATATGAGAGATGAATCATCTTCCAACCCAAAAAAACTTTTAAAGGAATTGTAGAATCATACGGTGTGTTAAATTACTTGAGATTGCCATGCAAAGGATGTTGGTTACAAATGGGTATGCATGGGCAAAAAAGTGTTTGAATGGAATAATTAGATGGAATGGGTTTGATGAGCTTTTGGCGGCCCAAAACGAGAAGCAACACGCCGCCAGACACCATTATCACTGTCAGAATCCTCATCCCTCCACCAATATTATATCAAGTTGAAGCAAATTACTGGTACGTAGAGTCTGTATAACAAATAAACTTGGAGAGATGTTATGGTTTGATTCCCTCGGAACTGGACTTCTTTAGAAATAATTGGAATTTGACGGCGTCACGCTTCAACAATGATCTCACCCATGGCAGGGTCTTCGTCCTCCTTAAATGGCGGCCCTACCCATTCCCATCCCATTCTTTATGAATTGTTGTCAAAGGCCAAGGGTTGCCGACGTTGTTGACTTATCGTCCATCCTGACGTCACACCAAAATCGCAAGCAAAACGTGTGAAAACGTGTAGCAGACGGCCGATGTTATCGTAGATTGGAAAGAAGGAACCTTACACATCTGCTAATGACAAAAGATCCAAGAAAGCTTCAGACAATGAAAAAATAATTTCCACAATCGTAGAAGGTTAACCCCATTTGGCATAAAATGACAATAATTTGTTGTACGATTCTAGTTGATCAAATTTATGGGTAACATAATTCTAGTCAGATGCATTGAGCTATCTAATTTTTAGATCTTCTATATGAATAGCTTTAAGACCTACCTTTCAACATTTTCAAAACATTTTTAGATCTCATTTGTGTTCGCTTCTAATTTACTTCTCTCTTTCTCTTTCCTTTCACTATCATTTCTTGTTCATAGTTTGATTGTACTTTCAATTGTTGTTTTAGGCACGAGGGATAATATAATCAATATTGTTTGTTATATTTAATTATATCTTTCTTGTGCCATAGTTTTAATGACTTGTGTATAGTGTAATTATCATTGTGAAAACATTTTGGTGAACTTTTTCCAAGCTTCCCCTTTTAGGATTTGATTTTTTTAATTTCTTATTGTTGTAAGGTTTTCATTAAACATGATTCTTGTGTGTGCCTTATCATTAGGTTTCTCTTTACTTGGAGAATGTCTACTTTGCTTAATAATAAACCTAAATACTATTGAGTCAAAAATATTCAATAAACATAGAAAATTCTGAAATAATACCTTGTATAAATTGTATTGAATAATTTAAATAATTATAAAATATGCATAAATAAATTTCAACTCAGAATTGGAGTTGACATGCAAAATTTAAAACTCTAAAAAATAAAAAACTTGACCTGTTATTTTTAGTAAGTTTCACATGCAAGCATATGTAGCCCTAAAAATCTCTAAAAATATTCTAAACACTAAATTAAACTATCAAACAAATTTCAACTAAAGTTCATGTCCAGTTACAAAAATATACAATTTTTAAAAATAGAAAAATATCAAAAAAATACTAAAATGAATTTTCGGAGCCTCAGATGGTCACTCATAGCCTCTAAAAATATCTATAATCGGATAAGACATGTTATGGCTACACCAAGCTTTTCAAGACAAAAGTTTTGACATGAAGGAGAGCTCAAACAAAGTTACGAATCAAAAGTTATGGCCTCCATAAGTTTGGACCCATTTTCCGCATCACTAAAGCTTGGTTCCTTTCCCCTTAGTATCCTATGTGTGTGTTTGTGTTTCTTTCATTTTTTCATAGGCATAATAGATTTAAATATAACATCTAATTTTGAAATGCCATACACATGAGGGGTTCATAGTTTATTCACATTTTTAGAATTAATGATGGGATGGTTGTGCAAATACTCATCAAATTTTACATGTTTATTTTCTTGCATTTATCATATAATACTAGCATATGGTTTGAAATATGATAGGGTTGTCTATAATAGCGATGTTTGATGTAATAATACCTTGACAATTGATAGCTTTGTTGTTTTTCTTTCTGCTACTAGACCTCTTTCTTAGCTCAATGTATAATAAAACTTTATGAGTTAGATGCCATAACAACCTGGAGGATTAGAGCATATAATGTTTTCATTCCTCTTCTTTTGTTTCAAGCTCAAGCAGGGTAAACCAAAACATCTCTTCTAATCTCCTTCAAGATCCTAGTATAATGTACAAGTGGCTAAAAATTATGATTTTATTGACAACTTAAGAATGCCCATGCCAAGATGTTTATTTGAAAATTTCTCAAAAGGTCAAATATTTACAAATATATAATCTATGAGACCTTGTGTGATGCTACCTTAGTGCATGATATTGAATGAACTTATTTTTTTTCAATTATCAAAAATTTACACAATAATGAGAACCTCATCACTTTTGAGAAGGACTTACCTTCCCAAAATATTATGTACCAATATTTACCATTGAAAAATGGTTCTAGATTGAACTACTTTATAAGACCTTATATGATGTTATCTTATCGCATGATACAAAACCCGCTTTTTTTTCAATTATCAAAACTTTAAAAGATAGTGAGAACCTCTTCTCTTTTGAGAATGAAAACTTACCTCTCAAAATATTGTGGACCAATTAATACCCCTAAATAATGGTTCTAGATTTAAAATTTATAGTGAAGACTTTCTTAAAGCATTTGGCCTTGGTCAACATTCCCTTACACCTTCAGATATATCATAAAAGGGTTTGACAATCAATTGAGAAAGGATCTATAAACAATTACATTGAACATAATGTTGGACCTCAAAAATTAGCCACAAAATGTTGAGAGATATCCAATGATGCGAGTTACAATATTTTACTTGGTAGGTCATGGATTCATGCTATGAATGTGGTTCCCTCTACATTACATAAATTCATAAAAGTGGCTCATGATGATTATATATACTTGTCTCACACATAATGGTCCTTTCTAATTTTACAAAGCGGTCATACTATGGAAAGTTTATTTTTGTAACTTAATATATCAAAACCATCTATAGTGGCTCCTAACCAATCTATTTCCTATGGAAAAATTAAATACATGAGTTATGGGAAAGTAGTAATATTAATGAGGACAATGATACTTGAAATGATAGCATAGAGGGGCATTTATCTAGTCAAAGCTTTATTCTTGTTGATCTAAAGGAATATAAATATGACATGCATACATTTGGTATTGGCCAATTATATTGCATCCTTCAAGAAAATGGAAGGACCTTTCCATCAAACGTGCTTAATCATATTCCATATTTAAATGATAAAGGTAAACAACATATGATGATCACTTGTTTCAATACTAAGAAGCCAAAAAATATCTGGGTCTAACTTAAACTAATTCTTAAAGATACATAATTAAATTTACATGTAAAAATAAAATGGGGTACAAAGGTCAAAGATTAGGATGACATGAATAGGGTATTAAAAAACTAACCATTCCACCTCCTTTCCCATTCAAACTAGGTTCTAGATATAGTAAGGAGATGCATGTACCCTTCCAAGTGGATCAAGAGACTATTAGCACATTTATAAATGTGAGATTTTTTAAGGGAAAAGGGTGTTACTTCTCTAGAGAGGAAGTTTAGTCAGTTTACAACAACATTATGTGATTAAGCACACACCTAGTATCAAAAGTTTGATCCTTACCAGTTAGTAATTGTATTTAGTGTGTTGAAGACTACATTTTGAAAGGAATTCCATATTATAGATAATCATAGTGCTTAAGGATATTAGACAAGATGTATTTGAAGGAGTACATGCATATGATGTGTATTTTAATATGTTTCTTTTAAATATAATTTCCTATGATATACATGCATTACAACATGCTCAATGGTTTGTGGGTGGATTTTTAATACCTTTTTGAAGGCATTTGGAAATGAATACCTTCAAAGATGCGTGAGAATCATTAGAACCTACTTGAGATTGAAACAAGTGGGAGGTTTTGATACAAGCATCAATCCATTTTTTGAGGCTTAGATAACAAATTTGGATACATAATTGCTTAAGCTAATTATAAGTATTGCACAAATCATGAAAAATGGTTTATGGTGTACTGAATGTGAGACTAAAGGTGACACCAAAACTTTTATATTTTGAAAATAATACATGTAAATTTGTGATGTGAAGTGTGACGAGAAGAACATACAATAAAGAGTTTTCCACTTCTACAATGTGCAAAGTGTTAATGCATTATTCCACATGCACCGATATTAAGTTAACTTAGTTTAGCTTATATATCCTAAGTGTTCTTAATCACCTTATCCATGCTTAAGATAAGATAAGTGAGAATGTAATGCTCACACTATTTATCAATTCCACATCTAAGAGGGAGAATCACATTTTCCACTTAAGTGACCAATATGGAAAAGGAAGCTTGCTCTTGCTCAAGCTATTTATACCCCTCATCTCCATTTATATTTTGATAGATGATCTATGATATGAAATATTTGCTTGTGGACTCATTTTTTTCATTAAATGACATATGCATAAATTATTCTTTACCTCTTTCATTTTCAAAGTGTTTCAAATGTAATGGAGTGAGTACATACTGAGGAGTTTACTAGCCTTCATTCCCTCAAATATGTTTCACTCATGGTGATTAGAGATTTTTTCAAACAAGGTACACAAGACATTCTTATTTAGATGTTTAATTATGGATTTATATCTTTTTCAACATTCCCACACCACTTATACATTACCAATATCATTTATAGTCTACCATCTTTACGAGTTTCCAAAAATACCAACTGGGTGTTTTTCATTTGGTTTAGATTTGTCTTTTTTAAGTATTTTTTGAGGGATATTTTTTGTAGTAGTTTGGAGCAATCTTACCCCTACCATTGTACCCAGAAGGGTAAAAAACCTAAAGATCAATAATATACTTGATAAAGTTTTCTAAATATATTTTTGACAACATTTTTAGGTGGCCTTATGTCTAGTTCAAGTACTATTTTTACCGTACAAAAAAAATTTATTTTGTGGATTTTTTTATTTTTTATTTATTTCAAAGACCATACAAATGTATAATCCATATAGTCTTCCCTACCCTCTATTTACCTTTTATATGGCCACATATCCTAGTTTTCCTGTACTACACCATATGGCCTTGTTTAGTGTTGGTTGATCTTTGTTGACCTTTGGTACCTTCTACTGATTTCACCACCATATACCACTTGTACAATTTTTTGACATAGATCCATACTTGACCCTAATGTTTTCATATATAATGATAGTCATGATTATAATTTACATGTTAGATCTTGTGCAATGTCCTCCGTTAGTAGCTGGTCATCCCACCATATGACCACCACTATACACCTACACCAACAATAATCTACCAAACTTGACTTCTTGAAGATTTTAGCATGTGATTGTGTTTGATTGCACTTAGTTTGATTGATAGTTGCCATCAGCTATGGCTAGACCCTAATCACCCATAATACTATGGGATTTACTACTTAATACCCTAAGGTCCATCTTATTTCCTTCCCAAGGTAATATGGACCCCTTTTGCTCTAACACATAACTTGAACTTTGAGAGGTGTGGGAATTCTTTTTTTTTTTTTTTTCTGCAGATTCATTTTTTTAATGTAGATATAGTGGAGCTAATTTTATGTTATATTAGACACCTAATTTATTATAGAAACACATTTATTTTAGTGAAAGTATACTATAGACCCCATTAGGCATCTTCATGGGCCATATCTTGAGATCTGTTAGGGAATTTTTACATGATAGTTTTTCTTTTAAAATTATGTAATTTTTTGAGTATAATCCTGATATGAATTATATTATATGGAAATGAAGATGTCACTCTCTTTTCCTATCATTTCCCTTTGTTATAATATTTTACTTCACACTATGAAGTTATAAGTAGTAGTAAGAGATTCATACTCTTTTTTTTATAACTAGCAATCAATTTCCCTATTGTGGAGGAATATTTGTTCAACTAGGAAACGTTGTATTACTTGTAATTTTTTTTAAAAATTCATTATTTTATGTACTTGGGGGAAGGGTTTGGTAGGTGAGGGGAGGCACTGGGGGGATGTGTTTCTCATCTTGTGAGCATGTTTCTATTTGAGGTTCACTTCAAGGTCTTTTTTCCCTTATTGTAATGGATACATCCTAAGACCTCCACATTCTCACAAAATCCAATCATAACCTATAGTCATAAAATGACATGTTGTTTTCTAAAGTATGTGCACTTGAAGAGGATATGGTATAATATAATAGGGAAAATGAAAAAACACACATGCCTATGTCTCACTTTCATTGGGACCACTTCATACAAGCTTAACACTAGTTTGTGTTCTCTCTACTCTTTATAAGGACATAGGTGACACATGAGTTCTACTACATTTTTAATCAAGAAAGAGAGACTTGAGATTACTTCTGCCAGGCATGAGAGTCTTGATATAGTTTTAGATATATATGTTTTGCTACATACACCATTTTTCATATGAAAACATCTTCATTGACCATATATGTTCATTTAGAATTGATTTTAGATAATATGTTTCCACATCACCATCACTATTTGGGAAGATTTTAGTAGTGTGGTTCCTTTACCTTTTAGTTGCATCATGTGCACACTTTTCAAACTTTCTATCATTGTTCCCTTGTTTTGGAGAAAATATGATGGCTTTTTTGATAGATAGATAGTCTCCTTGTATGGAGCTATTATGGACCATGTATTTTCTTCTTTATCTTTTTGGTTTTTTTTAACGATGTGTCTTATACTCATAATGAACTATACATTGCCATAGGGAGTTTGTTGTTTTAGCCTTTTCTACCTTCATTCATTTATGTGTTTTGTATTTCACCCTTTTCCTATATTAGTTGTTGGGTATTTAATCTCTCCAATCATAATTAGTTCCATACTTAATAAATTTTATATATGGTGACCTCTTCTATATTTTCAACATCTCCATGGTGTTTGAGTAGTGGATTCAAACTACTCGTTTATGTCTTGACATTTTTTGTTACATCCTAATTTCCCACTAAACAACTTTACTTAATTATACATGGATATTTATAGTTGGTAATTTGATTTGATTATTATTAACTAAGGTGTAAGTCATATGTTATTATGGGATAGTTAAATATTATTTTGAAAAAATGATTGCATTGCTATGAGTTTAGCTGTATTGAATATTCTTTACATTATGATTATGTTGTTTTGTTATTTCAACAATATTTTATGATAAATGTCATGATGATATGGACTAACTACCTTCTTACCATGAGTTGGATGTGGGAGAGATTCATCCCTCAGAGCATGATAGAGGGAGAGAATCATCAAAGAGGGTGACATAGATGGAGGTGTTTGGAGATGACACAAGAATATCTAGAACCCATGCACATACCATGTTAAATAGTACATATTATATGCATTATTTGAATTATTAGAATTAGTAGGTTATTTATGTTATCCACATTTAGATAATTATTTATGCTTGTTAGTTGTGTGTTATCTTATTTTAATTCTCATGTTGAATTAATCTTGTATGATTGTGTTTATTTCATGTTAATGTATTCATGATTATTAATGTGTTTAAAAATGTAAATTTGTGGGAATAGTGTGTGATATACGGATTACTGCTAACAAGTATCATCGTCCTTATATTAGTTATATGGTTATCAAGTCATGATGTCGGTCATCTACACTAAGTTAATAAAAAATTATTTTGTTAACCTAGGACTAACCTATGAACTAAACCTAGACATTGTCAATAGTGTAAATTTAAATTTAATGATTAATGAGTTAATTATTATTATTAAGTCATTAGAAAAATATATAAATGGAAAAGTCTCATACATAAAATAAAACTAATATAGCGATTGTATTGAATAGCAACTGTGTTATAATTAGAATAAAACATAGATTAAAAAAATGTTTTAGGGGTGAATTAGATGAAAGCCATGATTTTGGAAAGAAAGAAAAAGTAGGTGACTTATGGAAAATGCAATTTTAAAAAAAAAGGAAAAACACAAAAAGAATGTTAAGTTTTAAAAAAAGTCATTAAAAAAAAAGAAGAATGAAAGAAAAGGAAGATTCGCAACATTGGATAAGAGGAGGAGAGAGTAGGAAAAAAAATTAGAAGAGAAGTGCATCGTGTTGTGGAGGAGAAAGACTAAATCAAGCAAAACTTGTCCAGATAGTGCCATGCCAATTTAGAAGCTCTACAAGGTAGGTGGCATCTTGAATTTTGTTGAGAAGTTCATTATATATAATCTGTGTATATAAGAACTGATATTATTGTTAAATAAATCCATGGAAAAATATATAACTATGTAATATAGAGATCTGAGTATTATTTTATTATATTTATAGCGAACTATATATGTATATAGTGATCTGATTTAGTTGTATAACGATATGTTTGGTGTATTCATATATAAAGTAATATCCTATTATGGTGTATTCATATATGTTTAGTCTATAGCAAATTGATATTATGGTTTGATTCCCTCGAAACTAGATTTCTTTGGAAATAATTGGATTTTGATGGTGGCCTCCTTAAATGGTGGTCCTACCCATTCCCCATCTCATTATTTATTAATCCAAGAATTGTTGTCGAAGGTGAAGGGTTGCCGACATTATTGACCTATCATAGATTCGAAAGAGGGGCCCACCTCATGACATTAAAGGGTGAGGTTTATTGGTGGGATCTCAGTGTTTAATTTTAATCCAAGGTTAATATCTTTTGAAAAGGTTTGAGGTGATTGGGTATCCTTACATTTACATAATGGATTGGGTGGTTATAGGGGGAGGTTTGTCTTATGAAAATTAGATAAGCTTGAGGTTGTTGGGTAAACTTCGAATCTCCCAATTATCAAAAATAAAATAAAAATTAAAAGACTATTCTTGGATAATGTGTAACACTATATCACATAAGTGGGCTCTCTTTATGCCACACCTCTATTAACGTGATCCCACTTTTATTTCTTGTTAAATTGCATGATCTTACAAAGATTGTGTACTTGTCTATTATTGGTTCAAATTATGCATTATTGGGGAATTTATTGATATTTTAATTTTCTATGCACTTTTCTAGACACATTTCAGATGTCCCTTTTCTCTCTTATCTCTTTTCTCCACTTCGAGTTCTATGTCAAAAGTGTCTCAATACTCTTTACATCATATAAAACATTAAGGTGATCATCTGACATTGTTGATATTGAGTAAGGAATGAGATGGACTTCACTGGCTTACTAACATCACAATGCTAGATGAAGACAATCCAATCAAGTGGTGTGTATGAATTTGATTAATCTATAAATCACTATTATTTATTATTTTTTTAAAAAATTGGACAAAATATGTTTAATGAGACATCATTTCATGAGTACGATTTACATGTTTGTGTGATATCTTGCAATATAACGGGTTTTCTATGATACATTGCATGTTTAGTTTTAGAAATCATACAACACATGGGTACTTGTTTGTCTCTTTAGATTCACGCACCATCATTATCTACTCATCTATGAAGAGAAGGTCATTCCCTGATGCGAGGGCCATTCCTTGATGGGATTAGTGCGGGGAATTGTTGGTTCATGGTTGGGGTGGAAAAGCATTCGGATGATGCTCTCACTTCCCATAGCAGTACTACTTTTGAGACAATATATGAAATTGCCACAAATACTGGAGAGTCTAGGGAAACTCATGATCTGGGGAGGCATGTATCTTATATATGTATTTGTATTGTATTTATTATTGAAAACATTATCGCGAAGAGTTGTAATTACCTATTCAATATGGAATGACAACAGTGGTTGTATATTGTACCAGCAGTGGTTGGATATTTGTAATTACTTTCTATGATTATATTATGATGCGTTTTCATTTACTGATATTGATCAGTGATGTATGGTGTAGTATGCTTCATTATAGTTATCACACTTAAAGTCTCTTATATGATTTTTGATTAGATTCTTGTGTTGTAATATATTTATAGTATATGTGTTTTATTAAAAAAATCACATATTTCTAGATGGATCCTAGTGGGGATGTTACATTGGTAATGCTCGTATCTTTAATGGTAAAGTGGGATGAAATTGTTAGAGGATGTGGATTAGAAGAAGTGGACGCAAGGTCACTCAATTTAATGTAATTAGATTTAGGAGACTCAAGAACAACTTATTTATTCTTGTTGCCTACAAAATCAGTGATAGGACAATAATTTTAGTTCCCATACATAGATTCTAGGTTTTTATAATATTGGTATCATTGTAAATCACTAGGGATAGTGACATTTATCCATAATGAAGGGATTTTATACATTGGTGTAGTGTGGAATGGACCGCATGTACTTCATGTATCCACAAATGGCCAAGAAGAAAATTATAGGGCAGCTCAATACCAATTACATGGCAAAGGGTGTCATGGGTGACAGGCCCAATAATGATCGACAAACAAATGGTACACAAAGACTCTCTTTTTGCATTATTGTAGGCTTTAATTATGATGGTTTCTGGTTGTATATCCCAAGTGTTGGACTAGTTTCAAGGAAGCAATATTCAGTCTTGAGCCATTATCCATGAAAACATGCTTGATTTTGTGATAGGAAATGATGGCTTCCATGAATAAAGGATTATTTTGTAAGGAATTAAGGAATGACATATCACTTTGATCAAACAAAATTTGTTTCCCTAGGGATAAAAGCCCCAAAAGCGCTTGAAATTGGGTAGCATAAATGTCATTGGGTACCTTGGGCTATTGGACAAGGTCATTCAATAATTTTTTTCAAACTTCTAACATACAAAAGACATCCATGATAGAAATCTGTGCATGTCTTTTATTTAATTGGTCACCAATATCATATTACTTCTCAATGAAATGAAAATATGGTTTGGATTTAGAAGGTGCAGAGTCCTAAATGGGATTGGTATTATAAGAAGGAAAAGGGCCTTGAAGTGTAACTCATGGTTGTCTAGTTGTGACTTTGTAATTTTGAGTTAGGAAGGAGTTACCTAAAATAGAGAAATTAGGCAAAGTTCCAGGAATAGTAATCTGTGAAGTTCAAGGAACATTTAAGTTGGTCTGACTCAGTGCAAAATTACTTAAATGTAAAGGTGAAGGTCCTAAAATATAAGGTCCAACATTTTAACAAATGTTGGATGGTGGAGGAGAAGTGACCTTAGTAATATTGACGTAGTTACTTTTAATTGTTATCTACTATACTTGCACCCTTGTGAAGGTAGTTTCAAACCTTCACAATCTGAGGTAACATGGAGATAATCCTAGGCTATGAGTAGACTAATAGATGGCTTGAATCTCTAGATTCTAAGGGATATCTCCCCTTGATGTATCAATTAGGATCTCTACTCTACACTACCAGCTTGCAAGGAAAAAAAGAAGGTAAACTAAAAGGAAACCTATCGAACTGAGGTGATACACCAAAAAGTGTCCTTCACTTATCTAATATGCACTAAGAAAGATGAATATATACATGTAATTGATTACAATTCTCAAATGAAGGTCTTCAAACATCAATATTTCACATAAAGGTTCATCTTGATGCATGATCTAAGGCAATTGATCAATAAGTCTCTCAAATACACTAAGGAAAGCTTACACTTGCCATACATACAAGATTGTTCAAACACACTATGCAACCTATAAGTATGAACTAACACCTAAAAATAGGTAAATATGAGAGGAAAAACTGAAAGGAATTATGCACCATCACTGTCATTCATCAACTAATCATGAACATACACTAATCATAAGCATTGCGAAGGCATGAATTTTTTTAGCATGGCCTTTTTCAAAACACAAGTTAAGGATACTTTCAAAATGACAAAAAAGGCTTACATATAAAGAGAATGAGAAAAGAGAGAGAGAAAGTTAAGGCAGGCCAAAACTAGGGGTGACTCATCCACTTGGTCTTCCTTCAAATGCAACGTATTATTTTCTCTATTATCTCTCATCCAACCTTTGAAAAATGGCGTAGGGGTAAAGGAGGACATGTATTGGAGGTTTGAAGTAGTCATGGCATTGATTTTTGATGTTTGACCAATACAAGTTGGTTAGTGTAGTGCTTTTTCCCATTGGGTTTTGCTTACACAATCTTTTCAGCTTACTTAGGTTAGTTAATTAAGTCATTAGGGGTCATTTACCTTTAATGGGTTCTAATTATGAGTTAAGGTTTTACCTTTTTGGTGACCTAATCTCACCCTTTATGTAATTTATTTTTTTCTAAAGTGGCTAATGCAAACATTTTCCTTTCATGGAATTTTCTTGTTTTTGGAGCTCTCATTCTGCCTCTACAGAAATTTGACATTCATCACATGACCACTATTTAGAGATATTAGCTAAATATAACATGGTATAATATAAATCCTAATAGCCTCATGCATTTGTATCCTTGGCACAATCCTCCTGCATTCGCCATTATTGGTTTTTATTCTATACAGCCACATTTTTTGACCTTAGAGGCATTTTTTGTAAGCTACCTTGAAACTCATGTCAGAAGGCCAATGATGAGAAATATACCTACATATTATTTGTGGTTTTTTTAATATATAAAATGGGTCTCTCTTAGATTTTTGAGAAATTTCACATATTTTCTACTAATCAAGTTTTCTTATCATTGATAAACGGTTGTATGGACGAGTAAAAAAGCTTGCAAAACCCATAAATATGACGATTTAAAAAATTGGACTTCACAATCCTATAAACTTGGAAGAAATTAGTAGCTAATAATTAGACTTCTGAAACCCAAAAATTTTCTTAGATAAGTCATCAGACTTGTGGAGTTGCTTTACTTCCAAATCCGTGAAGTTAAGTAAAGTAGGTCCGAAAACCTGGTTTACACTACTGTAGACCAACTCGAGTTTTCAAAGGGTGACTAATTAATATAGTTTATGAAGGGTGATTACTTATCAATCAAAGAAGTCTTGAATCCTTGGACTACTCTTGCAAGATCAATTTAGGTTTTCGAAGGAGTCTTACTTCTCTAAGTTCTCGAGTTACAGTTGTTCGAAAGCCTAAAGTAGTAGTTACTCAAAATCCTGACTGCTAGACTTGTTCGATGTTTTGAAAGAGACTTACTTATTCAAAATATTGAAGTTGTATTTTTTTAAAAGCTCAAAATTATAGTTGTTCAAAAGCTTGAATTTATAGTTATTTGAAACCTTGAAGTTGTAGTTGTTTGAAAGCCCAAAGTTGTAGTTGGTCAAAAGTCTGACTGCTAGACTTGTTCAGTGTTTTAAAGGAGACTTAATTCTTCAAGTTATTGAGTTGAAGTTTCTCAAAAACCTGAGTATCAGTTGTCCAAAATCCTAAACGAGTAAGTTGAAAAAAAAATCCATTTTTGAAAAAGGCCTAGGAATGTGTCGAAGTAAGAACTTGTTAGTGCCATAACTTTCAATCCATAGTTCCATTTTGGGTGTTATTTTTTTTTAAAGTGCATATTTTTTTAAGATCTATGCATTAGTGATATTATTTTATGACTTTTGTAAAATCTATTTTTTTCATGGTATAATGGCTTAAAACTCACTTTAAACCTTTTGTACCTTTCTTCTTAGATGCATTATCGATTGTGCTTGACATCCCTCTCATACTCTCTCACAATAATTTCTCATAGATGCATTTTCACTGGTGCTCGACATCCAATATTTAGTGTGTGTTGCATTGTAACTTAAAGGGGGTCTTATTGATAGTTTAAGGGGGTACTTGTATTATGTGTAATCTATTCTTTGATTTCATCTCAATTTTGTAAATTGTCTCAATCTAATCTACACTAATGGATCTAAACATTGAAACACTCACACCATTTATCTATCTTGAATGGAAATCTAAAATGCAACTCACCTTGAGAGGTAAATGACTCTATCGGATCACTATGGGTGAGAAAACTAAACCATCTACAAATGTATAAAAGGTTAAGGGGTATAACATATGTGATGAGGCCTATAGTTTCTTATGCCTTTCAATGTCTCTTGACCTCTTGTTTCTTGTTAAATATGAAAAAACTCCCAACATAGTCTGGATCATCCTAGACAAGCTTTTTGGAGTGCAAGACATCATGAAGGGTCACGAGCTAGAGAATGAGCTCATCACATTGAGTCTAGGTGACTATGACACCCTAAAAGACTTCTTTATAAATTTTAAATCACTAAGACTATAATGGAAATAATGTGGCATTGATAAAATAGATGACCAGTTGATTCTATATATGCTTGTAAAACTAGGTCATGAATTTTTGTCTCTACATTTCATGCTACCAAATGTGCACATGGATCCACTTGGAAAAGGCCATCATTCGATGAGTTTGTTACCGATCTAAATCAAAAGCAAGATAAGTTAGTTCAAATGGGTACACTGAAGTCTTCAAAATCACATGCCTTGATTGTCAATCAAGACAAGAAAGAGCCTTCTAGCAGTGGCAAACAGGGGAAGAAATAGTCTCAACCAGATCATGAGCACAAGAATGAGAAATCAGACCTTCAATGATGTTCTGTGTGTTACTTTACTATCTACCAATATTTTGTCAGTGTACCAAATCACTCACATAGGTGCAAGGAAGTGAGTTGAGTTCACAGTTGATTCAATGGTTATTAAGGAGCTGCATAGTGACACCACAATGGCTTATGGAAAGGAAAATCATTAGTCTAGGTTGTATAACTTCTCATAATTTGCCCTAGATCAAACCCTCAATTTCACTGCTTACTCATGCAGATGGAGTGAGCAAACTATGGCATGAATGGTTTGGCCATTTAAACTACTGTTACCTATAGTAACTCAGTCATCAGGACATGGTTTCAGGGTTACCTAAAGTCAAATTTTTAGATGGCCTATGCAACAGCTACATTCTTGGCAAGCATTCAGAAGAGAAATATTATAAGGGAAAAGTAAGGAGATCTAAACAAAAGCTAGAAATTGTCCACAATGACATAGCAGGTCCATTTTCAAAACCTTCATTCAACAGGACTAGATATATGCTCACATTCATCGATGAATTTTTAAGGTAAACCTGGGTGTTTTTTCTCAAAAATAAGTCTAAGGTCTTTGATCACTTCAAGGACTTCAAGGCACTTGTGGAGAAGTAGTCAAATTATTCCATCAAAATATTAAGGACTAACAATGGTGGGGAGTATGTAAGCAATTGGTTTGAGCAATTTTGCACATCAAAGGGGATTTAGATGCAACACATAGTTCCTTATAGTCCTCATAAAAATGGTGTGGCCAAACATAAGAACCATTCCTTGAAGGAAATGGCCAACTACATGCTTGAATCAAAATCTCTTGCTCCTTAGTTTTGGGTTGAAGCAATCAACTGTGTATGCTAAATTCATAACCGTGAACCACATAAATCCTTGAAAGGAATCACTACTTTTGAAGCTTGGGATAATTACAAGCATGTAGTGGATCAATTTCAAGTGTTTGGATCACCAGCAATGGCTCGAGTTCCCAAAAAGAAATGCAAGGCAATGAACCCTCAAAGTTAGTCTTGGATCTTTGTGGCGTATGCAAAGGGTACTAATGTATATAGGCTCCTACATCCTAAAACTCACAATTTTTTTCATTGAAAGGAGTGTCAAGTTGCATGAGGGCCCACTTGAACTCACTACTAGAACTCCAGACTCTTTAAAAGTCTCATTGGACATTGATTCCACCTCAGATAGTGACTTGGATCCACCTCAAAATCCTCTTGATGATTAAGATGACTCTTTTTCTTCTTCAAGTTCATGTGATGAGAGCAGTGATGATGATTATCCTCCTCCATCTCACACTCACACTTCAGATGATGATGACTCACCTCTCGATTCTCCAATCTCATACAATTTTGGTTCCACTTAGGATAGATAGATACTTTAAAGTGCTAGGAAATGGGTTGGAAATCCATCAGATACAAGGCAAACATGTTCACAATTTTAAGGGACTTCACATGCCTACCTATCCATTATCTCAGATCCACAAACCTTTCATGAGGCATCTAGAATTCTAGAATGGGATTCTACTATGCAGGAGGAGTATACTTCCCTAATCAAGAATAAAGCATGGGACTTGGTCCCTCTTCCTAAAGGAAGAAAATTGGTTAGTTGTAAATGGGTTTATTAGACTAAGTATGGGGCAGATGGGTTTATTGATAAGTACAAAGCTCATCTAGTTAAAAATTTATTTTTTTAGGTTCCTGGTATAGACTACATCGAGACATTTTATCTTGTAGCCAAGATAACGTCTATCAGACTCACTCTAGCCATTACAACTGCACATCGATGGGATGTTCACCAAATGGATGTCAAGAGTGCCTTTCTACATGGTGACCTAAAACAATATATCTACATGGAGCAACCACAAGGCTTTGTAAAATATTCCTCGGTTTTTAGACTCAAAAAATCTATCTACAGACTCAAATAGGCCCCTAGGGCATGGTATGCCAAGATTGACTCCTTTTTCCTCACAATCAGGTTCACCAGATGCCACTCAGATTTGAATGTCTACATCTTATGGTAGAATGATTCTTTGTTGACCCTATTTCTCTATGTGTATGAATTATTAATTACAAGGAGCTCACAATCATCTATCTCAATAGTGAAAAATGTAATTTTAGATAGATTTTCAATGATAGACATGGGATTGTTGTATTAATTTCTTGAGATTGATATCATTCAATCAGATTCTAGGATAAATTTATCACAATCTAAGTATTCTCTTGATTTTATTTCAAAGTTTAACATGGTTGATTGTAAGCCAACTCCTACTCCCTTCTTGTCCGGTGTGAAGCTTGAGGTTGATTGGCCTACACCATTGGTTGATGTAACTCCATATTAGTAACTTTTGGGTAGTCTTATCTATCTCACACACACTAGACCTAACATATCCTTTGTATTTGGCATGGTCTCCCAATTTATGCAAGAGCCACATGAATTTCATTAGAAAGTAGCTAAGCAGATTTTACACTACATTCAGGCTTCGCACAACTATGGGATACACTACATAGCAAGAATAGAGGTTGATTTGATTGGATACACAAATTTAGATTAGGATGGAGATATTTAGAGTAAAAATTCCACTTCAGACTAGAGGTTCTCACTTGGTTTATGTCCAATAACCTGGTCAAGCAAGAAGCAACATGCAATTACTTTATCATCTACAGAGGCAAAATACAAAGGGGCTGTCAATGCCACTATTGAAGCAATCTGGGTTCAAAGAATTCTCACTAAGTTTGGTATCTAGTTTCATAATCCAACAATCATCTACTATGACAACCAAATCACTATCCAAATTTTTAGGAATTTAGTTCTCCATCAAAGGACCAAACACATACAGATTCGCATGCACTTCATTAGGGAACTTATCAATAAGCAAGTCATTGATCTTTAGTACTGTCCAACATCAAAGCATATTATAGATATTTTGACCAAGCCCTTCATAGAGAGGAGATTTGTTCATATGTGATCTCTCATTGGGGTTAGGGTTACTCCACCTTCTTCTTCTTCCTATGGAGGATCTTCACTATGTACATGGGTACCTCATCAGGGTTTCAATGCTGGGACCCAATTCACATCTCACCTAAGCTACACTTAAGGGAGGGTGTTAGTATAGTATTTTTTCCCATTGAGTTTTTCCTACATGTTCTTTTCAGCTTACTTAGGTTATTTAATTAAGTCATTATGGGTCATTTACCTTTAATGGGTTATAATTATGAGTTAGGGTTTTACCTTTTTGGTGACCTAATCTCACCTTTATATGTACTTTATTTTTTTTAAAGTGGATAATGAAAACATTTTATTTTTATAGAATTTTCTTGTTTTGGATCTCTCATTCTGCCTCCACAAAAATTCGACATTCATCATGTGACCACTATTCAGAGATCTTGGCTAAATCTAACAAAGTGCCTACATTCTTTCTTGCACACCCTATATACTTGGTCACATGTCCTTATTGAAGAATGAGTCTCTTTAATTGAAAATAGGTCATCATGTATTAATCATTTTTTTAGTTGAAACCTTCTCCCCATCCATTTATGAGGTATTTCCACCTTGAAAGGGTTGTTAGAAGACTCCTTGAGCTTGTTTGACTTTGTCTCCTTGACTAGGCATTGAAGGGAAAGAAGTTCTTGTTAGGAGTGTTTGAGACCTTTTTAACCTTCTTAAAACCAAAAATATGACTTATTATTGTCATTCAAGTGGCGTGGTATATGATAATGAACCTCAATAAATCATTTTTAAATGTTTCTATGCATCAATTTAGTGCTTTGATCACTTGACTCCTTAAGCAAAGAGGCATAGGAGAGAGAAAATTGGGTTTCAATTTGAATAAATACAAATACCTCCATAGATGGATTTTAAACATCAATTCAGACTTGCAACATGTCACTTAGATACATCAAATTCTCCAAAATATGTAATTTTTCTCAATTTGCTTGCTTTCCCACCCATTCCTTATAGCCCTAAAAATTGGTAAAGCTCCTTGGCTAGAAGAATGTACAAATCACCTTTGCAAATAGAAAGAATTTTTTAGTACCCTCAATCCCATTACATATTCATACCAAATTTAATAATCTAAATCCAAGTTAAATTATCTCATTTCTATCATTTCTCTCTCCAATTAGACCTAATTAGGCTTCCTAGGCCTTGAAAGAGAAATTTGGCCCAAATTACTACGCATACATGTGAAAACTTCAAAAAGTGTTTGATTCACTTTACCTAGCCTAAGAACCTCCTCCATGACATATTTTAATTTCTGGAATGTTGTGTACATGGGCAAACCATGAAATGGTTATTTGCAAGCATATATGCTTTTGTATGCTTAAGGTGTTGTTGGAGATGTTTTTCATAAAAATTGTAGATTTTGATGATTTAATGTGACTTGATGAGCCATTTAGGACCCTTAAATAACCCATCCTTTTATATTTAATTCCTTTGTTTCACCCTCAAGCCTTCACCATTGATTTTAGGCTTGCAAAACTGAGTTTTCTCATCTGTTGAGCTAGTGGCCAACTTACAGAGGTTGTATAATAACTTGGGGAACCTATATAAGAGATTGAATTATTATTAAATATCTATTAATTCCACATAAATAAATTAAAATGGTTTATATATCACTCTATTACCTATACCCTCACAAATAAGCTTGAAATTATAGATTTTGCCTTGTGTTGTATGGTATTATACTTGCACATATGAAAAAACCCATATAAGTGAAGATTAGAAGAGTTTTTAATATCATCAAGACCATTTTTAAGTCAAACCATAACATTTTGAGTCATCAATAAACATATCTATTCATTCAAGTCATTTGTAGGGTTTAAGGAGGGTTTAGAGGAGTTTAAGTTCTTAACAATGGTTCATAAAGGACAGGGGTACCAAGAAATTATATGAGGGATACCCTTATAACATATCCTAAGGGCTTGATTTCCCATGCATCTCCTCATGAAAGTTCTCATTAAACCGTTGACCTTCCTAGAGCTGCCAAAGAGGTCGATATGAGAGATAAGTCAGTTTTCTACATTTTAACACCTGAGACTCTCTCCAAACCATGGATTTGACCTGATAATGAGAAAATAAGGTCATATAGATACCTTGAGATAAATTTTACCTAGAATAATTATATGAATAACCTTAAAATAGGCCTTTTTGACACTAAAATTGCTAAAACCACTTGAGAAATTTGATGAAACTAATGCAAAAAGTATTAATTAGATCCTTTAATGTCTTAATAGGTAAAATAACATGAAAATAAAAGTTTAAGTTATAGGGTGACATTTTTCACTATGAGGTCAAAATTGTCAACATTTTGATGACTCAGCTGGGAAGCATGCCTGCTATGATTATGAACTAGACCATTGGCATCCATCTTGGAATTATGAGATCACTCTTGCATTCTAAAAAAATCATGATTATATATTCACTAATGACCACATCTCTTGAATCAAGATAAGACAATTTTTCCCTTTCAAAACAAGGAAATAAAACACACACAACAAGGGAAACAAACTGACAAGACACATGTGCAAGCAAACCACTTATTTGAAATAAAAACATAAGAAACCTAATATGATAGGAAAACATTTAGAGGAAAGCAAAACTGACTACAACTAACCTGCAAAGATCCTCTTCTAGGATCAAAAGAAAATTGTTTTGGATCACTTACTTCACATGATGAACAAGGATATGAAACAAGATGCTTCTTGGACTTTTTATTCATTGAGATCAGTCTCTCTATGGTTGTCATTTCTCTTGAAAAACTTTAAAGTGAATCATCATTAGCAAACCAGTCACCTATGAAGACATATTCATCTTGTACTTTAGGATCTTTCTCATACTGCTTGTCAACGGTAACCTCAAGTGATACCTCATCTAGGCATTGTCCTTGAGTCCTTATGGCATCTTGATTAATTCCATCCTTCTTATTAGATATTGTAAGTTTATCAATCTCTTCAAGGACCATTGAAAAGTCAACCTAAGTTTCATCATGGTCTACAATAGGCATGTCTTGATCTAACTCCTCATAAGCATGCTCAATAGGAGATGTATCCTTATAAAGGCCTTTGATCTCTTGTAAAGACTCAATGTACAACTGTCAATCATCTTTTAGTTCCTCACTTTCATTAACTTGGATGAGATCAGCTTGAATGACATCTTCATCTTTCTCACGTGGAGCTATAAAGCTATCAAAAAATATCAAATGTGAAATGTTACATCCTGATTCCTCACTAAATAAATTTAGTTGATTATCTGTTGAATTTTATATTTGGTAATTTGATTTGATTATTATTAACTAAGTTGTAAGTCATATGTTATTATGAGACAGATGTATGTTTCTTTGGTTTCATGATTTCATTCCTATGAGTTTAGTTTTATTATATATTTTTTACATTTTGATCATGTTAATTTATTATTTCAACATTATTTTATGATATATATGTCACGATGTTATAAAAGGTTTTTGTGGTTGTTTGAGTGGCTAGTTTTGGTCTATAAATGGAGCATTATTGAATGAAGTTATAGCTAGAAAAGTCATCAAATTGGCTACATGTTGATTTGTGTATCGTTGACTAATATACTGTATTGTGAAAGCAATAATTTGGCCATGTTGGGATTGCTCAATAAGTTGAACTTTCCCTTTGTTAGATGATGCAATAGCTAGTTTTGAACTTTGGGTAAGAGGCTAACTCTGATTATCAATTACCTCTTGAGTTAATTCCTCGACTCAAACAAGGTTTCGTAACTTCTCTATGGGAAAATTAGGTGGGAGATTAGTTATGGATTCTAGTAACCTTTAAAGAGCTTCATATTTATATTTCAAGAGTTAATTTTCAAATTAGTTTTGATTAGATCTCACAATGGGAGGGAGATCCTCAAAAACGGTTGATTGGTCCTCCCCATGTGCAATATTTTTAGAGTTCTTAAGATATACAAAAGGATCGTAAAAGTTTTCTTCCTCAAAACTAAGGCTATAAGAGGCCCTATTGTGAGTGTATCTATACATGTCTAAAATGACACTTGGGTTTGAGAAGTGTTTAACCCTATTTAAATGTTTGACCTTATTGGATTTGGCTCTAACTTTGGGATTAAAATCAGAAATGAGTTTGAATTGGTTTTGAATCTTAGAATTTTATTGATATGAGAAACCTGACTTTAGACTTGAATAGAAATGGACAATGTAACGGTGCCAAATGCAAAGAATTTTGTTCCAATTGGGAGGCATAACCTATGAAATGTAAGAAGGGTGACTTGAAATGTGGAAAACATAAAACCTTAGTGTGTGAGTATATGAATATGTGTATTGGACTTTGGGTTTGGGACTTGACATGTTAGTTTGGATGTGGTTTTGAGTATGAACAGGTTTTTATCACAACACTCAAGCATCAATACACAAGTATCATGAATCTAATTTAAGAACCGACACAAAATTATGGCACAATCATTGATCCTTTTAATAAACTCACCTTTCAGAGGTTTAAAAGTTTAATGTTTCATTAAGTAATTAAAAATAATTTTAGTGGTGTTTTAATCCCATCCCTCTCTCAAAGGTTTGTACAAAAATGCAATCTTTGGAAGTTGATATTTTTGCACCGCTACATTAATGAGAATTTCATGACAAAAGAGGCTTCTATTGTAAATTTTTAATTTAAATTTTTAGATGGTCCTAGAAGGGCAAAAATCCATCAATTGGATATCGATACTTACCATGCCATTCTCTAAAAGGTCTAGTCCCTCTAAGACCACTTCATCTGTAAAATTTTAGTGAAGTGCTATTGAAAAAATCAAGATCCTAGGGACATTTCAACTAAAATATCATTGATGTAGCCTTGATTTATACACCCCATCAGATAATGGGGTTAGTATGTGCATTGGGGAATGAAGTCCCAATCATTGCACCCTAAGAACTCATAGGAAGGTGATGAAGTCCACCCCGCATAGTCTAAAAGTAATAAAGGAAAGAAGTGTTTGTTTCTGATTCTCAAGACCCCATGAATGAGCAAGATAAGAAGATACTCCAAGAAATGCTTTTCGGTAAACAAGAAGTGAGCAAATTATGAATTTTTTGGTCACCCAGTGTCCTTAGAGGGGTCAAGGGGAGAGCATAGACACAATAGTTTATACAAATAAGTAAGAAAGCAAAAATACTTTAAGTAAATGATGAAAAGAAACACAAGTGTTTTTTAGACCACTGAATGAAAATCTACATTCATTTCTTAAGTACTAAATTAAAAAATGAGTGAATTGTGTCTTGTTAATTTTATAAAACAACCCTCTAAGATAGCAAAACTTGCAATAAATAGATTAGGAGTTTGAAAAATAATTTTGGTGATCAAAGGAGGTATAAATTATGTAGTTTTTAAGTCTTATGAAAATTCACACAGGGTGATCTTGTTGTTTTACATGTCAATCTCATCGATTAGCAAGATGACCTCACATTCCATAGATTAATATCACCACTCTATAGTGAATCAAATATATAGTCTATCAACCTCATCGATTTGTAGGATGACCTCACTATTTTACAAGATGAGTTCATCATTTCAATAAATAACATCACATAAAACATAATTACCTTTATGTGACCTCGTTGATTAGTAGGTCAATCTCATCGATGTGCAGGTCAATCTCACTAATACATAGGGAGTCTCACTGATACATAGGGAAATCTCATTGATTTGTAGAAAACATAGTGAGGTTGGAATGCGAAAGTGTTGTTAAGTAGGTCAATCATGTTGATGTGCAAGCCAATATCATTGATATGTTAAACACATACATAACACAAAAAATAATAAAATTCAATCCCACCGATCCATAGGTCAAACTCGTTGTTCTTGGGAGTGACCTCCGCGATTAAGATTTTAATCTCATCGATATGCATAAAATGGAACACATAAAAATGAAAGGAAAAGGGAATAAAAACAGGTCAAAGAGTGACCTAACTTTGTAATTAAAAGACTAAGAAGGCCTAGAAAGAGATTTGTGGGGTACGATTGTCTCGCTAAACATGCCAAATGTAAACCATGATTACAAGTGAGGGTTAATTTATTTTGTTACTAATAAAAAAATAAACAAATTCACAAAACATAACCCCCAAAACAAGATTCCTTTAGATTGGGCAAGGTCTATGAAATAAAGAACAAATAGAAAGAATTACCAAGTAGACTTATACCTTCCTCATGGACTCCCCTTTAAATTTGGCTCACATACATGATTATGCCTAGATGTAGAGCTCAAAGTCTTCATCAATGTCATGGTGCAAAAGCCATCAACATCTCTCTGAGCATTGTCTTCAAGGGTTTGTGGATAAATTGTAAAAAAAGAAGTGAAGCTTTTGAGAGATTTCTACAGAGTTTCTTTGCATAAAAATCTTATTGAAAGGTCTATGGTGACCCTTCTATTTATAGGTTTTCTATATTGACAGTGGTCTTTAGATCAAGATTAAGATTAGTGGCTATAATTTAATTCAATTTTGGACACAAAATTTAATAAATATTTTGAGAAGGGGTTGCCTTAATGAGGCATGGCTTGCCTCAATCTTGATATTTATTTTCTTTAATGCTTAGTTCTTTCCAAATTTTTAGATGACGTCACGATTTAGATATTTTTTGAGTCTTCAAGGGTTTGTGGATCAATTGTAAAAAAAGAAGTGAAGCTTTTGAGAGATTTCTACAGAGTTTCTTTGCATAAAAATCTTATTGAAAGGTCTATGGTGACCCTTCTATTTATAGGTTTTCTATATTGATAGTGGTATTTAGATCAATATTAAGATTAGTGGCTATAATTTAATTCAATTCTGGACACAAAATTTAATAAATATTTTGAGAAGGGGTTGCCTTAATGAGGCATGGCTTGCCTCAATCTCGATATTTATTTTCTTTAATGCTTAGTTCTTTCCAAATTTTTAGATGACGTCACGATTTAGATATTTGTTGAGTCTTTAAGGGTTTGTGGATCAATTGTAAAAAAAGAAGTGAAGCTTTTGAGAGATTTCTACAGAGTTTCTTTGCATAAAAATCTTATTGAAAGGTCTATGGTAACCCTTCTATTTATAGGTTTTCTGTATTGACAGTGGTCTTTAGATCAAGATTAAGATTAGTGGCTATAATTTAATTCAATTTTGGACACAAAATTTAATAAATATTTTGAGAAGGGGTTGCCTTAATGAGGCATTGCTTGCCTCAATCTTGATATTTATTTTCTTTAATGCTTAGTTCTTTCCAAAATTTTAGATGACATCACAATTTAGATATTTGTTGAGTTTTTGAATATGACATAATTAGAATTTAGCCAATTTCTATGGATTTTTCATTTAACCATTTGATTTGATTTGTTAGCTTAATTAGTCCAAATCAGTTTTTGGGTGATTTATGCAATATCTAAATTTGAATATTAACTCCAATTAATTACCCTAGAATTTCATTTGCAAGCGATAATTTGAATTGCATTGATTCAAAAAAATATGATAATTGATTTCAGTGTATTTCCCCAATCAGGGATGCACCAATATGTTTCATAAATTGTACATGATGGGTGTGAACGGATTAGAAAGTTTCAATGGTATTTGGTGTAGTTTGTGCATTATTATAGGAAGTTATTTTGACTTATAAGTTTGACATAGAAGTAGTAAAATTTGGATGTCTAAATACATTGTCAGTATCTCCTCCTTGTCCTCTAACAAACACACACACACACACACACACACACACACACACACACACACACACACACACACACACACAGATGGTCGAGCATACAATAATCCAAGTGTCCATTGTCATTATCTCCTCCATGACCTCTATTACATGTCAAAGCCAATATGAGCATGATACACCTATTGTGTCAACTATGAAAAATGTTCCTAGTAGTATATCCATGTATTTGTACAATGTTGGTGCATCCCCTTGTATGATGTCACTCAATAGGATCCCCCATCCATTCTTAACTCTCTATGAAGGTCTTTCCATATATAATACACATGGTTTGCTCTCAACTAGAGTCACATAGGTCTCTTTGATAACACTTATACCAGAGCAAATTGAATCACATAGGTCTCTTTGATAACACTTATATCCCTCTAACTAGTAACATCAGAATCCTCCACACATCTTCCAAGGTCACTATGATCTCCCCAATTGGTAGCCAAAGGCTATAGGGCCCACGAAGGCCTAAATTTGATGGTTGACCTTCCCTGTCAAGATTTTTTTATGACAGTTACTTATTCAACATTACCTTTCAATACATATATAATTCATAATAGAAGAAGGAAATAGTTGAGAATATATATATATATATATAGTAATTATTTCTAATTTTTGACGGTTTGCCTAAAAGTTTACTTGCTATGTACCTAGGGATATGATATTTGATGTATATGGGTTGATGGAGATGCAGACATGTGGCACACATCCCCTTAGTTATATGGGTACACTATATTAGGATAATAGAGTAACTTATGGAAGTAGTATATTGGGTAATGGTCGGCATCTCCATCAACCCATATACATCAATATATCATATCCCTAGGTACATAGCATTACTCTTTATCTAATACGGTTTCTTAAAAAAACTAATTGTATTTTACAACTAAAAACCATAAATACAGCCATCAAATTTAGGCCCTAGGTGCCACCATTCCACTACTCAACCAACATAGTAAGAATAGTTGAGTCAAATCACATCACAGGTAGGCATGAAACATGGCTTAATTTGATTGTTTCCACCCAACCTCATCTAGCCCCAGTACTTGTATTCATGGTAGGGCATTCGTATGTTATAACTCTCCCAAGTGTATCTAACCTTGCATCATAGTAAATTAAGATGAAAATTAGTATTTTTTTTTTGATATACACGTACCATCATTGAGTTCTAGTGTCAAATGTCAACATGATGATGTGAACATGAAAATTTGATTTATTGAGAGATATTTTCGAAGCCCTAGACTTGAAAAACATGATAAAAAAGCAAAGATGCCTACGATATAACTTTATGCACATTAAAAAGCAAAGTAGCCTTAGATTTTTATGAAGTTTCAAAGTCGTTATCTAACATATTTGCATTAAAAAGTAAGGACACCTATGATATAGTCTCTAAAATTAATATCTGTAATGGTTCTACTCAAAAACATGAAATGATTCAAAGGGTTATAATTCGATTGGTGAGAATGATAGTTTTCTATATCCATCTACCAAAGTACAAATCCCTTTAGATATCCAACAAGAAGAGTCAAGCAGTTAAATCCAAGTTTGTATCTTAAAGAATTTTAACAGTGTAAATACGCCTTACTCGTGAATGTTTAACCAAAAGAACTTACTAATTCAAATGTATAATTACTCAACAATGTAAATCCACTAAATATTTATTTCTAAAATATGAACAATACCAACATTCTATATAATTCAATGATTCCATGATTCCATGTAATATTTTCAAGGATATTAAAAGTAAAAACACTAGAGGAGTATCTGACGTTATTGTTTTTCCATAAGCAAGGACGACCATTTTTTGCGTATCTGAATTTAAAATGGTTCACAGAACTTTAAATATTGATGGGATTTTTACAACTTATGGAATTAAGAAACTGATTTCCCACAACGCGTAGAACGCATTGAAGCAAAATCTCGACAAATTCTTTTCTGTACACCAATACACACCCTCTAGTTCAATAAAACTGTGCTTGCAGAACAATGAGAAAAAAAAACCACACAGCAGAGCAGATTGATTAATAAGACGCTACGCAAAAACATGTATTTATACAGTTGTATGAGAAACGTGAACCACGAAATTTATAATTATTGAGATTATTTCCTATCGGAAGAGTAGGAGCAGTGTTGGATTCTAGAAACCGTGAGCCACACGACAATTATAATTATAAGATTTTTTTTTTTTTTTTTTTTGGTTGTTTCCTGATGTAGGATTTAGAAACCCTGTTTGCAGAAGTCGTGGTGGACGTTTTTGGGAAGCTTCTTTTGTCATTTTCTTTGTTATTGACAAATATAAAAAAAACTCTGCTTACTAATATCAAGATTTATGATGAGAAACTTTATTTTGTCAACGTCATTGTAGAAGTCATCGGTGACATGTACAGTTTTATCTTATGGATGTAATTAAAATAATTTAATATTAAATATATATGTTGAAAGAATGTACATTGACAAATATCAAGTTTTATGATTTATGTAGTTGATTAATGTAAAAAAAAAGAAAATCATTATAATAATTGGGGTAGATAAAGTATTTGATGAATGACAAATATCAATTAAGAGATTTGATGTTTTCACACTGTATATAATTGTTCAGTTGATTTTTGGATAAAACTCTCTCCATGTTTTTCAACGCATTTCAATTTATTTTGAAGAAATGTATCGATAAAAAACATGCACATAATTTTACTTAAAAATCAGAGAAATAATAATAAATATCAAGTTTTATGATCTATGATGAAAATTGTTAAGAAGTTTCATTTTCTCATTATAATTGTGAAAATTGTTAGTGCCATTAACCATTTTATCTTGGAGATGTAATTAAAATTATTTCATATTGAATATATATTTTGAAAAAAAAGCATATTGAAAAATAGCAAATTTTATAATCCATTGTATTGATTAATAAATTTTTAAAAAAAAACATTATGACAACTGGACTAGGTACCTAAAGCATGTGATGAATGAATGAGTCCTCTTTTGTTCATATTAAAGTCTGGCCAAAATACGCACATGTTAACAAGGCCGGCTGTGCAGTTCGACTCCTGCGATTATGCCATTTGTCAGTTGATCCTTGGGCATGTACTGTTGTTCATCATTCCAAAATGTGAAAGACACCTGCACTGTTATGATTACAGTGGGGCAAAGAATGAATTATATACAGTTACAGATTTAATTTCTTTATTAGTGGTAATACAGAGCATAATTTCATAAATGTTGACTCTTTGATTGTACAGTTCAGAGTTCGTCTTCCTTTCAAACATAAACACTCGAGGGAAGCACGCCGAATTCCACGGTCAGAATTAATTAGCAAAACAACCAGCTGGGGTTAAGTAAAGCTATTTTTTTCTATTCTTGATGTAAATAAACCAGCATTGTCAATCCCAATGCTTGTTCAAATTATTTCTGAAAAAAATTGTGTACTGTTTAATAACGCCAATATAAAAGTTTTTACCAAATTTTCTAATCGAACTTGACCTTCAAAAAATTGACTACGATAGGATCAAATTCTTTAAATGTTTTTACCAAATTTTTCATATCGAAAAGTGGTGCGAGCTGAACCAATTTCTCCATTAGTAAATTTGATTAAAGACAAATTCGATTATCACGAAAATGATGAAATTTTAAACTTGCAGTGACCCAAACGTGCAAGGGACGTTGGACCAAACCCTAGCGGGCAACTGCAAACCCTAGTAGTGACTGTAAATAATGGTGGCAGCTACAAGTTACAAACCCTACAAAGTTTCCAAGGTGGGAAGGAAATGAACAAAGATCATTTTCGCATGTAACAGAAATATCACAGAAACTGCCCTCCCCAAAAATTGGCCTCTAAAACAGTCATTGGTTAATATGCGCATCTCCAAAATCGTGAGGTGAATCTTGGAAAAGTGCATGTTTATGCAAATATTATTTTGTAGGGAACAAAACCCTTGATTATGAAGCTGTTTGTGATTAAACATTTTTGGATCATTTTGTGATTCTCCACTTCAAACTCAACGTGCCACTAGCCCATAGTTCACACCCATAAAACATCCCTAGCATGACAAGCAACCCAAATAAAACTCTGGTAGTCTTTCAATCCCATAACTCAACGTTCTTGCATCTATTTTGAAGCGAATAAAGACCTATCCATCCACCTTATATTCTTTTCATTTTACATGTATTCCAACTAAGTTTGTTGTAAAAATTTTAACTGAGATACTTGTATTCTAATAAAATTTCAAGAAACTCTCCTTCAATTAAAATGTTTCTCCCTTTTTAGTGAGAAAAGAGCAATAAAATATCAAACTCATACCTAAAGCTAAGTGAGGTGATATGTAGACATGGGATTGCACTCGAACAAGGTGCACCTTGTTAGAGATCTAAACTTCATAATTATAATATGCAATGTGCAACATTGCCTATATATATTGTTAAGGTATTTGTTAAAAGTTAAAACCCTATTTTATGATACCAAGTAGGTGTCATGACATTCCACTATTTTCAAGAAACCTACAGATGAAAAGCTAGAGGAAGTGGAGAACAAGAAAAAGCAAAAAGTGAGGAATGCTTATAAAAAGATGCTTGACCAACAAGATGCTTGGAGAAGATGGAGAGAGCATCTTTAGATAGTCTTTACTCCAATCTTTGTCATTTTATATGGCCCTTTTGTCTACCACAACATTCGTATAATATCACCAATGATGCCCCCTTATGTACCCAACGGGCATGCACTTTGTAAAAGCTTCAGTACTCACTTCAACCGTAATGAAAGCAACAAAATAGAATCCATAACCTCAATGTATTTCTCCCACATCAGTGGCATTACATTGTTGATTTGATCTACACATCAGACGTGGAGTCCTTCTATAATCAAATATAAAATAATCGATAAAAGATGCCACCACCTTGCAAGCTACAAACCCCTTTGTAATGAGTGCAGGGCATGTAAATCTAACAACTACCTTGAAGTCGGGGCATGTGTATGATATGGGCCCTATGTTGTACGATTTCACCTAATATACCTTGTCATTGGCCCTCATAATCACCGTCCAACTCACTTTTAAATCTTTCATCACTTGCAAGTTTTGTATGGCCTTGCCCTTTATTCCATGGGTACGTGTATGGTGTTTTTGTATGTTCTTTAACCTGATGTAGTTTCTCTAGGTGTCAATATATTGACATCATAGATGAGCATAAGCTAGAATATAGACTTTGGAACCTCAATGTCTTGTCTCCATATTAGTGTCATTGTAGCTTGGCTTTGAGTCAAACCTTGGGCATGTATCCTTCTCGTAATTAAATCAACCTCATGTTATCCTCATCGACCCTTGACAATAACAAACATCCAATCAAAGAACTTGCCCCTTTACAAGCTATGTACCCCTTTGCAATGGATCCAAGTCATGTAAATCCAATTGCTGCACTTAACTCGAGTCTGTTGTAGGATATCATTTCCCCTTACCATCACAACCTGACTCATCTCCTCACACATCATATTAGCACACCGTAACAAGGAACACATAATCTCATTTTCTATCATCACCTCCACTGAAAATATACAATTATTTTTCTTGATGGTTCGTACACAAAATGTGAGATCGGGTCGATGGTGATGGGTTTCGAGTGAGGTACGAATACCAAATTACACTTGTTTGCTTCACAAAACTTTTCCATATTTATATTTTTTATTAATATATTATACTTTAAATATATTATTATGTTATATATAATTATATATTAAACTATTATTAATATTTTAATAAAAATTACACTCAAAATTTTAATCTTTTTATTATCATTTATTAAAAATTATTAATAATTTGCAGTGAAACTTATATTATATTACATATTAAATATTATAAATTAAATAACTAAAAATCAATGTTTTATATTTATATATTAATGTGAATTAATAATATACTCATTTCAATATAAATTAAAGTCAGTCGTTAAACAAATAGATATAGTGCAAATGAGCATGGAAACCAAGTGTCAAGGTGAATTGACATTGGTTGAAAAGGAAAGTTGTGACTCACCTGTCTCAAATGCTGATCAATGAAGAAATTGATGACAACTTTATTGTATTCATTAATGCAATGGTTGAGCATAAAAGTTTATCCTATCACGTGGAGAGAAATGGAGGACTTGTTAACTCAAATACTAGGTTAAAATTAGATGTCTTGATACAAATTCCTAGTAATATGGTAAAAGTTGATGCATCTCAAGCTGTTAAGAAAATGAGAATTGAAGAAGTAAACAATGATGAGATGAAAAAATACACTATGCAATACGTTAATCCATGTGTTTAAGTTATGAGAATGAACTAATGTGATCAGTGTGTTGGTTATTGGTAAATAATTTTATAACTAGTTCTAAGTGTGAGAAAACACTATTTCATCAAAATTTTGTGTAAACATTTAATATATGTGATTGCTTTAATTCGTTGGATCTATATATCCACTTGTAATGGAGAATGATGAAGCTGAGATAGGTGTTGGTTACCTGCTTTCATGTTATGCACATCTTATGGAAAGGTTAATAGGTGATTTCTTGCTTTCATGTTATGCTCATCTAAGGCTTTCCTGCTTTCATGTTGTGTTATTGTGATGTCCAACATTCAAATCCAACCCCACATGGTTTGAATCAATCATCAAGACATTGGGAATAAATGGTTGCAAGGGTCTCACTTCTACCTGACTTCCTTCCATGTCCATGATGTAAACTTGTTTGTCAATTGATTAGATAGGTAAACCATCGATGAATATGTTGTTTGGCATTTGATTAAACACAAAAATATCCCTCCAAAATAATTGAGCATATTTAGGGTTTTTGTCTCATGTGAGACAAATCTGAGGGGTTGGCACCCCAATAGAAATACCTCCAGCATAATAAATTCAATTTTTCATTTCAAACATTTTTTCACATATAAATATATAAAAAATAAGAGTCGCGTAGCGGCTAGTCCCTACATTTGTATTGAGAATTATTTGTGTTAATTGTGTATGTAAATTTGTAATGTAAGTTTGCTTTAATAATTTGAACTTGAAAATACAATAATGAGTTTTAGTATTAAAGACCACCTATATGGAGTTAAATTTATTCACCCTAAACATTAACATCATGGTATTTTGGTCAATCAAGGTATTCTAGTCAAATTGGATCTTGCTCCATTTAATTTTATAAGTACAAATAATTTTTTTTTTAATAGATCAAAGATATATAAATTAAACACACATAGACCAACAATTGAAATGCACACTGGGTGGTCCTCAATAAACAATGGAAGGTTCAACTAACTTAATGCTATTCTCTGCTTTCTTTTATTGTTGTTGATGTTGATTTTGATCTTGCCATCTGTAATACAAGTGGAATCACATATGACATTTAGTAAGAAGCTACTATTTTAAATTTTGTACGTATTTGGAGACTCGATAGCAGATCTTGGTAACAACAATGACCTTCCAAGCAGAGCCTTGACAAGAAATGTTAATCAAACCCATACCCCCTACCTCTTAGGGAAGACATTAGCTTCCTAGGATGCCCTATGGAACCCTTTGTCAGTGGAGGGATTAGCCCAAATGAAGTCATGAATAATTTTTCAAAATTTTAGATTTATTGTTTATTTGAAACCCAACAAGAAGACTAATACACATAGGTGGTTGTAAGCACCTTGGATTATATTTAAAACTTACCAACTAACAATAAAGGCTTGGTGATCCAATACAAAAGTTTTTTATCAACCCATCCACCGCATATTTCTAGAGGCTACAAGGGGAGGCCTGTAATGCAAAGAAAATTCTCATGAAATTTAAAATTTCATTATGTTGGACCCATTTCCACTCATAATGGCTCACCCAGGGAGGTGGAGGGAGGATGGATTGTTTGTAATATTGAGTTTTTTGCCATTGAATGGAAGATCCGAAAGCAAGATAAAAAATATCCAGACAATGTATGGCATTGGCAACATTGTCTTCATCTTCAATGAGGTTGAGAAACGAGTCATCCATAAAATACCCATTAAGAAGTTGCACAGGCTCCTTAGAGGGAAGTGAAATATCATGGAAAAACCCTTGAGATTGAGCATTAGCAATCAAATAGATAAAACCTTCAGTAGCAAGAGCATAAAGAGCAGGTGCTAGTAGGCAACCTTACCTAATAGATCTAAAAAGATTGAATTTATCAGAGCTGACTCTATTAGTGGAAAGAGAGGCATATATAAATTATATTAGAATCTAAAAGATGTAACATTGAAACATATGAAAATTTTACATTGCATCGTTATAATTTAATATCACATCAAATTAGTATGTGAAGTATGTAAATAACTTATAAGTTTTATATATGTATTGTAAGCGTAGTATTGAATAGATTAAGCATTAAAAGCACGTATGTATTATGTGCATGATATGCATCACAACACCCTAAATGTATGTAATTAGATACTTATTAGTGTATGATAGGCATCATGACACCATAGTAGCAAGTAACAAACATGTAAGCAAAGTCACACAATGTCATGCAAGAAGGCACAAATTCCACTTATAAGGGACATGTAAGATGTTGTAAAGAGTTAGAAAACACATATAAATGTCACACATAAGGCCCAAAGGCTGAATAAAAAGGATGTGAATGTCGCATAAACATAGGAGGCCAAGGGCCACACACACAAGGAATGATGATGCCACACAAACAAGATGGTGTATGTTGAACATACACAAGGGCCACCAACAAGAAGCAAACAAATTTAAGCCTATGATGTAAAGATACAAACATATGAAAGAAGTATAAAGAAACTTAAAGTAACATCTTTTGATCATTTAGCAAATAATATATTCATTATGATACATGTAAAATATGAATGAAAAGAGGCATATGTTTTCATTATAGCTAAACATGGAAAATATGTTTTGGATAAATAAAACCTATAAGAGTTTTTATAAATAGCTTTGAAATTCCCCCGACTTCAGCAAGGTTGTTGGGTAGAAAACTAACCCAACATCAAAACCATAGAAATGTATGCATTAAGCTTGAAATTTAAATGATATCTAAATATATTCTTTGTTTCATGATGAAAGCTTGTAGAAAATTTTCTTGTGACTGTGTTTCAATTGAAATCAAAGATGTAAAATGCATAGAGAATGGAAAGCAGTAGAGGACAAGGATGTAATACATTGTTGTCTGACTAGTACAACTCTATTCATAGTGATTGTATGCAGTACTTTTTAATCAGGATGGATTTTTCTGTGTATGAATATTTGTTATTTTTATAGAAATATGTCATGTTGCAAAATCAAATATCTTGTGAGAAGCATTATGTATTGAAAATGGAATGAGATATGTTGTGTAATGAAAATAAAGATAGATATATTAAAATATGTAATCCAACAACATAAAAGTATGCCTACAGGTCTTAGTTTTAATTTTTTTTTGTAAATTTTTAGCATATATGAATGGTTTTAAATGTTTCCATATTTTGAAAGTAAAGCATGCATAAATGAAAAGCTTGAAAAAACATAATAACTAACAAAATGTTGAAAAGGAAGGAGGAGGGGGAGACTTGAACAACTTGCAACGCGTGTTTAAAGCAAAGCATAACAAGGAAGAAGGCAAAAGAAAAGGCCCCCAATGTAAGGTGTATATGTAGCATAGATGGCAAGCATGACCATGTGATCTCAGGTGAAATTAGATAGATGTGAGCATGAAATTACAAATGAGAGATAAAACATGTATAGATGTGTAAAAAAATATCAAATAAGGCACCATGAAGGATGTGTATTGAAAGATTTGTAAGATGGTTGTCTTGGATTGTTTGAATTGGGTTAAAAAAATGGGAGCAAGTGTCCCAAATGAAAATAGGGTGAAGGGATATAATAAAATGGATTAGGTGTATAAGAATAAGCAAAAAAAATAAAGAGCTAAAAAACTACGTACAAGAAAAATGTAACTATAATGTTAGCAAAGGTTCCTGGTTTCCCAGAACTTCCTAATTATGAGAACTGTGGGAGAGGTAATGGACTCTAAATTGGTGGAAGTGTAGATTCCTAAAGACCTATCGTAAAATTACCAAAAAACATATATATTCGGACTAGTGCAATTCTCATATGAGTTCCTTTCTAGTTAATTATATTTAGATTCATCAATTACTACATAGTGTAAATAGCCACATGCCTAGAAAATATTTATATATGCTGCTACCTTATCATAGACAATACATAAGTATGCAGAAATATTCCAAAATAATTTTGATAACTCAATCATAAATATTGATAATTACACAAGGATCAATTCATTACATAACACTAATGCATAACTCTCTCATACATGATCCAGGATCAACTCTTTAATGTTTAAACTCTTCTCATTCTTTGCAGCTTACATATATATCCACTTTACTATCTCTATCTTAGGTGCATGATTATAACAAACTGCATTGAGAATATTTAACAAATATGACCTTAATATAGAATTCCTTAGTTATAAAAACCTAAATCCACGTAATCTATTCAAAATGAAATATAGTTGCTGACTAAATATCTCGTTTATGCTAACCAAGTAGATTGCTAACATGTCTTTATGTTGCAATGGAAGTTTGTAGACTGATGACATGTCATTATGTTATGATGACTCTTTGTATGCATACTTTCTCACTAACACTTTCTCGAACTTAATGAGTTGTCTCGTCCCAAGATAATGCAAAAGAAAAATAACCAAAAAAGAGCAAAATAGAACATGGCCTATCTGTAACAAAGAAAATCATAAGGTAACCTACCACTTGTTCAGGTTGTCAGTAAGCTATTGAGATCAAATGGTTGCCCTTTCAGGTTTTAAACCAACTAACCTCTACAAACCAAAACAATAGAGAAATCAAAAGAGACCAAAAAAATGGAACCAACAGAGTAGCTAAACTTGAGCAAAAGATGGAGGAGGAATAGTGGAAGACTGTGTCACTGAAGAGGCAACCTTCTTCTTTTACTATAGAACCACCAAGAGTTGACTAGGGGGAACAAAAATTGGATCATAAACCATCATGGCAATGGAGACATCTATTGTATCCAAGTCCTGCTTATAAGTGTGCCACTCCAATAGGAATTCTTGAACTACCCAAACCAAGGCATACAGGGGAGCTTAAGCATATAATAAATGTTGTAAATCAACATCATCACATGAAGCAGAAGTAGCCTTGTTGGTCGCAACCTTATAATTAATATCGCTTGAAAGCAAGGTAAGATGGTCTACATATCTATTCACTTGAACTAAAGCAAAAGCATTGTGCTTCACTTGCGTCTACCACCCTACTAGTTGATTAGCAACTATATCTCATGCACTAATCGAGGGATTTAATGCAACATCTATAGATTAGGGGTAGCTTGTGGGTTCAAAAATTCCATAGAAGTAGTATGTGTGGTAGAAAAATTAGGCTACATACCAATCCAAACATCTTGAAGTTGTTGTCACCAATCCAGTAGATGATGAGTGATTTGTTTGGCTTGCTATATAGTCACATCGAGTTGCATCAAATACTCGATAAGTAACTCGTATAGTTTGATAGTATTGACTCTGATTGTCAGGCCTTTATGAGCATACTATATTTGAAATTTCTTGTGCTTCCAGTCTTGGACCAATTGATTAAAAATTAAAAAGAGGTGATTTGAAAAGGACTCTCTGGGATCAATCGTGACCTATGAAATAAGGTCTGGGCAAGTAGTTTGTAGAGTATCACATGTCTGTTGTAAGGTGTGCCATAATGTAAGATTCTTAGTGTCAAACTATGAAACTTTTTAGACCAAAGATTGAGCCTACTGAGATAAATATTCTTAGAACACAACCACACCTTCAATTTGTTTACTTAGTGACAACTAAGTAACATCAAGAGAAAGCTCTATGAAGGATGCTATGCTATCCAAATAGGTGGCTGAAATAGGGATTGGGACATGCTAAAGAGGAGTAAGCAGTAGTAAAAACATGGTTTTTTGAGCTGGTGGGATAGGCACATCTAGTATGGACATTATGGAAAAGCTAGTTGAAGTAGATGAAAGTTATGCAATCAACTATTCTGCACTACATGGTGAAGGATCTAAAGACACTTGAACAAAAGATAATTCCATAGTAGGGAAAAATGAAGTCTCACCAGTAGTCAATTGTAATGGATCCATAGACAGAATGATTGGTTGAGAAGCTTGTGGATTAGTTGAAGCAACAACATCAATAGTAATGCCTATTACTTCTTGAGACTGAACTACAATATCCTCCCTTTGTGGACATTGAACTTCCTGTTGGGTTTTAGTGTTACGCTACCATGTTATCTTTAAAATATCTTGTTGAGGGGATTCCTCATTCATATCTTGTTGGTCAGTAGTGAGGGTAGAATACATCGTGGTGGCCATCTTCAAAGAATTTGGAGGAGAAAAATCTTGAACTCGTACCTATTCATCCTACATCTTCTGTACAACTTTAGCCTTAGCTTTTTTCTTTTCCTCCTTATGACATAGTTAGGAACTAGTGCGGTCAACCTCTTCTAGAGAAGCTTGATTCTATTCTTCAGTCAAGGACTTGGGTGTGACTTCCTTAGGATCTAAAGGTGGTTCATTAGATTGAAAAAATGAAGAGGATCATGTAGCCATCTAAATTTTTGAGCATGAAATAGAACCCTTCCTCAATCAACCTTGAAAAACATCCTGTGCAACCACCTATGGAAATATTGTCTTGAACCAAGCACTAGACGGTGTCAAAGGTTGGGAAGTGGATATGGTAGATCTATGGGCTTACATTTCATCAATGTCAGAGTCTTCAGGGTCCTCTTTCACTAGGTGAAACCTAAATTTTGACCGTTTCCACCTCAGTGTAGATTCGGGTGAAATTTCTAGTAGAACATCCAAGGGTTGCGACAGAGGTGTACATACAAATAAAATACCATGTGCAAAGTCCATATGAGCTTATTAAACTAATGTTTCTTCCCCCAAGGGGTCCACCACAATTGAAGGTGGACAAGGTGGAAGGGAAACCCATAACTCTGGTAGCAACTTGTCACAAATATGCACAGTTCACACAGCCTTCCAAAAGAAAAATTCCTTTACATCATTTTAATCCTCATACAAGTCACCCTCCATGTCTTCCAGTATTAGGTGGTATACGTTGATTGCATCAGTCTGTAACTTAGGCCAATCATACTGAGATGTGATCTTTGAAATATGAGGATCATTATACCAAAAATCTTGGCTCTTTGTTTTGCATCAAGGCAGTGAAGGTGGGCTATGGTCAGCTGGCTACTTACCCTTTTTGCATTATGGTATCTCTGTGGGTGCAACAGATGAAATCAAAGGTGTTATGTCAGGAGGAACAACCTAAAGAGGTGTAGCCCATTATGCAGCCTGGGATTTTTACAATGTCACCTTTCATTATGCAGTAGCCATGTCTAAGAAAAACCCTAATGGCGTAGTAGTCATTTAAGGGAGTTCATGTATCTAGATAGATGTTCCCTTTGGAAGGTGTTGAAATAAAACATGTTGGCCCAAGAATTTCATAACATTTGATGGAAATCTATGGATGCATAGAGACCATCTATAGAAGCCCATTTTCCCAATTATCAAACAAAGGGACTTGATATTGATATCAATTTGTAGAAGTGACCAAATTGGAAAATTTTTCATCAGGATAATAATCAGTGTCGGGATGAACTTGCACAACCAATAATTTCCATTGAGTGAAGATAGGGAAAAATACAATAAATTGGTACTAGAAAGTATTTTTTGTGGTACCCAAAACGTTGGCAATGTTCTATTCATTTTTTGTAAGCAAGAATTCTAGCCAATTGAACTCTTGTCCACCATGAATCATTTGATGCATCATGTCGATGACACCCTTTGTAGCCTCAGTTGTGGCTTTAGTCATCTACCATAACCTTTGTGAGATACATTTGGCTAACAACCACACTAGTTCATTGAGGAAAGTCACCAATGGAATACCTCAGTTCCCTCTAACCATGGTGGCTTTGATTTTAGTAGAGTTTGGTGGTGCTTTAGACTTATATTCCATGAGGGCTTTTCCTCTGGTAGGCATCCCAACTGCATGATCCATTGCTTCTATGGATAAGTACACTTAACATCTTGTGATAAATAAATATAATGCTAGTTATACCTTGCCAATAACAACTGCATGATGCTAGACCAGTCCCTAAAAGTGGGCAATCACATGAGGTGGTCAACATCTAAGCTAGTCAAATGAGGTAATAGGCCATTCGATGCAAATAATTAGTTTTGGGCATTTTGTGCTATAACACTGCCATGAAGATCAAAAAACTTGGTCTATTACAGTGAGACACCTATCCTTAAATCTTCCTTCAATGCAGTGAGTCTATTTTTTAAATTATTCTTGAACTCAACAAAACTAGGGGAAGTGGCCATGATTATTGACTGAGAAAAATTGGAAGCACACAACACTGAGAAAGTAAACCCAAAATAGCAATTATAGAGCTCAATTAACAAGATTTGGTGGTCTACAATGCCATGAAATGACTTATTTATACACTTTTTGGTTCACTTAGCCCTTTGATATTTTGCATTTAATGTTTGGGATCTTAAAATCCTTCACTTGTGTGACTAGCTTCAAATTTGAAATAATGTTGCACCCCCATTATTTCATGCATGAGAAGAAAATTTGGCTTGGCAAATGTGGCATTCAATGTGGTCGATGTGGCACTGATCTGGATATGAAAGAATGTTTGGTGGGACATGCCACCATCTTTTCATTGGTAATATCTATTAAATAGGTGATCCTAATTATGACATACAACTCTGACAATGATGTTATAACTACTTACCCACATGCTTTGGCCATAACTCCCCTTTTTGACAATTGTTATTGATAATCATAACCCTCGATCTTATTTAGGTATAGTTCCTAAAATTAATAGATGACCCACACTTATCTTTGTTCAAGGACGTCACTTAGAAACTTGTCCACCTGGAATGACTCGACAACCAACATGTGTTAGTCCAGCTAAACCATACCTATCATGCATTTTTACAAAATTGGAATTGATCTTGTGTTCTACTAATAGGAAACTTATGAAAATAGATGTCACATAGAAAACACAAACCAAACTCAAAGAACTTGCATGAATGAAATTTTCCTAACTACGTTGGATGTGCAGAACTACACTTTCTTGTTGCAATGTTGATCTAACGGTGGTATACTTTAAGTATATAGATATTAACCTTTCTGGGTAAAACATTACCTTCTAGATCTCACAAGATTACATACCCATTTTGTAAAATCTAGTGAATAACATAGGGACCTTTCCATCAAATGCTGAGTTTGTCAGGAAACACATAGAAGCAACTATCATATAACAAAACCAATTGCTCAAAATGGAATTCTTTTGTGTGAAGATTATTGTTGTGTCATGCTTTTTGGCTCCTTTTGTTAATTTCTTGTGCCCACACCAATTTGTGTCTATCTTCATCCATGTATTTGATATCCATAAACCAATTTGTAAGTGATTTTGCATCACCTAGATACATTTCATTAGCAACTCACAAGCTAGGCATGACATATTCCATAGGCAGAACAACTTCCATTATATAAACCAAATGGAATGAAGTAATCTTGATGCACACTTAAATGGGTGCGGTAAGCCCAAATTAGTGTAGGAAGTTTTTCCTCCCAATCATCTTTCTTAAGATCACAAACCTTTGTCAGGAGCTTACCCAACACTTTGTTTACAACCTTTGCTTGCCCATTCAATTGTGGATGATATGCTTTAATTTTGTGATGGGAAATCATAAATTCTTTTGTTATTATTTTAATGGTCTTATTCAAAAAATGTGTACCCCTATCACTTACCAATTGCACTGGACACCTGTATCGAGTAATGATGTTTTCATATAAAAACTTAGTAGTGTCTTTAGCTCCATAGCTTGGTGTAGCCATAGCCTCTACCCATTTGGTAAAGTAATCAATCATAGTAATTATGTATCTGACATTACTGCATTTACTTGTTAGGTTTAATGAGGCCAACAAAATCAATTCCCCATTACTCAAATAGTTATTATGCTAATATGGGATGAATCTCATCCCTCTAAGTAGGTTTACCCATAGGTTGGTAAGCATCACATTGTTTGGAAACCCTCTGTGCATCCTCAAAAAGATGTGGCCACCAGATACCAATTTGTAATATTTTTATTGTGGTGTCTTATCCCATAGCATATCCACCCATAATGATCTGATGTGCTTCTTCTAGGACTTTCAGTCGTTCATGCTCTAGTGCTACTCAGCATAGAACCTCATCTTTTCCCATATGATAAAGAAATCCATTTATAATGCTAAAAGGAAGTGCCTTGGTCAAGAGGTTCTTCATTTCTTTTTCAATTTAATATGTGAGTAATATCCCCTATTCTAAGAACTATGTGATTTCAGCCAACTGTTTAGGAATCACAGAAACTCTAAATAAATGAGCATCAAGAGACTCATCAGGGATATCCTCTGGATCCTCACTATTATGTAATATACTAAGATGATTAGGGCCAACATTTTCCCTCCCTAGTTTAACATTAATTAAAAAATGAAACTCCTGGAAAAATATTAACCAATGAGATATCCTTCCACCTAAAAATGGCTAGTTTATGAGATATCATAAAGCTTGATGATCTATAAATAATTCAAATGGGGTAGCTAAAAAACAATGTCTAAATTTTTGTAGAGTAAACACAATTAATAGGGCTTCCCTTTTAGTTATGGTATAGTTCTTCTCAACCACAGACAATTTTTGGCTTATAAAAGAGATTGAATGGTCCAAGACTCCTTTGCTCGATTGTGCCAACATTGCTCCAACTGTGGTTCCAGACGCATCCACATGTACATGGAAAGGTTTACCCCAGTCAAGAAAAATGAGGATTGGTGCAGTAACCAACTGATGTTTTAGATCTACAAACTCTATTTGGAAATCTTCTATCCATACAAAAGGAACACCTTTATGCAGTAATTTCTCCATTGACACTGAAATAGCTGCATATCCTTTTATGAAATTTTGGTAATACCCCATATGTCCTAAAAAATATCACACTTCTATTGATGAATTTGGTGGTGGCATACTCATTATTACTGCAATCTTCACTTGGTCCACCAGGATTCCCTTGATGCACACTACATGGCCTAAAAGACCACCAAATGGTGTGAAATATAACCATTTTTTAAGTTAAGTGAAATATTGAGCACTCTACATATTTCCAACATGAGTCTTAATTTTGATAAATGCTCTCAAAATAAAAAGAAAACTACCCAATCATCCAAATATATCTCCAAAAAATCATGAATAAAATCCTTAAATGTAGTTACTACGGCCCTAGAGAAAACCATAGGTGCATTTTTTAGACCAAATAACATTATGTTGTATGAAAATGACCCCCATTTAGTAGCAAATGTCATCTTAGTTCTATCCTTATCTTTGATGGGTATTTGATGATACCCACTAAATCCATCAGTGAAGGAATACACCTCATGTCCAACTACAACTTCCAACATTTCATCAGTTAATGGTATTGGAAAGGGGTCATTAACACATGCATCATTTAAGATACGATAGTCTCTAAAAATATGAATCTCACCTATTTTATTTGGTCGTATGAACATAAGACTTACCCAGTCCACTTTTTCTCCAAAAAATATTATTCTTACATTTTGTATATGATCTAATTTAGCTTTAAACTTCATCTTCATGTTAGGATTGAGATGGTAAGGCCTTTTGTTAATAGGTCATGCATTTTCCTTGAGTTTTATATGCATTTACCCTAAAGAAGGATCCAACCCTTTGACTTCTAAAATGTTAGTTGGAAACACATCTACATTATCCCTAAGACATTGTAACGCCTCTGAAATGCCCTATTGTTCCCAATGGTCACCAACATATGCCAATTTTAAAGATGTTTTAGACTCAATGTTCACAATTTGTTCTTTTAGAGGTTCTTGATATACTTGTCATTTGTCTTATGGGATGGATTGTCTAATGGCCCACTCACCTTCTTATTCTAGAAATTGTATCTGTCATAATTGATCTTCTTTGGCTTCTTCATCTAAAGGTTCTGGTAATATTTCATAATCTAGCTTAGGGTTGAAAAACTCTATGAGTTCTAAAGAATCCTCACTAATTGAATTAGGATCATGAGTAGACTCTTCTTAAATATGATGGCAAGGCTAAATTTCCCATCTTTGCTTTTCCTCTATGCAGAGTCTCCATAGTCACGACATCAATGAGATCTCGAGCTTCTTGTTGATTGTGCTTAACTTCCATGGTGACAGCATCAATAAGTTCACAAGCCTCTATTTCCTCTAACTATGAAGCTTGGTCATTACACAGATCTTCTACTCGTCCATGTCATAGAAATATTTTCATCTTTTATGACACACTACTCATTATGGGATTGTCACTTTCAATTATAAAGGTTTGAATAAAATCATTCTGCAACTAGATCAACAAAACCCCCAATGTGTAAGTAAAATAATGCAGCCAATACTCCAAATTGATTTCTTCAGCCATCCATATTTCAATGCACTATTGAATGTGGTTTTTAGGACACTCTCCTTCATGGAATATGGGACATTATTTTCACACTTCTTTAGGTAATTAAAACCATGCAATAATAAATTTGAACACTTTTGCCGATGTTTTACTACCATTACGATTTTGTGGAGCCTCTAACCTCTGCAATATAGCTTGAAGTGTGCTTTCCATTTGTGTTTTTATCTCTATCGAGCACCATAATATTCTATCTACTCCACTCTTATTGCATATGTTCTAGCTTATGTTTTATTAATGAACTTGGTTTGTGCTATTGTAAATCAGATATTTGGTTGTAATCCTTTAATGAACCAAGCGAACTTATCTTTATCTTCCAAAGCAAACTCGATGTTGTTAACCACATCAAAAAATATGTGGTAATAATCATGAATAGTTTCCCTTAGAACTTAATAGATTTCTTTGATGTCTTGTATGGTTTGGCCCATACTTTTCTTATCCTTGAACTCTATAACCAACCATTTTCACACATCATCTAAACTTGTTGTTCCTGATCCTCTATAGAACATGAACTCTAATGCTCTTCTAGACAAGGCACCAATAAGCTCATACTTCTTAATATTTTCATCTACAATGCCTTTATCCTACCATTTCATGTCACATGTAAGCAAGTATTTCTCTTGATCCATAATTCCATCATAGGTTGTCAGTGTGATAAAGGCTCCCGAATGTAAAGCCATATTCCCTAAGGTCAGTTGTAAAGGAAGAATTATCTATGCTCTTCCAGATGGTGGTAATGATGCTATAATTTGTGGAATTGATACCTTATAACTTCTTAGTGTCAAAAGTGGTGCTTTTAATTGAGGAGGAGTGATCACTAGTGGTGTTTATGGTGATGATCTTGTAGACCCAGTGGGACTATCTCCAAGTACTAGTGTATTTGTCAAAAATGGGAAGCCTTACAAAAATGGAAAATATTCTTGAGATTATAGAGGAGACAGAGATTGCTAAGGTGATGAAAATGCCTCTGACTCATCTTCAGTCTTTATAATGGTGTCTGTTTGCGTTCTATTATCCTCAGTAAAAATTTCTATCTATGATACCCAATCAAAAACCTATTCAATCAACAAGTGGTTAGTCAAATTAGTCGCTACCTCTAGTAAATAATTCTTCTACAATTTGGTGAATTCTTGTGTGGTTTTTTTGAAATTGAAACCTACTAATTCTTTGATACTTATTGATTCCTCTATATCCTTCTCTCTCTAACTTTCAAATCTTTATGTATGATTGTAAATAGGGGTATTTATATAAAATATGGGCTCAGGGAATGTGTGTTATGATGGTAAAACTTCTCTTTATCAAATTCTTCTTGTACAAAAAGTAGAGCTAGTACTATGCCTTTTGTTGATCGAACCTCTGAAATCAAGAAAATTCCCTATGAAGAAGAAAGGTGTATCCTTGAACAACTACGATCTATTACTATCTATTAATCTACCTTCCTCTATTCTCTTTCCTTTATCGACATCCACTGACTATGTATGTGCTTGGTTTTTGGTCTCACCAATCCTAGGTCCTTCTCACTCATCAAATCTTTACTCTCCTATCCTTTCCTCAGCTCAATCTTCCTCCTTTTTATCTCCTACAATTATTTGGCCTCTAATCTTACTTCTACCTCTATCTCTACTCGTAGTCACTTATGAATTCCCTGATATATTCCACCTCTTTTACTATCATAGTTCTCACTTTGTATCCATAATCTTCTTCTAGTTATTTTCATTTGGCCTCCTCATCCAATTTCTACTAGCCAACTTTCCCAATCAGCTCTACACCATCTCACATCACAACCACATACATCCTTATAACACCTGAAAGACTACTCCATCATGAATGGGTAGGGCACTATAAATTTTTTAATGACCAAGGTCTTGATAAAAATTGGTATTCTTTGAAGAAACTTTCCTCCCTATGTAAATAAGTATTATGTAGATTCAAAATCAAAATAACCATAAACTACAAATTCTATTATATATCCCTCTATAGTGGTTTGTATCAAGTGGTCGATCGTATGGGTCCAAGTAACCTCCAAGATCTGTAATCATTCAATTAGATCATCAGTCCACTAAATTTTAGATACAGATATAGTTTGGAAAAAAATGTTCTAATCTCACCAACCATGTAGAAAACATGCTCATAAATTCACCTAGAATATTTCATGTACATCACCATACAGATGATGCTCTATGAGTTCCTTTTTAATGCACCCTATCCTTCTCACCTCTTTCTATGCAAACTTAGATATTTTTTGATCCCACCATCCTTACAAATCCATTTGACTTGGTCACCACTAGAGCATATACTTTATTTTAGTAACCCATAATAGGGTTCCATGCTCACCACACTATTTTTAGCAGAGGTTCCTAGTTTCCAAGAACTTGTTAATTATGAGGACAACTATGGGAGAGGTAATGGACTCTAAATTGGTGGAAGTGCAGATTCCTAAAGACCTACCAAAATATGAATTTAATTGATCTATAGATCAAAATCATTTATTATTCTTGAAAAATTTGGCCAAAATATGTTTAGTGAGACATTATCATTTCATAAGTATGATTTACATGTTTATGCGATATATTATAATAGAATGAGTTTTCTATGATACACTACATGTTTAGTTTTATAAATCATACAACACATGGGTACTTATTTGTCTCTCTAGATTTATATGCTACCACTATCTACTCATCCATAAAGGGAGGGCCATTCTCTAATGAGATCAGTGTGGGGAATTGTTGGTCTGTAGCTGGTGTGGAAAAGTATGTTTAGTGAGGCATTTATTAATCTTGAAAACTTTGGCCAAAGTATGTTTAGTGAGACATTATCATTTCATGAGTGTGATTTACATATTTGTGCGATATCTTGTAATATAATGAGTTTTCTATGATACACTACATATTTAGTTTTATAAATCATACAACACATGGGTACTTGTTTGTCTCTTTGGATTCTCGCACTATCATTATCTACTCATTCGTAAAGGTAGAACCGTTACCTAATGGGATTAGTGCAGAGAATTATTAGTCTATTGTCGGTGTGAAAAAATACTCAAATGATGCTCTCCCTCCCCATAGCATTACTACTTTTAAGATGACATTTAAGATTGCCACAAATACTGGAGAGTCCATAGAAACTCATGCTCCGAAGAGCCATGTATCTTATATATGTACTTGTATTGTATTTATTATTAGCTAAATTATCATGAAGAGTTGTAATTACCTATTTACTATGGAATGACAACAGTGGTTGTATATTATACCAGTAGTGACTTGTTATTTGTAATTACTTTCTATGATTGCATTATGATATGTTTTCATATATCGATATTGAACAATGATGTATGGTGTAGTATGCTTCATTAAAATTCACACTTAAAATATCTTATATGGTTTTTGATTAGATTCTCATGGTGTAATCTATTTACAGTATATGCGTTTTATTAAAAAAAATCACACATTTCTAGATAGATCCCAGTGGGGATGTTACAGTGGCAATGCCCATATATTTAATGGTAAAGTGGGATGAAATTATTAAAGGATGTGGATTATAAGAAGTAGATGCGAGGTCACTCAAGTAGTTTTGTATATGATAAGGAACCTCAATAAATCCTTTTGAAATGTCTCTATGCATCAATTTAGTGCTTTGCTCACTTGACTCCTTAAGCAAAGAGACGTAGGAGAGAGAAATTGGGTTTGACTTTGAATTAAGAAAAATTCCTTTATGGATGGATCTTAAAAATAAATTAAAACCTAAAACATGTAACTTGGATCCATTAAACTCTCCAAAATATGCAATTTTGTTCTATTTGATTGTTTTCCCACCCATTCTTTGTAGCCCTAAAAACTAGTAAATCTCATTGTCTAGAAGTATTTATTGATCACCATGACAAATGTAAAATATTTTTGAGTACCCTGTATCACCTTACATATTCATGACAAATTTAATAATCTAATTACAAGTGGAACTACCTCTTTACTATCATTTCTCTCTATAATTAGGCCTAATTAGGCGTCTTAGGCCTAGAAAGAGAAATTTGGCCCAAATTACCACCCAAACATGTGAAACCTAACAAAATTGTTTAATTCACTTTACCTATACTAATACCCTCCTCCATGAAAAATTTAAAGTTTTGGGATGTTGTATAGATGGGCAAACCATGAAATGGCTATTTACAAGCCTACATGCTTCTGTGTGCTTAAGGTGTTGTTGGAGATGTTTTTCATAAAAATTGTACATTTTGATACTTGAATGTGAATTTATGACACCTTTAAGAACCTTATAAAACTCATCCTTTGATATTGAATTCCTTTATTACACTCGCAAGCCTTCACTATTGATTTTGGGTTTGTAAAACTAAGTTTTCTCACATGTTGAGCTAGTCGCCAACTTGCAGGGGATGTATAACAACTTGGAGAATATATATAATAAATTAAATTATTATGAAACCTCTATTAATTCCATATAAACAACTTTAAATGGTTTTTATATCAATCCACTATGTATACCATCACAAACAAGCTTAAAATTATAGATTTTGCCTTATATCGTATGGTACTGTACCTGCACATGTGAAAAAACACATAGAATTGAAGATCAAGAGAGTTTTGAATATCATAAAGATAATTTATAAGTCAAACCATATAATTTGGAGTCATCAATAAACATATCTCTTCATTCAAGTTAATTTTAGGGTTTAAAGAGGGTTTAGAAGGGTTTAAGTTCTTAACAATGGTTCATAAAGGATAGGGGTCCACTCCAAAAATCAATGCCAATAATTTGTATAAGGGGGACCCATATAACATATCATATGGGCTTGATTTTTCATGCGTATCTTTATGAAAATTCTCAGTAAACCTTTGACCTTCCTAGAGCTGTCAAGGAGGTCGATATGAGAAATAAGTCAGTTTTATATATTTTAACAACTAAAACTCCCTCCAAATCATGGATTTGAGTTGATCATGAAAAAATAAGGTCTTGAAGATTCCTTAAGATAATTTTAATTTGAATAATTATACAAATAGCCTCAAAATAGGCCTTTTGGCACTAAAACTGCTAAAACCACTTGAGAAACTTAATGAAACTACTTCAAAAAGTATTAATTAGATCCTTTCATGTCTTAACCAGTAAAATAACATGAAAAAAAAAGTTTCAAATTATAGGGGTGACATTTTTATTTATGAGTTATAAATTGTCAACATTTTGGTGACTCAGTTGGGAAGCATGTTTGCTATGATTATGAACCAGACCATTGACATCCCTATTAGACTCTGAGATCACTCTTACATTCTGAAACAATCGTCATTAGATCTTGATTAATGACCAAAATTCTTGACTCAAGATAAGATAGTTATTCCCTTTCAAAACAAGGAAAGAAAACACACACAACAAGGGAAACAAAATAATAAGTCACATTTGCAAGCAAATCACTTATTTAAAATAAAATCATAAGCAAACTATTGTGTTAGGATAACACTTAGAGGAAATCTAAATTGAATAAAACTAACCTGCAAAGAATCCTCCTCTAGGATCAAAAGGAAAGTTCCTTGGATCACTTACTTTACATGATGAACAAGGATATGAAACAAGATGCTTCTTGGACTTTTGTTTCATTAAGATTAGTTTCTCTATGGTTGTCAATCCTTTTGATAGAGTTTTAAGTAAATCATCAATAGAAAACCAATTACCTATGAAGACATATTCATCTTATACTTTAAGATCTTTCTCATACTACTTGTCAGCTACAACCTCATCAAGTGATACCTCATTTAGGCATTTTCCTTGAGTCTTTATGGCATCTTGATTAACTTCATCCTTTTTATCCACTAATTTTATCAACTTGGATGAGATCAACTTGAATGACATCTTCATCTTTCTCAAGTGGAGCTATAGGGCTGCCAAAAAATGTCAAATGTGAAATTTTACATCCTGATTCTTCACTATACAAATTTACTTGATAATTTTTGGATTTTTATAGTTGGTAATTTGATTTGATTATTATTATTTAATTTGTATGTCATATGTTGTTATGAGACAGATGTATGTTGCTTTGGTTTCATGATTGCATTGATAGGAGTTTAGCTATATTGTATACTTTTTACATTTTAATCGTGTTGATTTGTTATTTCAATAATATTTTATCCTATATGTCATGATGTTATAGATTAAATACATTATTGTCATGAGTTTGATGTAGGAGAGATTCATTACCCAGAGCATGATGAAGGGAGAGCATCATTATAAAGGGTGACATAAATGGAGGTGTTGGGGGATGACAAAGGAATGGCTAGAACCTATGCACACACCACATTAGCTAGTACATATTATATGCATAGTTTGAATTGTTAGCATTAGTACATTTTTAATGTTATCTGCATTTAGATCATTGTTACGCATGGTTAGTTGTGTGTTACCTCAGTTTAATGATTACATGAAATTAATTTTGTATGATTGCATTATAGATATTAAACAAAGATTTAGTGTAGAATGTTATTATGTGGTTATGTCATTGTATTCATGATTATTAATGTTTTCAAAAATATAAATTTTCTTGAATAGTATTTGGTACTACCTTATGTATACTAAACATCATGTCGTATTAATGTTTAAGAATATTAGTTGGTTATGTTTATGATATTCGACAATATCATTATAGCCCTTAACGCCTTAATATAAATAGATAACAAAAGACATTAGATAATCAATATAATGTAATTATAGTAATCATTGTATTTTGAAATAATATTTATGGATTTACCATTTTGGATTTAAAAGACTATTATTGAATTTATATTAGTCACATTGATTGAACGAAACTCTATTTTAATGGATTTTTATAACTAAAAAATAGAGCAAATAATTAAAAAATAAAATAAAGGAAATAAAATAAATAAAATAATTGCATTATAATTAGAAGAAAAAAAACATTAAAGGAAGCATTGAGATTTAAAGAAGGGGAAAGCCTTATAAAAAGTGGTGAGCCTTTTTGGCTTTGGATTTAAAAAAAAGAGAAAGAAAGAAAAATCATGCAAAGAAGGAAATAAGAGAAGAGTAGAAAAAAAAAGGCATGGAGGTGAAGAGAAGCAGAGCACAAAGGGATAAGAAGGTGTGTAGCATTTGAAGAGGAGGAACACATATTTGAGGAGAATATAGGACAACACAAGAGGAGAGAGGACCTTCTGGTATCGATTGAACTCTATCAAAATGTTAGTGTTGTTATTTGTCTTAAATTCAAAAACAATTGGTAATTATTGGTGTTTAATTTATATGGTGAAGTGTGTGAAATTTGTTGGTCAAATTGTGGGTCTTTATTTAGTAATATGTGTATTATGTATTTAAGATACCAAACTACCATAACATAGCGAATTATAAGATAACGTAACCTCTAATACCACTGCACAAATATATGAATATAACAAACAAATTGTGTATTCCTAATTTGTAAACAAAGATAATCTACGGATATAATGATCTGTATATATTTGATCTTCATGTTTATATTCAATAAATAATGTATATACAATAATCTATTAAAATTTATATATATTCTCAATTCAATACAACGATCTATAGAGTATGAATATCTCTGGTCTATTTCATTCTTTATGAGGCTAACTAGAAATATACTTACACAAACTTTATATAATCAAAAATATAGACCTGTATATATATTTAGCCTCAGTATAACAATATAGAAATACGTAAATTAAGCTTAAATATATATGATTTTCTTCATTCCTAATATATATTATAGAGATATATACTTAAATATACAATAGTTATGCAAAAGATCTATATAGATATTCATTATACAGTAGCATATACATAAATTGCATATAGCATTAAAAAGACACTATGTAACCCAAAGACATAAATAACATAGGTTTTATATATATATATATATATATATATATATATATATATATATTAAACAAAGTAGGTTTAATATATAGCTGATATACATGAATAGCATATACAGAGTAGCGATATACTTAAATATACAATAGTTGCACTTCATTCCTAATATATATATATATATATATATATATATACGTGAAATGAAAATGCAATGGTTGTTGATGGACTTGTATATATAAGAAGATATGGGGTTGATACGAGATACAAATTATAGATATATCATGGTATATCAGACAAGATATATATGTATTTGTTAAACAAAGAATGACGTATAAAACAATGATATATGTATAAATGAACTCAGGTTGGTTGTTAATCAACCCATGATAATATATGACTTATTGAACAAAACTATATCAACATGTGGTAAATTGATATTAGATTGAAAAAACTATATGCGGTAAATTTACAAATAATCGATTATATTGTTATTAGATTGACAACAGTTCAGAGATTTATTATCCAATATAATCTTATTATATCGCATCGTATGTCTTATTTTCAAATGATCCTATTCATATAACTTATAGTACTAATCATAAGTTAATCCTGTTAGAATATACTGGTATTGTTAGTTCATGCATTGTAAGTTATAATGGTTGAAGTTAATAATTATAAATGATTGTTGACATTTAGATACCATATTTAAATATTTTTTGAGTACTTATATGCAGTATGTATTAAGAATATCATTAATATGTACATGGGTACATATAAATAAAATATATCTATATGCATATTTAAGTATTCACATAAATATGTAACATAAATTGGTATATTGGGTCGTGTGACTATAACCATAGTTTTATTGACTGTTAATAATAAGACATAAGAATCTTAAGAGTCAGGAATCTATAATTACATGAATGTAGTCTACTAAAAATATAACAAGTTGTATAAATAAAAGTTTATGTTTTCATGAGAATTATGACTTTCTTTATTATAATTGGTTATTGAAATGGAGTAGTGTGTACATAGATGATGGACTGTGATATTAGTGCTTATCATAAAATGTACTATTTTTGAATCTAATTACAAAAATTAGAATATGCAGTCTAAATATAGATTATACCTAGATGGTATGAACTGTACTTGTTATGCTTATTATTATGTGATAAATAATATAGTAAAGATTCATTCATATGTTTGACGGATTAAATGTATGCATTTAATATTGTTTATGTTTAGCATGTTTTATGCCTACTAATTGGAAGTAATACACACACACACACACACACACACACACACACACACACACACACACACACACACACACACACACACACATATACATATATATATACATACATACATATATATATACATACATACATACATATATATATATATATACATACATACATATATATATATATATATATATATATATATATATATATATATATATATATATATATACATACATATATATATACATATATATACATATAAACATTGGTGATGCTAGTAAGCTAGTGAAGTTTGCCTCACTATTTACTTAGTACCAACAATATGAGATTTGGTTACATATATATATATATATATATATATATATATATATATATATATATAACCAAATCTCATATTTTTGGTACTAAGTAAATAGTGAGGCAAACTTCACTAGCTTACTAGCATCACCAATGTTAGATAAAGGTAATCCGATCAAGTTGTGTGTATAAATTTGATTGATCTTAGAGATAAATAATAATTGAAAATTTTAGCCAAAGTAATGTTAGTTAGATATTGTTATTTCATATGTATGTTTTACATGTTTGTACAATATCATGTTAGAATGAATTTTTTTATGGTACACTTTATGTTCTTAAAAATCATACAGCACACACATACTAGCTTGTCTCTCTAGATTCCTACACCATCACTATCTATTCATCCATGAAGGGAGGGCTATGTTAGGTTGTGGAGCTAAAAGTTTCACCAGGATGCAAACAGGAGAAGTTACGGAGGATGCAGAGTTGCGGGGAGTTGCAGAATCAGTTGCAGGGAAATCAGCGTCGGTCTGATCAACCGACATCGGTCAGATGGCAAAGAGGAAACAACCAGCGTCGGTCACCAGTCGGCCGACATTGGTCATGGAGGAGCCGAAGTCGGCAGCCTGTGTGAGAACAGGCAGTTCGCATGTTGATCCCGGAGAGTCTATTTTTGGACTGTTTATTTGCATGTCAAGGGCTAGTTGTAGTCTTGAGTTACGTGTCTAATTATTGTAATTAGGTTAGTCTAATTATTGTAAGCATGAGATCTATATATGGACTCATGGGCTGTATTGTAAATATGTAGCTAGTGAGTAAGAGAGCAATAAGCTCCTTTAGAGAGAAGAGAGCAATGGTGTGTTCCTCCTAGTGCCACAGTATCAAGGTGGGTACTGGTTTGGAGAATCAGCAGGGTTCTTCATATGTGTATGATCTTGGTCAGCATGTGTGCATGACTTTCTATAAGAGATCTACAATGGTGAGTAAGGTCTAGTGATTTGCAGGTAGCAGCAGAGAGCAGGAGATCTACTTGGAGTACGGTTGTGTACTTGGTGAACTAGCAGCGTGTTACTGACTGGTTGGAGAGGTGAACATCAATTCTGTATTGGAGTTGATTGTTGTGACCAAGAGAGAGAGGGAAGAAGGTCTTGAGGTGTGGCGAACCTTTGAGGTGGAAGTAGTGGCATCTTCTTTATTGTATATTCATTTGAGTGATTATTAATACAATTGTGTATTGTCTCTCAGTTCCTGTGTTGTTTCATATTTCTAGTTACTTTATATTTTTGGTTAAATTCTGTGATTAGTTGCTTATACAGAGTAATCATATTTGTGCTCTTATTGAGGGAGCAAGATCCTGACAGGCTATTCCCTGATGGGGATTGAACAGGGGATATATGGTCTATAGTTGGTGTGTAAAATCCCTCAGCTAGTTCTCTCCCTCTCCACAACAATACTTAATTAGAGTTTTGGGAAACTTATTATCCATAGAGCCTTGTATCTTTTATCTTGTATTGTATTTATTATTATTAAAAAATTATACTTGATGATATGTAATTATTTACTTGTTGTACCATGACAGTAGTGAAAGCATGTTTGTATCAACTGTGCCTGAAAAATTGTAATTACTTTTTATATTCAGTTATGTATTATTTTATCTGATGATAGTGATAAATGATGGATAGATATCACATGATTAATTTATATTTATCATACTTAGAGTATTTTATCTAGATCACTAATTATATTTTTGTGTTGTAATATAATGAAAGAATACGTTGATTAAATTTTAAAATAAAATTACAATATTCTAAGTAGATCATAGTGAGAATGTTATATGTGGTATCAGAGCCAGGTTCAAACTCTAAGACTTAATGAGTCCACTAACATTTTTATATCATTCTATTTAGCATAAATGAGAATGGTGAAAGCTAGATTATCTCGAGAGGGTCCTTAAAATATCAATTACAATAACCCTCCATTTGATCCTAATTGATTTCTCATTTTCCAAGAAATAAAGTTATATCAAATTATCATAGCCATGAATGAGATTAGAGATTGAATTTTAGCCCTAAAGTAGGAATTTCATGGCCATGAAGAGGAAGAACATTAATATGTACCTAAAAAACATCCTATCTAGTAGGAAAACCCTCAAGATGCAAGAGCTTGAGTAGCTACAAAATTAGCTATATTTATGAAAAAGGTGAACCCACCTAAGCTCAATGGAACTATTTTGGGTGATGGAGCTGAAGCATGGTTGATAAAGATGAAAAATTATTTCAAAATTTAAAACTACTCTGAGGTTATTAAAGCAATTTGGAGAGTTTATCAATTACCTAGTGAAGCAGCTACATGGTGGGCTAATAATAAGTTGGAAATAAATCTTAAGTAGACCACCACTACATAAGAACATCTTGTGACATTATTTAGATCATGGTGGCTTTCACATCTATACTTTGGCCAAAATCTTACATATTTACAACATTTATATCAAGAAAACTTATCGATGAGTGTGTACTAGAAGTAGTTCCTCAAACTTCTAAAGTATGTACCTCAGTACAGACATATGAGAGGTTCAAAATTAGGAAGTTTATAATGGGATTGAAACCACAAATTGGTGAAAAGGTGGAAGTTCATGGTCCATGTAACATGGACTAGGTCTTTGAGAAGGTAGTCAAGTGAGAACAAAAGTTGAAATCTCTTGCACAAGCCAGATACAAGTTTAAGAAAAAGTTTGGAAGTTATAAACAAACTTTAAAATAGAAGAATAGGAAGAAAAAGAGTGGAGACTTCAGGAGTCAGTTCAAGAATTAAAATGTTATATTTAATAAAGGTTTAGGTAACAAGAAACCAGGCAATGGTTTCAAAAGTAGTTTCAAGGGAAACCAACAGGCTGATAGGAAAGGACCACCTTGAGGTTGCTTCATTTATGGAGGTGATCATTATGCTCATCAGTTTACCTAGGATAAGACAAAGAATAAAGGTGTTACTCTTTAGTAGTGAACTTTTTAGTTACATATTAATGTAATAATTGATAATCAACAAGTTGAATTCCAAGCTTCACCCATAAAACTATCAGGGATTTTATTTGAACATCTAAATTCCATTTTGATAGATACAGGGGATATAAAAAGTTTTATAGCTCCTAAAATTTTGAATAATTTATCTATAAGAGCTGGAGTAATGAAAAATGCATAGTTGGTACAATATGGGAATGATGCAAAAGTCTAAGTTGACAAGTGTTTAGTTGAAACAGAGATCAGGTTGCCAGAATTCAAAATAATAATGGATATTTATGTATCACCACTAGGATCATATGATGTGGTCCTAGGAGTCAATTGGCTTGAGAATCATAAGGTCAAGGTTAACTACTATCTGAAGAAGGTTGAGTGTCTGGATGATTTTGGAAATCAAACACAAACTTAGGATGATAAAAAAGAGTTGAGGCTTAGGCAGATTTATGTAATGCAAATCAAGAAGGTTAAAGTAAAAGGATTCCAAACATTTATCATCAAGATAAATGAGATGAAAGAATATAAGTAACCAGCCTTGAAGATTATTCACTCTTTAGTAATTTTCATGATGTGTTTTTGAAGGAATTGCTAGGATTATCTCCTAAATGTGAGTTTGATTTCTCTATCGATATCATACCTAGATCAAAACCACAATCTAAAGCATCATACAAGATGAAAACCACTGAGTTGGTTGAATTGAAGGCTCAAATCTAGGAATTATTGTCAAAAGGGTTGATTATGCCAAGTGTGTCACCATGGGGTGCACTAGTTGTCTTCATCAAGAAGAAAGATGATACTCTTTGGATTTGCATAAACTATAAAATGTTAAATAAGACAACTATGAAAAATAGGTATTTTATACCTCGTATAGATGATATTTTCAATTAGATACAAGGAGCAATGGTCTTTTCTAAGATTGATCTTAGAGCAAAATATCATCATTTGAGGATAAAATATGAGTATATTTCAAAATAGTGTTTAAAATTCGATATGGGCACTATGATTTCATATTATTACCATTTAGAGTGAGAAATGCTCTGACAGTATTCATGAATCTCATGAACAATGTGTTTAAAGATTATTTAGATCATTTTATTTTGGTCTATCTTGATGACATTCTTATATACTCTAAGAAAGAAGAGGAACATCTTTAACATTTGGAACTAGTTCTACAATGATTCTAGAAGCACAAATTGTATGGTAAGTTTTTCAAGTGCACATTTTTCAAGAGAGAGTACAATATTTGGGGTATATTATTTTTGTGGATGGTATTTTAGTAGATCCGACAAAGATAAGAGCCATTATGGAGTAGTCATCACCAAAGAATGTGCGCGAGGTAAGGAGTTTCATGGGATTAATAGGCTATTAAAGGAAGTTCATTCTAAATATTTCTAAGATAAAAAATCTGATTACCTCTTCGCATTGTAAGAATCAAAGTTTTATTTGGTCAGATAAGTGTGAAGTAGCTTTTTAGGAATTTAAAAAGAGTCTTACTTCAGCACCAATACTAAGAATTCCTAACCCTAATGGTCAATTTTTAGTGATCATAAATGCATCTAGGAATGGATTAGGAGGAGTCCTTATACAAGATGGTGCAGTAGTAGCTTATGAATCAAGAAAGCTAAATCCTTATGAGGTGAACTATGCCCCTCATGACCTAGAACTTACAACAATTATGCATGTTTTACAAGTTTGGAGGCATTATTTATTAGGAAACCCATTTGAGTTCAAGACTGACAACTTGGGACTCAAGTACATCTTCACCTGATTGAATCTGAATGCTCTTCAAAGATGTTGGTTAGATTTCTTGTCTAACTATGACTTCAATATTAATTATATCAAAGGAAAGAAAAATAGACTAGTTGATGCCTTAAGTCGTATGAGGTACATAGCAGCCATGGCTAATATTAGGAGTACGTTTAGGGATTAAGTGATTGAATTTTCTCCAAAAAATGAATTATATAATAATATCAATAAAGTATTGTCTAAGAAAGCTCAAAATCCTAAGTATAAAGGATACAAATTAGAAAATGATGGTCTTTTATGATACAATAGAAATATGTATGTGATGGATCGAGATAATTTGAGAATCACAGTGCTAAAAGAATTGTACAATGCCCCATATTCAGGACATCTAAGAGTAACCAAGCTTGTGGTAGAGCTTAAGCCATTTTATTTCTATAAAGAAATCAAGAAATATGTGGTGGACTTTGTGTCACATTGTCTGTAATATTAGCAAGTGAAAGTTGAACATGTGCATATGATTAGATTTTTGTATCTGTATGATATACCAAAATGGAAGTGACATGTGACTAGTATGGACTTTGTCCAAGGTTTACTATTGTCATGAAACAAGCATGTCATGATCTTGGTTTTAGTTGATAACCTAACCAAAGTAGCTCATTTTATACTAGACAATTTGATAGATGATGCACCTACTCTTATGTTAGTAATTTTTACCTATCAAGGTCAAATTACTACCCTACCATCTGAGACTTTTCCAAAATGGTCAATTAGCCTTTAAAGCTGGTCAAAATGGTCAAAAATGTCAAAATCATAAAAAATGGTTTTAAAGGTCATTAAATTGTCTCAAGGAGCTTTAAATATGTTCAAAAGGATGATTTTATCCTAAGTATAAAAATTCAAATTATAAAAAGGTCATTTGATATGCCAAATAACCCCAAATTAGCTCCCACATGACATATTTGATATTACTATTAATATCCATATATTTTAGTAATTTTAAAATGCTATTTCATCCAAAGAAAGTTTTCAATACCAAAAATGGAATTCTTGAAAAAACAAGAAAATTAAAAGGTTCTTGAAAAATATTGTATTAATTTTGAAAAGGAAAAAAGAAATCAAGATGAGTCCCATTTCAAGAAGGAGAAGCATGCAAGTGGAGTTAGTTAAGGTTGACTTGTCAAAGCTTGTTTCTTGATTTCCATGCAAAGGGGAATCTTTTCTTGTTACAACACAACTTGTAAGAAACTCAAGTGGAGTTATCCACTGAAATATGGTGTAGTATTTTTGGAAAGGGTATTTATTTCTATCAAACTTGGGCCCACCATTCTTTTCAATGCCAAGATTTGGAGCTCATCATGCAATTTTTATGGAATTAAGGATTTAATGAATAAATTATTGTAAAAAGAAGTGAGTCTTGAGTTGAGTCAACCAAGACTAACCCTTATCTCCTCTCATTTCTTGTTTCAATGTCAAAAAGGAAGGTTTCTTGAAAAAGATAAAGAAAGGAAATATTTTAAGAAGGTGGTAATTAATTTAAACACAAAATTGACTTGAGTTCACATCCAATTGATCTTCTCATATTCTTTCAATGCCAATCTCTTGGCCTTTTGTATAATTTTCTACAAAATGACCTTTTCAAAGTCATTTGAAAGGAGGATTATTGATATTAAAAAATAGATTCTTGGAAGCTGGACAAAGGAAATTGATTCTAAGTTATATATTTTTTGGGTTTTGGATGTGGATTATATATAGTGTGTATTTGATTACGTACCAGTACTAAGTGGGATTACATCCCCTTTGGGTATGTCCCTTCCCCACCTATTACTTTACATCTCATTTCACCTCTCTTCCCTTGTAGGTCATTTGAAGAGGCAGAGCCCTTCATCTGAAATATTTATGCAAGGGTAATATAGAACTCCATTTTCATTTTGATTAATACAGCCCAAAAAGTATCATAATATTCAGGTGCATCACCCCATTAAAATAAGTTTTCCCTTTTGATTTCCCCTTTAGTTATCCCTACCCCTTTTCATTCGAGAACAAAAATCAATTCGATTTAATAGATAAATCTTAAGGGAACCAACCCTCTGTGGAGGTTCTTCTCAACATAGAGACACCTACCCTTTAAGAAGATCCCATTGTTTCAATTGGAGTATAGGTTTTCTACTTTTGCACATCTTCAATCAGGGTACAACTCCAAATTGACAAAAAAATTTAGCACGTATGTTGGGACCACAAAGAAATCCTTTGCATATCTAAAGAAGTTTTTATAACAGAAGATATCCATCATCATGAAAAGATGGTTAAGCAGTCGAAGTGCACAAATAAAAAGAAATCAAAATTTTTTGGTATGTATCAGTATTCATTTGATCAATATTTTTCTAATGAGCCCCTCTATCAGTTTCATCAAGTTAATGTTGTTCATGGAATCGCCTCAAGTAGTTCTCCTAATTATTTTTCTCCTAGTTCATCCAAGAGTGTTAGGGAGATAAGTTTGGAATTTGAGAAGTAAATGGAAAAGTGTGATAGGTTGGATGAGTTCAATAGGTATCAAGAGGAACTTCAATATCAATCCTTTGTTCACCAAGAATAGCTGAGACACAAAGAAAAATGTTTGGCCAAGCAATCCCAAGACATCAAACATATGGAGGAAAGACTAGTGAGTTGGAAGAATCAAGCTACTCAATGCAACCAACCTTGTGTACCCTCTCCCATCTCCAATCAGCTTCTTCCCATGCAAAACCAACCCTCTTGTGTTCTAAATCTCTTTCAAATGGATGTCCAAGCTCGAAGGAGGCTAGAAGAATCCTCTAGTGAGCTCATTCATTCTAATATTCCAAATTGGAAGCCCTCCTTACTCGAAGAGTAGCCTATACCTCCTAAAAATCAATATGTGCATCCTTAATCAACCCCTCTTATGCTTATGCAAGTTTTACCTAACACTTCTCAATCTAGCATCAAAATCCCAAGTTGGATAACTCCTCATCATGAGACAACTCAAAACTTTGTGAAGATCAATGAGTTTGTTACTCATCATGAAGAAAAGGAAGAGATAATTCTTGAAGAACTTGCAGCTATTGAAATTCTTAAAGGTGAACCTACTCATGAAGATACTTGGTAGCAATTGTACCATGTCTTTCAAGATGAGATAGACAAGTTTAACATGTTGGATGATGAAGAATGCAAGCATGATGAGCTCCCTCTTACTTTTTTCATTGAACTTCCTTTTTGTCTTGAGGAAGATTGTGATCAATCTGTGGATTATGAGTTGAATGAGTTTCAAGAACCTATTGTTGGGTAGCCAAAGACTCCTATGTTTGAGCAAGAAAGTGATAATTTTTGGGATGAATTAGAAGACTATTGTCTCAAATACAACATCATACCAGCTACCCTTCCTCAAGAAAGTCATGATGAAGCTAAAGATCAGTTTGTCAAGCTCCTTGATGAGATAGAGCAATTAGAGAATAACCAAGAGCCATGCCTAGAAGAACATGATCCAAATAAACCTTTCAAGAATGAATACCACCAAGGGATATGTCTTGAAGATCACAGTGAGTATGTGTATATTGGGAACTTATTTGATGTTGATACATTTAGAGCTTCTCCAAGCACAGTAGTAAGCAAAAGGATGATTCGCTAAGTTTCAACTTCAACAACCACTTGTATGGCATCATGAGGTTTCTCATCATGGAAGAGAACTAAGGAATTTCCTTTTTGATCTAGGAAGGAGAGGAAAGTACCAGGTCAAATTTGCATATTAGTTTTGCTTTTAGTTGTTTTCCTCTAAGTGCATCATGCACATGTTTTAGCCTTGTTTTCCCTTTCCAAGTTGTTTTGTCCTTTCCTCCAAGTGTTTTTGCTCATGGTTTAGCCTTGTTTGTGTCAGTTATGTCTATGTCTATGGTTTCTCATTACAGTTTTCTCCAAAATTTTCCAAAGATTCTGAATTCTTTTGACCAGGAAGTTGGTCAACCCTAGAAAGTCACCAAAATGTTAGTAATTTTTGCCTATCAATGCCAAATTACTACCCTACCATTTTATACTTTCCCAAAATGGTCAATTAGCCTTTAAATCTGGTCAAAATGGTCATATATGGTCAAAAATGTCAAAAGCATAAAAAATGGTTTCAAAGGTCATTCGATATGCCATATAGCCCCAAATTAGCTCCCACATGACATATTTGATATTATTATTATTATTATTATTATTATTATTATTATTATACATATATTTTAATAATTTTAAAATGCTATCATCCAAATAAAGTTTTCAATGCCAAAAATGGAATTCTTGCAAAAACAAAAAAAATAAAAGATTCTCAAAAAATACTGTATTAATTTTGAAAAGGAAAAAAGAAATCAAGATTAGTCTCACTTCAAGAAGGAGAAGCATGCAAGGTGAGTTAGTTAAGGTTAACTTCTCAAAGCTTGTTTCTAGATTTCCATGCAAAGGGGAATATTTTCTTATTACAACTCAACTTGTAAGAAACTCAAATGGAGTTCTCCTTGGAAATATGGTGTAGTATTTTTGGAAAGGGTATTTATTTCTATCAAACTTGAGCGCACCATTCTTTTCAACACCAAGATTTGGAACTCATCATGCAATTTTTGTGGAATTAAGGATTTGATGAATAAATTATTGTAAAAAGGAGTTAGTCTTGAGTTGAATCAACCAAGATTAACCCTTATCTCCTCCCATTTCTTGTTTCAACACCAAAAAGGAAGGTTTCTTGAAAAAGATAAAGGAAGGAAATATTTTAAGAAGGTGGTAATTAATTTAAACTCAAAATTGACTTGAGTTCACATCCACTTGATCTTCTCATATTATTTCAACACCAATCACTTCACCTTTTTTATAATTTTCTATAAAATGACATTTTGGAAGTCATTTGAAAGGAGGATTATTGATATTCAAAAATAGATTCTTAGAAGCTGGACAGAGGAAATTAATTATGAGTTATATATTTTTTGGGTTTTAGATGTAGATTCTATATAGTGTGTATTTGATTGCATACTAGTACTAAGTGGGATTACATCCCCTTTGGGCAGGTCCCTTCCCCACCTATTACTTTCTATCTCATTTCACCTCTCTTCCCTTGCAAGTCATTTGGAGAGGTAGATCCCTTCATCTGAAATATTTATGCAAGGGTAATATAGAACTCCATTTTCATTTTGATTAACAATGCCTAGAGAATATCACAACATTTAGGTACATCATCCCATTAAAATAAGTTTTCCCTTCTAATTTCCCCTTTAGTTTCCCCTGCCCCTTTTCATCTGAGAACAAAAATCAATTAGATTTAATAGATAAATCTTAAGGGAACCAACCCTTTCTAGAGATTCTTCTCAACATAGAGACACCCACCCTCTGAGAAGATCCCATTGTTTCAACTAGAGCGAAGGTTTGCTGCTTTTGCACATCTTCAATCAGGGTGCAACTCCAGATTGACAATAATTTTTGGCATGCTCGATGGGACTCATTGGATCTGGTCTTGATAAAATTGTCATTACAATGGTGTTCTTTATGAAGTATTTGGTGATTTCAAACTCAAGAAATTGCTTCTAATAGTCCAGGCATGGTTTCCATGTAAGTCTATTCTTATTGCATTATCATGAATGAGTTTTGATGGTTGTGTATGAAGAGAATTCATATGATATTTTTCCTTATCAGCCCAATTATGGATCATATCAGCCTTATTATGATACCTATGAGCCTTATTATGAACTTAATCAACCTTATCAAGAGTACTATCAAAGTTATGTTGAGCCTTATCTAGTTTCTCATAATCCTTATTATCAAGAGCATGACTCTTACCTTCCTTGTGAGCCATATTAGTCTCAAGACAAGATTTAATCTTTCCCATATGGATATGATGTTGCATATGAGAAGTCTTGTCTTCAAGAAAGAATGAATGAAATAGAGCTCATAATACTAGCATATGCAAAAAAAGTTTGTTCAAACTCTCAGAATGAAGAAGTGAATGGTCTATTTAAAAATGTGTCCAATGATCTAGAAGAGACAAATGAGCCATGTATTCTTGTATTGGAGAAGATGGAAGCTTGGGAGAGGCAAGAAATCAAGCTGAACCACTTGTCTACAAAGGGTTCTTGTGTTCTTTATTCTCATGAGTTTCTTAATCGTGCCTAGTGTGTGACAAGGGAGCTTCCTAATTGTATTCAAGAGCCTATTCACAAGATTAAACCTTTTTAAAGTCCCCTTTCTTCACCATTCATCTCTCAAACATGAGTTGTCTATGAGGACAAAGAGGTTTCAAACTTTGATGAGGTAAAGGCCAAGTAGAAGGAACAAAATATAAAGGTCTTTAAGAGTTTCTCTTTCCCTCCTCTCTAAAACTCCCTAGATAATTCCATTGTTCTCTAGTTTCCAAAATTTGATCATGATCAACCTTTCATGCTTCATTTTCCCTCTCAAACAAATGAATTTCATCACCCTCCCACCATCTCTCTTCTCCAGGAGGAGCCTATTCTCTAGAAGATTGAAAAGGGGGTAGTAGCTACAGGTCAAGTTTTTACAGAGTGTGAAGAGGATACTCTAGGTGTGTGTGTGGAAGAGTTTCACATTGATACTTCACTTAATGTTGTAGTTGAGAATCCAATTATAGTTGAGAGTGAGAAGGTTGATCTTGATGAGAAGGGACTCCAAGAGGAGTTGGTACAAATTGAAGTCATAGCTGAGTTAGAGATATCTCCTATTGAGAAGGATCTAGATAGCTTTCAAATTGATCCTATTCAAATTGATCAAAATGAGGAACAAAAGGATGATTGGCATCTATACCTTGAATCTCTATAAGAAATTAAAGAGCTCTATATGGATATGTTGCCTATGGAAGAACATGTTTATGAAAAATTTGATCAAGAATCACCTATCTAAGATCATAATAAAGATTGGTTTACCTATTCAAAGCTCCTTGAAGAGTTGGATAAACTTAAAACAGTCAATAAGAAGGATATGGTCACTCAAGAATAATGCATAGATGAGATATCACTTGACAAGGTGGTAGATGACAAGTAGGATGAAAAAGATCAAGAAGTACTTGATGAGTTTGCCTTTATTGGTGACTAGTTTTTTATTGGTGACTCACCTGAGAAGATGCTAATATAGTTTGTGAACAAGAAAAATGCCTCATCAAAGGTTATGATTAATAAACATCCTACCTTTCAGCTTGTACCATCTCTTGGAGTGATTGAGTTAATAAATTTCCCTTTTGATCTAAGCAGATCATGGTTTGTCATGGTTAGTTAGGTTCTTTGTTAGTTTGGTTTTCCTCCAAGTGTTTTTCAAGCATAGTAGTTTCATTCTTTTTGTTATAAATAAGTGTTTGTTTGCATATTTGCTTTGCTTAGTTAGGTTTCCCTTCTTATTTTGAAGGATGAAGGTTACTTCATGTTTGGTCAAAGGAGATTTATAGTCATAGACCAAATTTACCATTGTTTTGTGAGTTCAAATATCATGCATATGGCTAAGTTCTCAAGCATAATAGGTATGCTTCCTAGTTGAGTCATCAAAATGTTGACAATTTTGACTCCACAGGTCAAATTTCCACCCTTAACATTTGAAGCTTTTCATGTTGTTACCAATTTGCTTTTGCTCAGAGCATTTTCAAAAATGGATATAAAAATAAAACTTTAGGCTTGCATAAAATACTTTGGGTTTTGTCATATCAGCTATTTCATTTGACTTAGTGTTTTATCCAAGCATCAAAATCCTTTTGGAAGGATCATATTCAAAAACCTGAAGGGTTTTTCATAGCTCTGAGGGTTCTTTTTCAAGGGTAGAGTTCCATTATAGAAAAATTAAAGGGAACTTTCCCTTCTAAAAAATTCATGACAAGAATTCTGAAGGGTTAGAGTCCCTCCAGAAAAGTCCACTTGGAAATTCTAAAGGGCTTATCAAAAAGCCCGAAGGGTAGTTCAAAAAGGTTGAAAGGGCACTTGACAGAAACCCGAAGGGTAGAGTTTATTTGGGAAAGTTATTTTCCAATAAATTCAAAGACATAATTCCTTTGAACTTTTTTTCCAAAGGAAGTGCACAAGGACATGAATTCCTTCAAACTTTTTATCTGAAGGAAAGTGCCATTTAAAATCTAAGGGACCATTTCAACTTTTTCAAAGGGATTTTTTCCTTTAGAAAGGTCCACTTTACAATATTATGAAGGGTTCATTAGAAATGTCAAAGGGTATCTACCCTTTGGGAAAGTTCACTTTTAAAAGGCCGAAAGACCATTTGCAAAAATCTAAAGGGTCAATTTTGTGGAAAAGTGAACCGTTTCAAAAAGGTTGAAGGTAAGGTGGACAAATACATTTTTTCTAAAGGGGACCTTCAAGTTGTCCAAGTAAACCATTTCAAAAAGCCCGAAGGGCTATTTTATATGTCAAGGGATCACTTTACCTTTAGGAAAATCACTTATCAAAATGTTGAAGGATAGTATTAGAAAGCTTGAAGGGAAATTTGCATAGGAAAGAATTCCTTTAGACTTTTTGTCTAAAAGAATTTTACAAAGGAAAAGGGCTTAAAAAAAATTTGCAAGGAAAAGGACTTTACAAAAAATCTGAAGGGACAAAACAAGAATTTAAAAGGAAATAAAAAGCTGAAGGAATTCCTTCATGTTAGGTTGTGGAGCTAAAAGCTTCACCCATATGCAAACAGGAGGAGGTTGCTCAGTGTGATAGCAACCGACGTCGGTCATATTCAATACAAAGGGCAATCGACATCGGTCAGAAGTCAGCTAACATCGGTCACCTCCAGATAGACAGGGACCGATGTCGGTCGCATGTGCATTCCAGAACTATTTGTTGCACGAACAGTTAGTTTGTTGAATGGCCAGTTTGCATGTAAAGACTAATTTTAGTCTTGAAGCTGTGGATCTAATTATTGTAATTGGATGTCTAATTATTGTTTGCATGGGATCTATATAATAGACTCATGGGTTGTATTGTAAAGTGTGCTAGATAGAGAGAGCAAGGTTAGCTCCTTCAAAGGGAAGAGAGCAAGGTTAGTTCCTCATAGTGCCACAATGCCAAGTGTGTATGATCAGGTAGATCTGCGGGACAACAAGATCTAGTAGAAGATCCACAGGGGTGCTGGTTGGGGAGAATCATAAGGACTTGGTGAGGCAAGGACAAGGGTTCTTTCAGGGGTGTAAGATCTCGGTTGGGAGGTGTGCAAGGCTAGGTTGATCTGTGGTATAGCAAGATCAGGTGAGATTTACATGTGTAAGTAAGATCGATTTGATTTGTAGGTTGTTGCAAGTTCATGGGAGATCTACTTGGAGTGAGTTGTGTACTCAGACTTGAGTATGTGTGTATACTCTGTGGTACTGGCAGTATTGATACTGACTAGTGGAGGTGAACAACAACTCTGTGTTTGAGTTGTTTGTTGTGATCGTGATTGAGAGAGAGAACTCTTGAAGAGATTTACTGTTTACGCCCTAGAGGTGTGGGAGCCCTAGAGGAGTGTGAAGAATATTTTGGCATCTTCTTTGTTGTATTTCCTTCTGAATGAGTTGAATACAATTGGGTATTGTCTCTCATATTCTGTGTTATTTCTGATTTCTTGTTACTTGTTACTTCTAGTTAAATTTCGTGTTTAGTTGCTTATACAAAGGTAATCAACTATGCTCTTTAAGAGCTGGGGGTCCTAACAATTGTTATCAGAGCCAGGGTGTAGGTTCAGAGCTTGACACCACTAACAATTGGTATCAGAGCCAAGGTGCAGGTTCAGAGCTTGATACCATTGACATTTGGTATAAGAGCTAGATTCAATTAACAGGTGGTCAGAGCTTGTTAAGTGTTTGTTGATTACAAGTCACTCTCAAGGGTTTTTGATTGAGTGGGAGTATAGCAATGGTAGAAGAAAGTATGGAGGAATTCAAAAGTAAGAATGATCAAGTACGGAGTTATGGAAAGAAAGAGCAGGTAAAGAAAGATTGCTGGTTGGTTAAAGATCAGCATGAAGAAAATAAAGAAGCATGTGTTGCAGGTATTATTGCACTGGTTGCTCTTATATGTTCCTTGGATAAAGTAGAATCTTGGTTTATAGATTTTGTTGCCTCTTTCCATGCAGCCCCAAATAGAGTATTTTTCCATGTTAAGGTCCATGGAGACTTTGGAAAGATTTATTTGAGGGTTGGTGAGCCTTGTCAAAGTATTGGCAAAGGGGAAATGTGGCTGAAATTGTAGACGGCCAACACATGGGTGTTGAAGAAGGTCATGCAAGTCCTAGTCTTGAAGATGAGGCTAATTTCTTCAAGAAAGTTGGGTGATGAGAGATGCACAGTAACTCTCACAACAGATGCACTTGAATTAGCAGGTGGTAAGAAAGTAGGTATCCTTTATCTATCTACTTATATTACTGATTCTCCTTCTATTGCGAAGACATGGCTTTGTAGGCTTGGTCACATGAGTAAGAAGGAGATGCATGTTCTTAAGAGGAAGTCAGATGTCTTTTACAAACTTAAGAACTTGAAAGCCTTGGTGTTCATGGAGGAGATGATGGACATAGATTAGTCACAGGGGCTAAATATTTTTGAGCAGGGCAGTTTGGATAGGGTTTTGATCCAAAGTGAGCTTGCAGGTAAAAAGTCATCACTCATAGGAAAACACAGTTACCAGCATCAGTCAGGTGGAACTGATGTTGAAGAGGCAGGTACCGACGTTGGTCATGTACAGACCAGAGTCGATGGTGTCAGGCAAGGAGAGACTGATGTCGGTTAGAATACCAGCGTCGGTGAGTAGAGGACACCAACGTCAGTTAGGGAACTGGCGTCGATGATCAGGGAGATTCGACATCGGTCGAGTGTAGACCAGGGTTGACCAGGAAATGGATTTTGGGTGGACAGCAAGCTGTCAAGGGATCTCAAACGCCCATATGGAGGACTGAAAGTGTAAGTAAGCCTCAAATTCATTATTCCCCTTCTTTATACTTGTTGCTCATTGAAGAGCAGGTAGGATCCAAGAAACAGTGGGAGCATGGCATGAATTTTTTGGAAGAAAACTAAACGAGAGATTTGGTAGAGTTACCAGCCAGAATGAAAGCACTAAGAGGCGAATGGATTCCTTGGTTAAAGAAGAGAGAATGGACATGTGAGATGGAAGGCCAGGGTATATGGTCTTGAGCAAGCTGTAGGACAGTGGTACAGGTTTGACAGGTGTATGACAAAGCATGGCTTTAGTCAATGTCATTGTAACCATTGTGTTTACTTTACCTGGTTGGATAATGATTGCAACATTATCCTGTTACTTTATGTAGTGGGGTCACACATGCAGAGTTTTCCTGAGCTAAAGGTAAAGTTAGTTCAGTGGTATGTCATGAAGAATTTGGGAGCAGCGAAATTCTTTGGCATGAGTTTTTCTAGAGACATGGAAGGTCACAGGTTGATTTTGTCTCTAGATGATTATGTGGATAAGGTAGTGGTGAGGTTTAAGATGTAGGATGTAGAACCAGTTTGCACACCTATGGATGGACAGTTCACAGAATAGGGTCCCAATTCACATGATGAGGTTGAGTACATGTGTACTAGACCTGTGATTGCCCCAGTAGCGGGTGTTGTCAGCAAGTTCATAGCCAATTTAGGAAAGAAGCACTGGAGAGCAGTTCAGTGGGTTCTCAGGTATCTGAGAGGGACCAACAGCAGGTATACATGCTATGCAGGGTCAGGGAATTCTCTACATGGGTATGTAGATTCGAATGTGGCAGGTTACTTGGATGACAGGCGTAGCATCATAGGGTTCACTATGGTGGCTGGTCTTCAAGATTGAACTTGAAGAGGAATACAAGCTAGGAAAAAAATTAGATGATGTACAGGTATAGGTACAGGTGTAACTGTTTATCTCCAAGTGAGAGATTGTTAGGTTGTGGAGCTAAAAGATTCAACTAGATGCAAACAGGAGGAGTTTGCTCAGTGTGACAACAACCGACATCGACATGATCAATCGACGTTGGTCATATTCAGTACATAGGGTAATCGACATTGGTCAGGAGTCAGTCGATGTCGGTCACCTCCAAATAGATAGGGACTGACGTCAGTTGCCTATGCGTTCCAGAACTATTTGTTGCATGAACAGTTAGCTTGTTGAACAGCTAATTTGCATGTAAAGACTAATTTTAGTCTTAGAGCTGCGGATCTAATTATTGTAATTAGATGTCTAATTATTGTTTGCATGGGATCTATATAATAGACTCATGGGCTGTATTTTAAAGTGTGCTAGATAGAGAGAGCAAGGTTAGCTCCTTCAGAGGGAAGAGAGCAAGGTTAGCTCCTCATAGTTCCAAGTGTGTATGATCAGGTAGATCTACGGGACAACAAGATCTGGTAGAAGATCCACAGGGGTGTTGGTTGGGGAGAATCATAAGGACTTGGTGAGGCAAGGACAAGGGTTCTTTCAGGGGTGTAAGATCTCGATCGGCAGGTGTGCAAGGCTAGGTTGATTTATGGTATAGCAAGATCAGGTGAGATCTACATGTGTAAGTAAGATCAGTTTGATTTGTAGGTTGTTGCAAGTTCATGGGAGATCTACTTGGAGTGCGTTATATACTCAGACTTGAGTATGTGTGTATACTCTGTGGTACTGGCAGTATCGATACTGACTGGTGGAGGTGAACAACAACTCTGTGTTTGAGTTTTTTGTTGTGACCGTGATTGAGAGAGAGAACTCTTGAAGAGATTACTGTTTACGCCCTAGAGGTGTGGGAGCCCTAGAGGAGTGTGAAGAAGATTGTGGCATCTTCTTTGTTGTATTTCCTTCTGAATGAGTTGAATACAATTGAGTATTGTCTCTCATATTCTGTGTTATTTCTGATTTCTTGTTACTTGTTACTTCTGGTTAAATTCCATGTTTAGTTGCTTATACAAAGGTAATCAACTGTGCTCTTTAAGAGCTGGGGGTCCTGACACTTCAGGCAAAAATACTAAAGGGTATCTGCCCTTCGAGAAAGTTAAAAACAAAAATCTGAAGGGTTATTATCCCTTCAAAAAAGGACTTTGCAAAAATATTGAAAGGACATTTCAAAAACCTTGAAGGGCATTTATCAATGGATGAAAGGTCTATTCTTTTGGGGAAGTGACAAGCAAAAAATCTGAAGGGCTAGAATCCCTTTGGAAAAGTCCATTACAAAACCCTAATGAAGGAAATCGAGGAGGAAATCTAAGGCAAAAGGGAAAGAAACCAAGAAGGAAATGAACAAAAAGAGATAATCCATGGGGAGGAAAAGCCAAAATAGATATGCCAAAAAGTCTAAAAGAAAGAAAACTCTATGGAAATAAATAGGGATATAAGAAAATAGTCTACATGCAAGTGTCCCAAGCCCAAAGTAAAACATGCAAAAATGAAGAGCCGAGAAAAAGAGGTTAATAAATGTCAAGTACTTGAGAAGGGACTTCATGCATGCTCCTCAATCTTCAAAGATATTTTTCATGCAAGTGGAGTTAACTATTCTTATTTTAGAGTTGACTATTCTTAATTTAGAGTTAAATGGTTATCAAGTGCCACATTTACTCATGCTTTCCATGCAAAGGAGGACTTATCTTGTTCTAACTCAGCTTCAAGACTAATCAACAGGTAGATTCCTTTGAAGATTGTGGCATGGATTTCCATGCAAGAGCTTGACTTGTCAAGCATGGGTCCACCTCATCCCTTCAAATGAAATTCTAAGTTTAGAATTGGCATTGATTTCATGCAAAGGAGATTGTTCTCATGTTTTGGATAATTTAAGTTAAGTTTATATCTGGAGATTGGCATAGTATTTTCCATGATGAAAGTTTGACTCAAACTTGGACTCTTCATTATTTCAAACACCAAAGAACTTTTCATGCAATGGCATAAGACAAAAATAGATTTTACTTGAAAGTTTTGATAGCACAAGTTTGACTTAGTTGATCTCCTCTTCTATTTTTAGTGCCATCCTCTTGGTTGTTGTATCTTTTTCTATATAAGTTGGCTTTTTAGCCTTGAATTGTATCACTCTTTTGGCAAGATTAAATTCTAGCAAAGACTAAGTTTTGTAACATTTTTTTAGATTTATAGAAGGACCACTTTTATTTTCCAGAATACTAGTATAGTGTATTCATGTCAGTGATTTACATAAGTGATAGAATTTCTCTTCCTTGTCAAGTTTTGATTCTTACCTATCAGCATATTTGATCAGTTTATGCAGGTCATGTTATGTGTTTTATGTCTCTTGGATAAGTTTACAATGGATTTAAGTGGCTGGTTAGTGCCTTAAATCAAGGCTATTCTTTCATTTCCTTCAAGCTTGGATCACCAGATAAAACTTTTTTGTGAAATACTTATGCATATTGGTCAATTGGAGTTGAAAGTTTAGCCCTTTTCTTGTCTAAATCAATGTTGTTAGGAGCTCAAATTGAGTGGATCAATAAAAAATACATGTGTATCACCATCATTAGATAGGATTTGTGTTCAAGTTTCTCTCACTTTTCTTGGCATTTTGTAGTGTAGAGCAAAGATCTTAATTGATACACCAAAGGGAGCTAGCCCTTAGAATATAGAGATTTAATCCACTGATTAGGTCACCCATAGAGTAGGATTATTTCCATGTTTCAGCAGACTATGAAGGCCTGAAACTACCTTCATAGGGGTGCAAGTCTGATTGAGAACATCTTTAGTTATATGAATTTTTAGAGAAAATCATTTTAGATCATGATTTAAAGATGACTTCTAGATTTTGGGAAACTCTAAGTTCAACTTTGGGTATGCAACTAAACTTTAGCATTGCATACCACCCAAACATTACTAGTGAGACTAAGTAAGTTAATCAAGTGCTAGAGGATCATTTTCATATGTATTATATAGATTAGAAATACAAGGGGAAAGATTATATTTCATTGGTTGAGTTTATTTATAATAGATCATACCAATAAACTTTGAAGATGAAACTATTTGAAGTATTATATGGAAGAAGGTTTATGACACCAATCAGTTGAGACAGGTTGGAAGACAGGGGAGTCTTTTGATCTAAGATGCTTTCAAAAATACAAGATCAAGTTAGATCAATCAGACAAAAATTGGTCGAGGCCAATGATAAAAAGAAGAGTTATGCTGATTTGAAGAGAGTAGATAGGTAGTTTTCAATTGGTGATAAATTGTTCTTGTGAGTTAAGCTACAAAAGAGCTCAATTAAATTTGGGAATTCAATAAAACTTTCACTGAGATATGTGGGACCCTTCAAAGTGTTAAAAGTGGTCAATTATGTAGCATATAGGCTTGCATAATCATCAACCCTAGCTCTATTGCATAATGTTTTCCATGTTTGTTATCTTAAAAAGTATATAGTTGATCATTTGCATGTGTTGGATTGGAATGCTTTATAGGTTTTGGATCTTAGGGTGGTCATGGTAGAATCAATTAGAGTAATTGACACTTGAAAATTAGAGTAATTGACACTTGAAAATTTTATTTTCATAATAAAGAGATGTCACAATGCAAGATCTTGTGGGACCAATACTTTAAAGATAGTGCTACTTGGGAGGACTATGATGAGTTCTACAAGAGATTTTTATATTTATTTATTTGATTTGATACTTCATACTATATTACTTTTTTTTTAATAATATTTTTAATTCAAAATTTATGTTTGAATAAGTGTTATTGGGATGATGACCAGTTTTAGGGGGGAAGGATGTTACATCCTAATTCTTCACAAAGCAAATTTACTTGATTATCTGTGAATTTTTATAGTTGGTAATTTGATTTGATTATTATTTACTAAGCTCTAAGTTATATATTTTTATGGGATAGATGTATATTGCTTTAGTTTCATAATTATATTGTTATGAGTTTAGATGTATTATATATTTTTTACATTATGATCATGTTGATTTGTTATTTTAGTAGTATTTTATGATATATATGTCAAGATGTTATGGACTACCTACCTTCTTATCATGAGTTTGATGTAAGAGAGGTTCATACTTTAGAGCATAATGGAGGGAGAGCATCATTGGAGAGGGTGACATAGATGGAGGTGTTGGAAGACGACAGAGGAACAACTAGAACCCATGCACACACCATGTTAGTTAGTACACATTATATATATAATTTGAATTATCAAGATTAGTAAATTTTTGATATTTTTTGAATTTAAATAATTATTATGCATGGTTATTTGTGTGTTAACTCAGTTTAATGATTATGTAGAATTAATATTATGTGATTGCATTATGGATATTAAACAAATATTTAGTGTAGAATGCTATTATGTGGTTATGTCATTGTTTTCATGATTATTAATGTTTTTGAAAATATAAATTCATGTGAATAGGGTTTGGTCCTACCATATGTAGACTACCCATCATGTCTTATTAATGTTTGAGAACATTAGTAGGTTATCTTTGTGATATTCAAGAATTTCATTATAGGGCTTAACACCTTAATATAAATAAATAAGAAAAGATAATAGATAATTGATATAACGTAACTATAGTAACCATCATATTTTGAAATAATATTTTTGAATTTACCATTTGGGACTTAAAAGAATATTATTGACTTTATATTAGTCATATTGATTGAATGGAACTATATTTTAATGGACTTTTATAACTAAAAAATAGAAAAAATAATTAGAAAATAAAAATAAGAAATAAAATAATTGCATTCTAATTGGAAAAAAAAACATTAAAGGAAGTATTGAGCTTTAAAGAAGGGGCAAGCTTTAGAAAAAGTAGTGAACCTTTTTTCTTTGGATTAAAAAAAAGAGAAATAAATAAAAATCATGCAAAGAATATAATAAGAGAAGAGTATAATAGAAGAGGCTTGGAGGTGAAGAAAGGTAGAGCATGAAGGGAGAAGAAGGTGTGCAATGTATGAAGAGGAGCATAGATTTTAGGAGAAGATATGACAACATAAGAGGAGAGAGGACCTTCTGGTATAGACTAGACTCTATCAAAAGGTTAGTGTTGTTATTTGTCTTAAATTCATAAAATTTTGGTACTTATTGGTGTCTGATTTGCATGGTGAACTATGTGAAATTTGTCGTTCAAACTGTGAGACTTTATTTATAAATATGTGTATTATGTATTTAAGATAGCAAACTACCATAACATAGTGAACTATAAAATTACATATCCTCTAATACCACTGCGCAAATATATGAATATAGTGAATGAAGTGTGTATTTATAATTTTTAAATGGAGGCAATATATAGATATAGCGATCTATATATATTTGATCTCCATGTTTATATTCAATAAAGAATGTATATACAATGATCTATTAAAATGTATATATATTTTCAATTCAATATAGAGATCTATAGAGTGTCAATATCTCTGGTCTATGTCATTCTTTATGAGGCTAACTAAAAATATTTTTATGCATATTTTGTATCATCAAAAATATAGACAACCAAAAATATAGACATGAATATATATTTAGATTTAATACAATGATATAGACATACACAAATTAAGATTAAATATATATGAGTTGCTTCATTCCTAATATATCTTAGAGTGATATATACTTAAATATACATTTACTTATGCGAAAGAACTATACAACTATTTGTTATACAGTAGCATATATATAAATTGCATATAGCATAAAAAAGATGCTATGTAGCTCAAAGACATAAATAACATAGGTTTAATATATATATTAAACAAAGTAGGTTTAATCCATATATATTAAACATAGTAGGTTTAATATATAGCTGATATACATGAATATCATATATAGATTAGCGATGTACATAAATATATAATAGTTATGCTTCATTCTTAATATATATATAGCTGATATATATGTATACAAGATATGAAAATTAAATGGTTGTTGATGGACTTGTATATATAATAAGATATGGGGTTGATACAAGATACAGATTATAGGTATACCACAGTATATCATACAAGATATATATGTATTTGTTAAACAAAGAATGACATGTCTGAAATAGAAATAAATGTATAAATGAACTAAGGTTGGTTGTTAATGACCCCATGATAATATATGACTTATGGAACAAAACTATATAAACTATATGGTAAATTTATATAAGATACACAAAACTATATGTGGTAAACTGGTAAATAATCAATTATATTGCTATTAGATTGATAATAGTTCAAAGCTATATTATGTAATATAATTATATTTCATCAGAACCTATGAATTATTTTCAAACGATCATATTAATATGACTTATATTATTGATCATAAGTCAATCCTATTGAAATATACTAGTAATGATAGTTCATGAATGAGAAGTTATAATGGTTGAAGTTAAGAATTGTAAATGAGTGTTGATATTTAAATACCCTATTTAAATGTTATTTGAGTACTTATATTTGGTATGTATTATGAATATTGTTAATATGTACATGGATACATGTATATAATAAATATATCTATATGCGAATTTAAGTTTTCATATAAATATATAACATAAATTGGTGTATTGGATCGTGTGACTATAACCATAGTTTTATTGACTATTAAAAATAAGACATAAGAATCCTCAGGATCAGGGATATATAATTACATGAATGTAGTCTAATAAAAATAGAATAATTTGTTTAAATGAAAGTTTATGTTTTCATGAGAATTATGACTGGTTGTTGGAACTGAGTAGTGGTTACATAAATGATGGACTATGATATTAGTGCTTATCATAAAATGTACTATATTTGAATCTACTTACAAAAATTAGAATATGTAGTCTGAATATATATTATACCCAATTGGTATTAATTGTACTTGTTATGATTATTATTATGTGACAAATAATATAGTAGAGATTCATTCATATATTTGACGAACTAAATATATGCATTTGATATTTCCTATGTTTAACATGTTTTATGCCTGCTAGCTAGAAGTAATCTGTATGAATTTATTAGTTATATATATGTTAACTAAATCTCATATTAATGGTAATAAGTAAGTAGTGAGATGGACTTCACTAACCTACTATCATCACTAATTCTAGATGAAGAGAATCCAATCAAGTGGTGTGTATGAATTTGATTGATCTTAAAGATCAATAACTATTAAAAACTTTGACCAAAGTAATGTTTGTTAGACATTGTCATTTCATATGTATGATTTATATGTTTGTACGATATCATGTTATAATGTATTTCTTTATGATACACTTCATGTTCTTATAAATCATATAGCACATGGGTATTAACTTGTCTCTTTGGATTCTTGCACCATCACTATCTACTCATTCATGAAAGGAGGGTCATTCTCTAATGGGAGATTATGTAGGGGATCAATGGTCTATTTTTGGTGTGTAAAAGCACTCATATGATGCTCTCCCTCCTCACAAAAGTACTTATTTGGAGACTATACTTGAGATTGCCGTAAATACTAGAGTTTTACAAAACTCATGCTCAATGAAGTCTTGTATCTTGTATTATATTTATTATTGAAACATTGTACTTGATGAGATGTAATTATTTACTTATTGTATAATGATAGTAGTGGTTGCATGTTTGTCCTAGTCATGGCTATAAATTTGTAATGACTTTTTATATTTAATTATTTTTGTTTCATCTGATGATAGTGATCAGGGATAAATAAATGTCACATGCTTATTTTATAATAATCATACCTAGATTATTTTATTTGGATCACTAATTAGATTTTTGTGATGTAATCTAATGAAAGAATACATTGATTAAATTTTTAAAAAAAATTACATTATTTTAAGTAGATCCCAGTGGGGATATTACATGAAATCATGATGTGATTGGGAATCAACCTACTTAAAGTCAACTTCTTGATCTTTTAAAACCATGTCAAATCCATTTATGACATCAACTTTATATCTTTGAGTATCTTCCACATCAAGACCAGCTTTCTCTTGTACACTTGAAGTACCATAACGGGCAGTTAGCTAAAGTTCTATTGCAATAAAATATTGGAAATATTGTCATTGATGTCAAAGGATTAGTATTATTGGTGATAAAGGCCCCATTGCATTTAATGTTGTTTGTAATAAATATATCTTGGCTAATATGAGTTAATATTTATTTAATATTAATGAATATATTTTTGGTTGCATATGAGACAAAAGAAGGGCCCATGGAGAAGTCGAAGAGCCATGGGGTAAAGACAAAAAAAAGATGGAACACATTTTCCTATGAAGAGTCATATTGGGGAATTCCAAGAGTCACCAAGTGAAGACAAAAGAGTAAGGGCACAATTTTTCATGAAGGAACACTTTGAGGAATATGAAAAAGTCACCAAGATAAGAACAAAAGTGAAGGACGTTTTTGGTCATGAAGGGTCACCACATGACTTTTCAAAGGCTTGAATATGAAGGGTCATACAAGTTTGGCGCCATTTTCCATGAGGATTGAAGGGTCACAAAGGGGGAAGGCCAAAGGTCATTTGGAAAGCTATAAATAAAGGCTTGAGAAGCCATTTGTAATATGGAAGATAGAGGTTGATTTGATATTGTAATATATAACTTAGAAGAGCAATTGTGAGAAATGAATATGATTTGTATTTGTTATATCTAGCTTAGAAGAGCAAAAGTGAGAGAGAGGAAAGAGATGTTGTAGTGATCTATCATTTGTTGAGTTAGCAAAATTGAGAGATAGGTGTGTGGTATACACAAAGGGGTTGGTGCTCCTGTGGGTTGGTGCTCACGAATTGTTGCTAGGTTGGTGCTCGACAAAGGGGTTGGTGCTCCTGTGGGTTGGTGCTCATGAATAGTAGCTAGGTTAGTGCTTAAAAAATGGGTGTGGTGCTCATGTGGGTTGCTGCTCATGAATAGTAGCTGGGTTGGTGCTCGGCAAAGGGGTATGGGCTCCTGCAAGCTTGGCTTGCAAATATTGTTTGGGTTTGTGCTCATTCATATACTTGAGATTGTTCTCCATGGTTTTTACCACATTGGGTTTCCACGTTATATCTGGTGTCTCTCTCTATCTTGTGTGGTGTTTATTGTTTTAGTTTTATTGCATATCTTGAATGTTTGATTAAGTGAAATTTAGTTAAAGGAAAGTTTTATATGATATATGATATACTGATTCACCCCCCCTCTCAGTATATCCCATGCTTAACAATTGGTATCAGAGCAGGTTCTTTTTTGAAAAGTTTTACAGCTTGAAGGTAGATTGGGAAAACACGATGGCTGGGTCACAAGAAGGATTTTCTACAAATAAGGCACCTTTGTTTGATGGGACAAATTATGCTTTTTAGAGCATGAGAATGAAGGTTTATTTGATGGCCCTTGGATTCAACATATGGAAAGTAGTGGTGGAGGAATATGAAGATCCACAGACATCTACAATTACTTCAGTAAAAAAGAAGGCAAGTGAATGTAATGCTAAAGCTTTAAATGTTATTTTATGTGGTTTATGTCAATTTGAATTTGTTAAAGTTATGCAATGTAAATCTGCTCATGAAACTTGGGTAAAACTTGAAAATATTTACAAAGGTGATGGAAAGGTTCAGCAAGCTAAGCTGCAGACTTTTAGAAGGCAGTTGAAAAGTTTGAAGATGGAAGAAGAAGAAGATATATCAAGTTATCTTTTGCGAGTTGATCAAATCATAAATTAGATTCAAGGTCTTGGAGAAACATTGAATGAGTCAACGGTGGTGCAAAAGGTTTTGAGATCTCTACCAATGAGATATGATGCAAAGGTTTTGGCAATTGAGGAGATGAAGAATTTAGCCAAGCTAAATATGGATGAGCTTCATGGTATTCTCACGGGATATGAGATGCGGACAGAATAAGATAAACCCTCAAAGAGAGAAGCAACTTTCAAGACATCAAAGAAGGAGAAAGATAAGATTCAAGAATCAAGTGATAGTTCCAGTGATGATAAAGATGACAATGGAACACTTTTCATTGACAAGCCGAAAAGAGGAATAGGTGAATATCAAGGAAAATTACATTTTAAATTTTTTAATTATGGAAAGATTGGACATTTTTTAGCTAGATGCCCAGATAAGGTTAATGATGATCAAAAAGAAAAGCCTACATACAAGAAGAATTTCAAAGGAAAATATAAGAAGGGATTCGAGAAGAAGAGCCTGTATTCTAAGGATCCTAGCTCAGGCGAAGATAGTGGAGTCAACGATTCAGAAGAAGAAGAGATTCTATTCATGACCATACATGAAGATGATCAAGAAGAAGAAGAGAAGGAAGTTGAAGTGAATATGGAAGGAGAGCTCATTTGTGCCTTAGAAGAGTTAGAAGCTGTTTAAAAGAATAATTGAAGATTAAAGTGCCAGATTGAGAAAAATGAATAGGAGTCAAAGGAAATGATTGAAGGTCTACAAGCACACTTTGAAGAAGCCAAGAAGAATGAAGAAGATCTCACAGCACAATTGGAAATAGCAAGAAAAGAATGTCAAAGGTATGTTATTGAAATTGCCTCTTTAAAAGAAGATATTAAGAAAGTAGTCAGTGATAAAGTAGTCAGTGATTCAAAATTTGAAGATAGCACTAACATGTTGAATAAGATATTGGAAAGTTAAAAAGCAAATTCAGATAAGACAGGGATCAGATTTGAAAAGAAAAAGAGCTATGCTAAAGATCTTACAAAAGAGGAAACAAAAAGGGGAGAAGTGAAGAATACAGAGTACATTCCAAACAGAGAAGGCTGGAAGGAACAAAGCTACAAAAGGCAATCAGGTCAAAGATATACAGATAGGTCTTATTTTTATGGCTATTGGTTTTATTGTAATGGATATGGTCACAAGAAATTAGAATGTAGAAAAAGAGCTAACAATTTCAGAAATAAGGAGAAGGAAAGTCAAGTAGAGTCAAGCAGAAGCCATAACTCTTTTGCTCCTCTATCAAGCTTTGATGAAGAGACCATAGTATGCTACAAGTGCAACAACTTCAGACACATAGCTCGATATTGTAGAAGCATGTTTGAGTCAGTCAAAAAGGATTAGAGTTTCAAAGATCCATTCATCAAGAAGAAGGATCAGAGTTTCAAAGCTCCATTCATCAGAGAGAAGGTTCAGACATGTTCATGGCAGAAAAAACAACTTGAAGAATCTATGATGGTTCAGACAGCTCTGCATGTAAGAGGTAAAGATCAGCCATGGTTAATTGATAGCAGATGTTCGAGGCATATGATAGGAGATAAAATTAAATTCATATCTCTAAAGAAAATCAATGGTGGTACAGTGAGATTCAGAGATAAAACCACTGCCAAGATAGCCGAAAAAGGTACTTTGAGTTTGGATTATGGTAGAACTAAGACTAAGAATGTTTTATATGTAAAAGGTCTTAAGCATAATCTATTGAGTGTTAGTCAAATATGTGATCAAGGATATACATTAAAGTTTCATAAAGAAGGTTGTGAGACTAGAAGAAAATATTCAAATGAGTTGATTGCAAATGCTCAAAGGACAAGGAACAATGTGTATGTATTATCAGATATCTTCTCAAAGGCACGATCAAAGGATACATTCAAAGATCAGCGAGAGGAGTTGGGAGTAATTTCTATTACTTCCTGCCATTGATGTTCAGCATCAAGTGAGGGGGAGCTAAGTGTTAGCTCCAGGTAGGCCCTTTGCCATTGATGTCAAAGGGGGAGAATAATAGGTATAGGTATAGGTGCAAAATATAGGTACAAGGAACAAGTACAGGTTGCTACAGTAAGGGGGAATTACTGTATGTTTTCAAATGATAGTATGTGCAGGTGACTGGATGTGGTAGTTTCAGGATTGAGGTTGCCATCAATGACAAAGGGGGAGATTGTTGGAAATATTGTCATTGATGTCAAAGGTTTAGTATTATTGGTGATAAAGGCCCCATTGCATTTAATGTTGTTTGTAATAAATATATCTTGGCTAATATGAGTTAATATTTATTTAATATTAACGAATATATTTTTGGTTACATATGAGACAAAAGAAGGGCCCATGGAGAAGTCGAAGAGCCATGGGGTAAGAACAAAAGAAGAATGGGATGTATTTTCCCATGAAGAGTCATCTTGGGGAATTCCAAGAGTCACCAAGTGAAGACAAAAGAGTAAGGGCGTAATTTCTCATGAAGGGACACTTTGAGGAATATCAAAAGTCACTAAGTTAAGAACAAAAGTGGGAAGGACGTTTTTGGTCATGAAGGGTCACCACATGACTTTTCAAAGGCTTGAATATGAAGGGTCATACAAGTTTGGTGCCATTTTCCATGAGGATTGAAGGGTGACAAAGGGGGAAGGCCAAAGGTCATTTGGAAAGCTATAAATAAAGGCTTGAGAAGCCATTTGTAATATGGAAGATAGAAGTTGATTTGATATTGTAATATCTAGCTTAGAAGAATAATTGTGAGAGATGAATATGATTTGTATTTGTTATATCTAGCTTAGAAGAGCAAAAGTGAGAGAGAGGAAAGAGATGTTGTATTGATCTATCATTTGTTGAGATAGCAACATTGAGAGATAGGTGTGCGGTATACACAAAGGGGTTGGTGCTCCTATGGGTTGGTGCTCACGAATTGTTACTGGGTTGGTGTTCGGCAAAGGGGTTGGTGCTCCTGTGGGTTGGTGCTCGGCAAATGGGTGTGGTGCTCCTATGGGTTGGTACTCATGAATAGCATTTGGGTTGGTACTTGGCAAAGGGGTATGGTGCTCCTACAAGCTTGGCTTGTGAATATTGTTTGGGTTTATGCTCATTCATATACTTGAGATTGTTCTCCGTGGTTTTTCCCACATTGGGTTTCCACGTTATATCTGGTGTCTCTCTCTATATTGTGTGGTGTTTATTGTTTGAGTTTTATTACATATCTTGAATGTTTGATTAAGTGAAATTTGGTTGAAGAAAAGTTTTATAAGATATATGATTTACTGATTCACCCCCCCCCCTCTTAGTATATCCCATGCTTAACATAAACTCTTCAAACTCATCAAGAGGTTCTAAGAACAACTCTTCTTGATATTTTATGACCTCTTTATCATGGCCTTCAATCACACCAAAAGGGAGCTCTTGAAATAAGTCAACATCTCCTTTACCTTCTATTACAACTTCTCCATCTTCTTTGAAGGTTAAATTGCCTTTGCTCTCACCAAGAGGAGTATCAATGAAATTTTCTTCTTAATGCACAATTGAATCATCACACTCTCCTTAAAACTTAGTTGTAGATGCAGCTTCTTCTATCCTCCAAATAAAAATTTCCTTTTCATGATGGTAGATGGTGGGAGGGAAATGGATATGTTCATTATTTTTCTTGGGAATTGAGGGAGTGTTATTAAAATTTGAGGTCTTGGGGATATTGGACACTTGTAAGAATGCTTGAAGAGAAAGCAAATTTAGTTGTCCTATGAGTGATTCATCCTTATCAACAACCATTTCAATATTTTTATAGTCTTCTTGAGGTTCCATCTTTGCTGTAACTTGATTTTCATCCTTCTCAACTAGGACCTCTTTCTTGTCTTGAGAGCCTTCTTAGATAAACCTCCAAGATGGAATAACTTTAGGTTCTTTAGGAAGGGTAAATGGGGCTTGAATAGAGATAAGGTCTTCTTTGGGATCAAACTCTAAATCTTTACTTTCTTCCTCCTATTTCTCCCAAGACTTAACTACTTGGTTCCAAGGTAGGACTTTAAAACTAGTAGGTTCACTTGGAGGTTGAATTATCTCTCTTGGAGGCTCTATTTAAGAATGGTCAATGACTTCATGAGGACAAGGAGAATAAGATGGCTGATATGGTAAATAAGAGGGTTTTTTAAGAGTGATGGGAAGAGATTCATCCACAAGACTTGGCATGGAATAACTAGGAATCATAGCCCAAGAAGTCCTCCAAAATGAAGTGCACTTATTTTCAAGGTAAATTGGAAAGCATAGCTCAAGGATACAACCTAATGCATAGATTAAAGATGAGTGGGCAGAAATGTAGAGGTGATGGTCTAATGACTAAAAAATTCACACAAAGTCAGACATGTGTGGCTGCACAAAGTGATGAAGGAGATGAAAAGAAGATTGAAGGTGGCCCAGCTGACTCAAGATACATCATGTATCCAACCAATGTAGTTCATCTAGAAATGAGAGAAAATGGAATGAGGAATGAATAAAATGGAAGAAAAATAGACCACCATTCGATTAGACTCATGATATATTTCAAGAGATGCACATCTTTCATAGAGTCAGGTGCACAAACCATTGGTACCTAGTTTCATTGGTGTACTTGAGATCATATCTTCAAAGCTGCATTGACTTTGATACATGGATCCAAAGCACATGGTGCTTTCTATAGTAAAATGAAATTATGCATCAAAAGTATGATAAATTTATAATGACATTGCATTTCAATTGTGATAAGTTGGATCAAATATGAATATTTATAACTAATAATAATGATATATACTACCAATATCAGAGTTACAACTAAAAAAAACATAAATGAACCTAACTTAAAATCAAGAAATGAACAACCAAGACTTAAGTAGTAACAAGAATGTATAAAATCAAAGAAAGAATAAGTGAGATATGAATAATTAGGCTCCATGTGTGCTATCAAGATGTAATCAAAAAATAAAAGAAACAACAAGACCAAATGACAAAAAAAAAGACCAAGAAGAAACAATAAAAGAAAATAAATAAATAAATAAAAGGTGAAATAAGAAAAAATAAGAAAACACCAATAAAAATCAAATAAACACACAAAAATAAGAGTTAGTTGCAATGTTAGTGTGGTTTGAAAATAATTGTTCAGGCACATGTAGTAGAGGCATTAATTTTTACAACAACGTAATAAGAACAAGGACACAAAGTTGCCTCCAAATGATAGGGAAATAACATAGAAAAAAATGGGGGAAAGAGAAGAAAAAGAAGGGGGTGACTGAGCTGACTACAGATGTATAAGACAAGTGGATGCTACCTACATAGTTCCATGGATGTGAGATCTAATATGAATTTCAGGCCAAAAGTAGTTCTTCCAGAAAATGGGATAGAAGAAAAGTGATGATAAGAAAATGTGATTAATGTTGTAGAGGAAAAAGGAAATGGGCTCACAAAATGGAATTCAATTGGATAATTAATTGAAAAATGGCAAGAGGGTGGGATGATTACTTACAAAATGGAAAGAGCGTGGGATGTGTAGAATAAACAAAAGTGCAAGATAATGTTTTTGATTATTTGTTCAATCATTTTCTAATGTTTTTGTGTTTTTGAGATAATCAACTAAAATGAAATATTAAAAAATGTTCAGGGAACTACTTAGAAGAGGAGATGTTTTTCCATGGGTAAGGGTTCAAACCATAGTTAAACTAGCTATAATGATCAACCACAGTAGGAAACCAACTAATCAAGTCGATGCTCATCCAAGAATCGAAGGTCCAATAATAGCTAAGTTATTTGTAATGGCCCATGCTTGAAAATTGGTGAGAGATGTCATATTTAAGGCAATAAATCCTACCAAATAGTAGAAAAATAATAAGAGAATAGTATGCAACACTAGGTAAAATCTTAAGAACCATCTAGTAGGCAAAGATCCTAAAGTGATGATGTATTCATGTTCACTTGTTTGTTGAAAAGAAGCTAAAAAATACTATCCATGTTGAATTGCTTTGTAGAATTGGCATTGAATGTGTTCACAATGCCTATGAGTCATAATCAGGATCATAATTGGTTAAAGGATAAACGATGTCCAGGTTACAATGGCCCAGGGTATGAAAAGAATGTGGTTCTCAAAAGAATGGTCTAAAATGAATATAGTCCAAAAGAGGATGGTCTAGAGTGGGATAAAATGAGTCCAATTCAGATATAAATGATCCAGAGTGCCAATGATCGAAAGCTTTGATTGTCCAGAGTCATAAAAGAATATGGTTCTTGAAAGAACAGTCCAGGGTAGGTCAAAACAAAATGAATGTAGTCCATCATGGAATGGTCCAGGATATAATGGTAGGATAAAATAACTTCAGCACAAGTTGCCCCCAAGTAAGGGGTCTTGTAGACAATAGTTCAAAAGATGTCAGGCATAGAACCTCTTGAGGTGCACAATGTTCATGGGTTCTGGAAGTTATTCACCACTTGGGGTGGCTAGCCAATATTCCCCTGATCCATAATTTGCTATAATAACATAGGGTCTAATCCAATTGGGTTGAAACTTGCTCTTTTTTTACATTTATCATTTATGTTCTTTTGGTTCTCTTTCAAGATCAAATCACCAATCTCAAACTCTCAAGGGAAAATGCACTTGTTGTAGCTTCTCTATAATATGTTCTAATAGGATTGCAAGTTTTCTAGGGTAGCCAAATGCTTACCATCAAGGAGTTATTTTTCTTGCAATCGTAAGACTCTATATTCCTTAATATCTTCAATATGCTCTAAAGATACTCACAATGAAGGCAAATCGATATCAATTGGGATAACAAATTTTGTGCCATAAATAAGGGAGTATGGAGTGCCTCCTATAAGGGTTTGATGATTGTTTTGATAAGTCCAAAGGGTAGGAAATATTTACAAGTGATAATTATGGACAACATCATTGACAATATTATTTAAAATGGCTACAATGGTTTTGTTTGATGCCTCAACTTATCTATTGCCTTGCAGGTTATATGGTGTGAATTTATTATGCCTAATCTAGAATTTTATAGAAAGTTTTTTAATATCTTTGTTTACAAAGGATCTACCATTATCATACATAATGCATATTGGGATACCATATTGATAAATTATATGGTAATTAATGAACTTGTCTATCTACCTATCAATGATTTAAGTGAGAGGAATCGTCTCAATACACTTAGTAAAATACTCAGTAGCAGTTAAAATATGCTTATGGCCATCTGAAGATGTTGGGTTTATTTTTTTTATGAGATCAAAGCCCCATGTATAAAATGGCCATGGTGTAGTGATCAGTTGTAGTGGTAAGGAAGGTGCATGTATCAATTTTCCATGTTGTTGACAAGGAACACACTTCCTCACACAACTACAAGCATCTGCCTCTATTTTGGGTTAATAGTAACATGTTTTGAAGAGATTTTTAACTAAGACTACATCATTGGTATGGGCCCCACACATTCCTTCATGAACCTCCTTAAGCACCAAATTTTATTCTCCCAAAGATAAATAATGAAGTAGTGTTCCATCATATCCCTTGTGATAAATCATGTTTCTAAGGAGGGTATAATGAGTTATGTAGTGAAGGAATAGCTTCTAATGATTATTGGAAAGGATAGGTGGAAAAACATGATCATGGAAATAATTATAAAAATCTTAATGCTAAGGTAGTTTAGGTGGGGGACTGGGACCAGCAAAGATGCATACCCTTTCTAAATCTACCAAGACATGTGTAGGCTATAGAAGATTTTCAATGAGAAATTGATACTCTTTAGCATTGCTCTCAATCTGTATCATGGACTCAATTCTTTCCATTACATCAACAAATTTTTTATTGGCCCTTGGTACTTGTTCAAACTGTAGAGACTTAAAATGAGCTTTGAGATTATCCACAACCTGATTGTAGGGAATAAGCTTGTCATCTTTAGTTTGATATTGATTAATGGTCTAATTGATAATAAATTAAGAATCCCCATAGACCATTAAATGTTGGATATCCCATTGCATTGTAAGATGAATTCCTACAATAAGTGCTTCATACTCAGTCATGTTGTTGGTACAATGAAAATTTATGTGAAATGTTTTGGGAATTAGATCCCCTTATGATATAATCAACAATATACCAGCTCCAAATCTACAAGAAGTGAATGAACCATAAAAATAGATTTTCCACTATTCAGGTTCATGTTGCACTTCTTCCACTATCATGATATAATCATATGGGACGTCAAATCTGAGTGGTTGAGTGTCTATAATATGGGCCCCTACAAGTTGATCAACAATAAACTATTCCTTGATAGCTTTCTAATTTTGATACTTAACATCAAACTATCTTAAGAACATGACCGACTTGGCCATGCAACTTGTGAGAGATGCTTTAGATAATAAAAATATGAGAGGATCCACCTTAGTGATAACAATGGTTTTGTTGTTTAGCATGCAGTGATGCAAATTTTGGGAAGTAAACACCATAGATAAACACACCTTCTCAATAGGCATATAATTGTGTTCATAAGCCATCAGTGTGTGGCTTAAATAATAGACTGCATATTATTTACCTTGGCCATCATGGTGGGCCAAAAGTGCCCCTAGTACATGCTCAATTGCTAAAATGTAAAGAAGCATTGGTTGTCTAGGTGTTGGCAGTCTCAAAACTGGTAGGTTAGCCCAATATGTTATGATATTTGAATATGCTAATTGATAATTTTTATCCCATTTAAATTTGACCCCTTTATTCAAGAGATGAGTAAATGAGTGGCACTTATCTACCAATTGAGAAATGAACCTACGAATAGACTAAATCTTTCTTTGCAGATTCTAGAGTTGTTTAAGATTTGAAGGTGAAGGCATTTCAATAATAGCCTTAACCTTAGTAGGGTCAAATTCAATCTCTCTTTTTAATATAATAAACCCTAGTAATTTTCCTAAAGTGACTCCAAAAGCACACTTATTGGGATTCAGGAAGACTTTATAATCATGAAGTCTCTCAAATATTCTCCATAGAATGTTAAGATGTCTAGCACGTGTTTTTTATTTAGCCAAGATGTCATCAACATAGTCCTCAACAATAATATGCATCATATCATGGAAGATGATAATCATAACACGTTGATAAGTGGCTCCAACATTATTCAATCTAAATGGCATGACTTGATAATAGAATGTTCTCCATGGAGTGGTGAATGTAGTCTTGTGTTGATCTTCTTGGGCTATCTTGATTTAATTGTATCTATAAAATCCATCCATGAGAGACATCATCTCGTACCCAACAGTAGAGTCAAAAATAATGTCAATGTTGGGTAGAGTAAAATCATCTTTGGGGAATGCTTTGTTGATATCTATGAAATATGTATACCCTATGGCTTTTTACTGACTAAAACTATGTTTGATATCCATTCAGAATAGTCCAACAGTCTAATGAAGCATGATCCCATTAACTTCTCCAATTTAGATTTTACAAAAAGAATGATGTGCAGATTCATCTTCCTCAATTTTCATTTAACTAGCTTCGCATATGTATGAACAAAAAAGTGATGCACAACCAAGTGAGGTTTTAAGCCTAACATGTATGAATATGCCCATGCAAAAATATCAATGAAAACCATCAAAATGGATATAATGTGTTCATATTTTGATTCAGTAAGGGAAGATGCAAGGTAAATGATTTTGGGATCCTCATATGTTCCTAGGTTCATTTTAATAGTATTCTCCACAATAAGTGTAGATCCATCTTCAAGAATAGTAGGCAGTGTGTGATCATGATCATCTTATTCTGCTATAGTTTCTTATTATTCCTCCTAGAGATCTGGATAATGTGATGAATCTAAATCTACCAAATCAGGTAATGGTCAATTAACAAAAAACTCAAGAAAATCAAGAGAAAGATGCTCAAAGACTTATTATTTTGTCATGATTCTAGCAATGGTTATAGAGCTAGGAATTGATGGACTTGGTGTGTATTTTGGGGATTTGAAAACTTTCCCATCCAGGAGCACCTGAAATAGGTTTTCAATCAAGGGCTTGTCTTTATCTTTACCTTTTCCCTGATCAATGAGTACCTCAAATAGGTTTTCACTTGAATATATTGATGTTTTATGTTTTTCATGACCAAGATAGTTTGCCTACTCTCCAAAGTAGGAAGAAGGATTTAATGAAAAATCAAATCCTTGCTTATGATTGCCAATGGGAAATCCATCCCTAAGGCCCATATACTCTTAAATTGATTCTTCATTTTAGAATTCATTAAGGCATATGACCAAATTTTACTAGTCCTAATCAATGAATTTAGGGTGGCAAAGGCATAGGAAATAATGGAGTGTTAAGGTCTTAATGGCATTTGAATCAAATAAATCCATGTCAGCAAGCTCATAAAAAAGGCTATAATGGGATGCTACATCACTGTCAGGAGTCTCATCACTAGTCAATTCAGAAGAATCACTATCGAGAGTCATGTGGTCACCCCCAAGAAGTATAAATCTAAGACCATAATTCAAATTAGGTATACCAGTTGATAAAGGTTCTAGGATTCTATGTGCTTCTGGGCCAAGACCTCTTCCTATATAATCAAAATTGTTTGTGATCTGATTATGGATATGATATTTTAGATTTTGAAAACAATCAAAAATACCATCAGAATATAACTAGTTTCCTTCATTGAAAGCCTCTCGATCCTAATTAGCAAAGTAGCAGTTACAAATACCATCAATGGTTTCTTTGTTTCTTTCTTCTGTTATGAGATCAAGTTGGGTTTGTTAAGGCTTTTTTAAGGTTTGGGTTTACCAAATTTTTTGGGAGACTTCAATAACTTAGCAATGTGGAAGGCATCCTTAAGATGGTACATGAAAATGCCCATGTCTTCTATAACAACTTGTTTTGCAAGAGTTACAAGAAATGGATCAGCTGAAGTGGATGTAAGGTCACTAGGGTTGATATAATTGGATTTTGGTGGATGTGAAACTATCTCCTTATTCTTCTTTGTAAAAATTTTAGAACCAAGACAAAATTTATAATTGTGAAACTCAGCCTCTAAATGTTTTCAATATTGATAAGGTTTTAGATCAGTGGGAATAGTAACCTCGATCCCATCATGGGGAAACTTAAGGCATTGATGCAAGGTGGATAGAATGGCATGTAATTCTTGAATCCAAGGGTAACCAAAAAGTATGTTATAAGGCAACTCAATATCCATAATATGTAATAATGTATGATAGGAAATAGACCCAACAATGATTGGAAAATAAATTGTACTAGAAGATTCCCTCTCGGCATTGTCATAAGATTTTATGGTGATCGTCTTTAGTTGAATGTCCTTCACAGTGTAGCTTAGTCTCTATACCATTTAGGGGGACACTATGTTTAGCCCTGAACCATTTTCTATAAGAACACTCTTGATCTTATGGTTTTCAATGACTACCTCAATATACAATGGGTTATTATGGCTCAAACTAATAGTGGACATGTCTTTTTGATCAAACATGAGCTATCAAAATGAAGACAAATGTCCCACTAGTGTTTGGAACTGTTTAGGATTTATATCTTGGGGAGTAGTGAATTGTTGTAAAAGGTCATTCAAAATAGTTATATGGAGTTCAGACATACACAAGAGATCTAGAATAGAAATTTGTGTAGGGATTTTACTCAGTTAGTCTAATAGATTATAATGATTTTCAATAGTAAGATGATGCAGTTTAACCTTGGATGGCATAGTGTTTGGATTTGGATTGGAAGGCATAATGTTTACATTGGGTTCAATGAAATATGAGGGCAAAGGGCCCTGAAGGGTAACTCATGAGTGTTTAGTTGTGATTGTGCAATCTAGAGGTGGCAAGGAGTCATTATAATTAGAATATGAAGGCAAAGGGCCTTGGAAGGTGACTCAAAGGTGTCTAATTGTATTGGATAAATTTTGATTTAGCGAAGAACCATTATAATTAGAATAAGGATGGTGTCTATAAATGGTAACCCATACAAATGGAGGTACAACTAAATTACGTGAACTCAACACGACATTAATTGAGGGAGAGGGTGTTGACCCTATAACAATGGGTCTAATAATTCAAGGAGTATGGGATGGTTCATGGGATTTAATAATGGTAGTGGCAAAGTGGTTTGTAGAAATGCATCCCATGATATTGTTATAGTCATAAGGCATATTATTGTAATCCATGTTGTTAACATGGGTATTATGATCTTGATTATGATCATCTTGATTATGATTTTGACTTTGAGTTTGATTTTGTCACTTATTCTATCCTTGGTTCTGATTGTTCTTTGGTCGTTGTTTATTATGTCAAGGAAATGGATCTTTGTAGATTCCCATATCCTGATTAGTGTCATGTAGAGCAAGTTTGATCTAAACTTCACCATTCTCAATCAAATCTTCAATAAGGTGCCACAATTGAACACAACGATGAGTGTTATGACCAAAAACATGATGGAAGTTTTAAAATTAATTTGCCCAATACCAATCAGGTTTGGGCCAATCTATAGAAATGGCTTTGGTACAAGCCATACAATCAAATTAGCTACTATGAGCTTTAGGAACACTGCCTCAACATGCTTTCCTATTTTGTTGAAGACTCTGAAGTTGTTATGGAATAACCTTCATGGAGGGACTCTTTTCAAATTATTTTATGGATTAGGTAGATCTAATTGTACGTTTGAAGCTGGCAGATTCAGTTACTCCATTTTTTACCATGTTTTTATTCTTGTTGAAACCCTTAAGTTTCTCTATTGTAATAGTCGGACTAGGAGATTGGGTTTGCTTTGACATTTGACCCTATGAATAAATTTTGACAAGGACTTTGGTGATAAGTACCTTCTCAATCTGCACACCCTTGTCTATAATTTATTCAAAGGTGTTTGTGCAAGCAAGGTGTAGATTGTGCACCACTTCAAGGTGTAAGTTCTTTGCAAAAATGTCTACCAACTATTTGTCTAGAAAATTATGTTGAAATCAAATAGCTAATGCTCTCCATCACTGTAGATATGCTATAAAGCTTTCTCCATCTCATTGTTTTGCTTTGAAACTATCAACAACAGTCAATTCATGTTCAATGTTGTAATATAAGTGTTTGATGAACTTTTAAGATAGATCATTCAATCCACAACTGATCCCTTGGGTAACTTAAGAAGCTAGTCTAAAGTTTGTCTTGCTAAACTTAGTGAAGATAATTAAAGTAATAAAATGCTACTATAAGCTACCTCTTAGCTTAATACAAAAAATTCTTGAATGTGTTCACGAGGGTCACCCTTTCCTTTGAATTTATTAATTTTGGGTGCCTCAAAATGAGTCAAAAATGGGACTTGGAGAATACTCAAATTGAACGGATATGGACATATCTCATCAAATTTGTACTTCTTGATTATGTTTCCTGTATCCAATCATGTCATAATCTCCTTCATAGGATTTCACTCTTGCATGTTTGGTGCATTCATGGGTGGTACATAATTCTATTGGGGTGGTATGTGTCCCTATTGCATGGATTTGTTAGTGATATACACCCTACTATTTGTAACTTTTTTTGGTTCACTCCTTGAGTCAAGTCAGTGAGTTGTTGATTTCTAGGTTGATTAACATTCCTTGAAGTTAGTTGTCTTGAATTATAAATGTTCTATTGATTTTAGGGAGTCAGTGGTCTATTAACCATAGTACAATTAGTTGAGATGAATTAGCCAAATTATTTTGAACAATCTCCTCAATATGTACTGAGTGTTTTGGTCCTTGATTTTGTAAAGGAATAGGAAGTTCTTGATGATTGAAAAATGTATGCTCCATGTTTAGTGAAGCACGTTGTGGAACCTCTTGGGACTTATGTTGTTAAATTGAGACATCTTGATTCATCATAGGTGTGTTCTCAACTAAAGTTTGTTGCATTTTCAACCACATTCCCTTGTTCCTTGGAAGCATCATTATGGATTGAAGTAGCAACTAAAGAGTCAGTTAAGTCAATAATAAGTTCGTCTAAATATCACTGACTTATATTTTTGATCTTTGTGATAAGATCTTGATCATTAGGTTTTGACTCTATGAGTATTTCCTTTCCTTTGCTAGAAGAAGCAAATTTTGTTTTTACAATATGTGTGAGCAATTGTTCTCATTGTTGCTCTCCTTCTCTAGCTAAGGTTTGTAATTATTCCATAGGAAAGTTTGATGGCAATCTAGCACCATATTCAATCAACCTTAGGAGTGTTTCATCTTTGTCCTCTTAGGGTTGATATTCCAAATAAACTTGTTGAGATACTATGGTTGTGGGAATGTCCTCAAAGACAATGGAATTGTCATGTCCATCATAAAGGTGATCCTCCTAAAAGCTAGAGTAGTAAGGGACCCCACTACGAGTCTACCTTTGTGTCATGTCTAAAATTTTATTCTCCACATTTACTAAGATTTGGAATATGTTTTGAAAACATTAACAAGGTATGTTTTGATTTTTTTCTAAACAAGTAACAAGGTAAATGTAGACACCTAAATCCGGCCATCAATAACCCCCAATCAGGCTTTTGACCAATTTCCACCTAAAATGCACAATTTGGCCTAAAAACACTAAAACATGCTAAATGATGTGAAATTGACATATTAAAGTGTTGATTTTGGCTAGAGTATCATTAAATGTGGAAAATCAATTTATGGGCAAGCTAAATTTGATCAGATCATTCTAAGTTAAAATGTTAATTTTACACCTAGGTGCTCTAGATTATTCTTTCCTATCAAATATCCTGCATATGGCATATGCCTTTGTTATTTGGTGTTGGTAACATACTAAATGGGAATACAGATCCAACACATCTGACAACTCCTTCTAATTTTAATCTAGTCAAATTTTGGACCAAAAAAAGGCATTCTAATCAATTTAAGTAATTTGTGCACAAAGTGCTTAAATATGCTTAAGAGCTAATTAATCCAAATCAAGGCCTAATTAATAATTTCATGGAAAATTGTTGAATAATTTGTTTTTGAAATGAATACAGAATATTTGCATCATTAGGTGACCTCATTTCTTGGGAAGACATCCCTAGGCCATAAATATCAGGATCCATGATGCCCTCCATGCCTCATCAATGCCTTCCATAATGCCCTCCATGCCTCTTAGTTTCCCCTTCTTCCAATGTCATGATGAGGATAATTATAAAAATAATTCCAAAAATCAAATTAATCCTCAACCACACATCTCAATCTCATGATGGACGATTCAGGTTGATTCTATATATTCTCAAAAATCTATAAATAAAGAGGCCATAAACATAATTTCTAGGACATGATTATGCCAAGTTATAATGTAGAATTGATTACAAAGCTTCAAGAAACTAGTATTACCATTCCAAATTGATTCCATATTTTAAAGCTTAGAAATAAAGTCATCTAAAACACTCCCCAAAAACTCATCAAAGTTTGGGCGACCTTGAAAATGACCCTAAAGTCTTTCTACTTTCATGCTTTCTTCATTTTTATGCAAACTTGGCTTGTGAGGGGGAATTCATCACCTCCCACGAGTTCTTTAGGAAAGCTTTGACCCAGGGTTTCACCTCCCAACATTGACTTCATTTGGATCCTAATTGGAATTACACATGGGATGTAGTGGCACTTTAGACATCGCGCTACACTAAGCAAACAATAGGATGTTGTGGTTGCAAAAAGGACTATACCTTTTTGCAACAAGCCAAGTGATATGGACCCAAAATCCATGCTTTTCTTCTGCATTTTTTGGCATGAAAGTCATTATGAAATTAACTCCCCTAGAACGTTCAAAAACTTGTAGATCTTAGACAAATCCTCACTTGCCATGGAAGTATTGTTGGTGCAAGGCACCTCAAGGTCCATGTCACATTACTGTCATTTGAGAGAAGGGGGTGTAAAAACCCTACTATATAATGTGCATTTAATTTTGTATGAACACTTCAAATCCTCTAAAATGATGTATATTGATGGATTCCAACAATACCAAGCAACCTTTTCATTTTAGGATCTAAGAATGATTAATTAGTTGGTCTTGTCCTAGAGTCTTGTTTGAAATTAAAACGTGGTGTAAACAAACAATTCAAACTAAGAACATAGTCCTAATTTTCCTTTGAACAAAGAGGCATTATGTTGCTCACATGAGATCATCAATTTTCCTTGTTCAAAGTTCATCAAAAGCTTGAGATTCATATCATCCACTTTGGCATAGTTATGCTACCCAATTAAGTCTATACCTTTACCAAAGTTGTTTTAAGTCCTTCACTTATAATCTAAATTTGGAATTGCACCTTTATAAGTTTATAAGGTTGATGTGTTAAGTGGGTTACCATTTGCACTAAACTTGAGGGAACTTAGGTTAATTTCCAATTTGGGTTGAAGGCCGTTCAAGACTCATAATCATTGTCATCACTTGATAGACTTAAGCCATTTTTTGATAAAAACTTGCACTTTGAGTCTATGCACCACAACATTTTGAGTCAAGAAAAGTAGTGTTATGTTGTCAAAATTATGGGAAAATGTCTTTGCCTTAGAGAGTTGTTGAAATAAAAAAAATTGTCACACCTTTTGGGTAGTATAGCATCATTACGCTGCCCAAAATATTTTAAATATTATTTCATAGACCCTCTTGCATAGAGTTCAAATTTTTTCCTACATTTTCAGACCAATCCGAGTGTACTTTTGTGATATTTTGTCTAAAACAATTATACTGTTCACTTTTGTCTAACTTGTTTGTCAAAATAACCAAGTTTTATACCATTTTTTGTGAGAAAATAAACTATTTATAAAGTGCTTTTTGTTTCATACCTTATACCTAGTTGATCAAGTTCATTTCCAAGAATCAAAAGCCTAGTGTTTGTTAGAAGTGTTTCAAATTTGTTAGATTAACTTTCATCTATTTCAATGTCTACATTTTGACATCATTTGGCCAAGATTCCTAGTGCATGCCTTGTTTGAGCCTAGCTTTTGACACTGCATTTGGCCAAAAGACCTAGCAACTTTTAAATTCCTAGATTAGACTGATTTGAAACACTTTGACTTTAGAGTTTGGCATTTTGATTTTTAGTCCATTTACTTGCTTATCTTTTTGTGAACAGTAAAATGTTAGATACCTCATGCTAGCTTGTTTCCTCATAAATCTTTGCATAAACCTTTTGATCTTTTTAATGAATCTAGACCAAGTTGGAACATCATCTATTTTAGACATTGTCCTTTTTAGAGTTTGTAGAACTCTTTGACATTTTATCACAAAACATTGACTATGGATCCCAACATGTATTCCTACACTCGTAGTGGACTCATGTACAATCTAGGGATTAGTAATGTAGTTGCATAGGAAGAAATGATACAAGACCCTTATGCAGATAATATTGCTTATGAGATGGATTCTTATTCCTCTTATAATACTCAATCAAGGGCACAAAGCTAAGATCCATTAGCTAACTATCTAGTTAACACACAACTTTATTCAGAACAAGACCAAGAACAAACCATGATACCTAGCTACAATACCCATAGTGGATGAGTCAATTCTTCAATAGTCATATTCTACTAATATAACTTCCACGTATGATCCATTTTTGTTTGAGTGACATTTTTTTGAGAATAAAGATGAGATTTTGGTTAGATCCATAGAGGTAGGGGCCAAGCTTCCAGCAAACTTTCCCCATGAAAATTTACCCAAGTCTAGTAAGAGTGCCCCACAATATCATTTACGATCAATAGGCTTCTTCTAGAAATCATATGGCTCTAGTCCAAACAATGTACCAAGATCATAATATATCTAATCGAGATAAAAACATCATGGAAGATCACTTTAACCAAATTCAAACATCATATCAAACCTACCTAAATCTAGCACATGATTTCAATCAGAAAAAATAGTTATATCCCTTTTCAAGGTTTGATTAGTTGGAAGCATATCCATTTTCAACCAAATTAGGCACAATATAGTTATATCCCTCCATCCTAACCACAAAATCCTCCAAGTCAAACCTTTATCGCCAACCTAAACCAGAATATTGTGCAACCAATTGTGTAATTTTAAGTACATCCTAATCCACATATGTGTATTCTTGGTCCATTCCCCAACCAAACCAATGTACCCCAATAGGTTTCTCCATCATACCCTGGTCAAAGTGTCCCACTTGTGACCTCCCAACCATCTACCCAAACCAATTTTCTCCCTCAAATCAATGTTTCTTCCAGTTTCCTATCCCAAGAATTGCAACAAATGAAGGATATAATTATTATCATTTAAGATAGTAAATAGATTTAAAATTTCAAATTGGATGATGTGTGTTCGTACCCATTCAACATGAAGTATTTGAAGATACCATTTCCTCCAGGATATGAACCACTAAAATTTAGTAAATACAAAGAGAAAGGTGACCTGAAGGCTCATTTGATAAAATTATTTATCTCATGTCAACCAGTGGCATATAGTGACATATACCTTTTACTGTTGTTTCCAAGGAGCTTGGTCAGACAAGCCTTTGAGTGGTTTTTAAAGTTTCTCAAAAATTTAGTAATAGATTTTGATGATCCTTCTGATAAGTTTGTGCATCACTTTTCCTATAATCTCAAGCATGAGATTTCATTAGTGGATGTAATGCAAGCAAAGTGAAAAATTGGTGAGAGTTTTACAAGTTATTTACAGTGATGGAGAGCCCTTGTAATCTATTTCACCCATGTTTTATTAGATAAAAAATTAGCCGCTATGTTTACCAAAAATTTACATAGTGAGATAGCTTATCATTTAGAACTATAATGTGCACATAATTTCAAATAAATCATCGATAAAGGTTTGTTGATCGAGAAGGCACTCATCAATAAAGGATTCATCAAGCTTAATTCAACTAATCAAAATCAAGGTACCAATCATGGAAATGACCAACATCAACATTCCATTCACGCACCAGCATCATAACTGGCATAGGTCAATAACCAAAAAAGATCAAAGAAATTTAACCATAATAGGAATGTTGTGGGAAATGGAGTAACCAAATCCCATCATGTACAAATGGCAAAAATATCATTTGTACCACCTTTTTAGTTTACTCCTACCCATTAAACTCTCCAACCAATACCTCAAGTGCAATAACCAAGACTCGCACAACAAATACAATAGTCGTTACCATTGCAAACCCTTCCTCATAGGAGGATCATGCCTGCACGTCGTGTCTTTAGTGACCTAGGAGAACCTATTGAGTTTGTATTTCATAAGATTTATATCATTAATATAATTATTTATCCTATACCAAAACATTATCTGCAAGGAATTCCTTATCTTGATTGATACCATGAAAATGGATTTTATGACTATCTTCAGGTATAATCTATGAAGGTGTGTCCAAATCAAGCATTTAATTAAGAATATGTTGGAGAATGAGGAGATAATATTGGATAATGGTGATTCCACTTCAATCAAATTCTTATGATTTATTAAAACCCCTTTCCCTAACATAACAATCAACAACAACAACAACAACAACAATGGCTAGTATAGCAGGAAAATTAATAGTATCAAAAGTTGAACCAGTAGAATCAACAAAACCAGGAACAAAACCCACAATGAAAGAACAATAGACAAAACCAAGTTTAGAATGGTAATAACCAATAAACCTACAATGTAGTTACACATGACTATAATAGGGTTGTAGGTCATATTACAAGGGGTAGCGTTAATACCATCTCCATTAATCCTAGACTAAGCACTAATCAGCGTAGACCATTGCTAAACAACACCATTCTACCAGATTACATGGATAATCTTTCTTTGACCTGGGAATGCATATAGGCAAACTAAAAAACTAGGACTTCCCATTTTGGACCTTATATCTATAACTCATCCTTACCACATGACCACATGTAAGTGCACTGATAATCAAGACTTGTACTATTTGGTCCCACACCATTACCAACATTGGTTAGCAATAATGGTCTAGTATTTAATCCTGATTGTGTAATCACAACTCATAGGTCAAAGATTACTATCCAAGGCCCATAATTATTTACCACTTTACCTATCATCCAACCATCCATTCAGCCTCAAAATAAACCATTCACTACTAACCAATACAAGAAGTTTAACATTGTGGAACAATTGCAGAAGACACCAACACAAATTTCTATTTTAGATTTGTTGTGAATATAAATAATGCACAAGAACATCTTAAATGAGTTTTTGATCTAATCCACTGTTGTTGGTGACATATCCCCTGATAAATTTCAAGCGTTGGTTGGACACCTAGTTCCAGCCCAATAAGTCACATTCAACCAAAGTGATATGTCTTCCCTTGGCCCACTCCATAATAACCCATTATACATAGAAGTTTATATAAGATGGTATAAAGTGAAACATGTCTTTATAGACAATGGATCTGGCCTCAATATAGTGTCTCTAAATCTTATCAAGATTCTTGGGTACACAATGGCAGATTTTCAGCCAGAAACAATAACCATCAAAGCCTATGATAATCAAGAAAGAGAATCACAAGGCACCATTAGTTTGCCAATTATCATTAGGCCTTTGACCCATGATACACTTTTCCATGTGTTTGATCTTGAGTTATCATACAATATGATTTAGGAAGGCCTTGGTTACATGAGATTCGTGCAGTCCCATCAATGTTGCACCAATGTATCAAGTTTTCTCCCTTAGGGATAGAAGTGAATATTCTAGGAGATTTACACCCATATGAACACTACAAACATATTGAGGCCAAATTTTAAAGCTATAATTATGAGTATGGCATGAATCCAAGTTCCAAGCAAGATAAAGAAAAGGCTATACTTATTGATCCTTCATCAGATACTTGTATAGATCCTAATACCTTGGATTCCCTTCCCCACATGTTGCCTCTTGAAGCTTCTAATCATTTCACCATTTCAGATAATAGACCGAGAGAGTATATGACCCATGATACATTTCATATTGCCAATCTTCCTCAAATTTCAAAAACCTTTGGGTGACCTAAAGTCACCCCACATATGCATTGGCAACAAAAGAACAAAGATAAAGGACCTGTCACATTTGTACCAGTATCTGGCCTAGAACCTGACCCTCTTGAAGGGGATGAATCATGGTTATACAATGATAACCAAGATGATTATTATAAAAATACAAAGTATCATTTTCCCAATATGATCATGGAGCATCACAATTATGAAGGAAGAGGCCTCAGACCAAGTCAACAAGGAAACATTGAGCCAATTTACATGACTAAGTATGAAAGACCTTATCGACTTGGATTTAAACCACCTGGGGATGATCCCACATATCTTATTTGAACTGCATCACCAGTGACTAGTGAGGATGATGCTAACAGTGAAATAGAGTCTGATCATAACCCCACCTTTGATGAGCTAGCTAAAACCAACCTATTTGATAACCATGCCATTTGTACCCTTACCTTGGCCATTCATCGCAACCCTTTTCCATTATATTATCCTCAATAGATAGATTGGGACTAACAACAATCTAGTCTATTTATTGATGAGATCTAGAATGATGAGGCATTATATGACTTTTTAGGCCTTAGAAATAATGTTATGTTAGGAGATCATAAATCAGGATTATCAATCACATTGGATCCTATAGCCTATTTTGGAGAGTGAGTGAACACCCTTAGCCAAAAGCAAATAAGTAAAACATTGAGTTCCCAAAGTGAAAACCTCTTTGAGGTGCTTTCTGACCATGGGAAAAGTAAAGATAAAAACTAGTCTAGTGGTGAAAACCTGTTTCAGGTGCCATTAGATGGGGGTGTTCATTCTTCTTCGAATTTAGACTAGGAGACCACCAATGATGAACTTGCTTATGGATCCAATTTTAGCTTTGAGAAATAACAAGTATTTGATCAAATTATTTAAGAATTTCCAACTATTTTTATCACATGGCCAGATCTCCCATTAGGGGACTCAGATTCACCATGCCTAGGAGAAGTTGAAGAGTAAGTCATAATAGAGGACCTTGACATAGTTCAATAGTTCAAGTCATTGCTTACTATCCTAAAAGACAATTTGACCCTTCTAGTCAAAGATACAACATAGGTAAATATTGGGACTCCATCAGACCTAAAATTGGATAAAATTAGGAGTGTCCCTTATTGAAGAGGAACATGACATCTTTACAGCTCTATTGAGAGAATTTGTAGATATCTTTGCTTAGGCCTATTCTGACATGTCAGGTGTAGACCCCACATTGGTTCTACACCACCTTATGGTTAATCCTGATGCCAAACCAGTAAAAAATTGTTATGTAAGATGCATCCTTGCATTGCTATATTGGTAAAGAAAGAGTTGGTAAAACCCTTAGAAGCAGGATGTCTCTGATCCATTGATTACTCAGAATGGATCTATAATGTGGTACCTATTAGTAAAAATCTTGAAGGGATTAGAATTCATACTAATTTTTGAGACATCAACAAAGATTGTCCTAAATATGATTTTATCTTACCTAATATGGACATGATCATCGAGTCCACTATAGGTTATGAAATTCTTTCACTCATGGATGGATTTTTAGGATACAAATAGATCATAATAGAACTAGAAGTCCAACATAAAATAGTGTTCACCACTCCATGGGGAACATTTTGTTATCAGGTAATGCTATTTGGCCTTAAGAATTCTGGAGTTACATATCAAAGGGCCATGAATGTCATATTCCATGATGTGATGCGTGATATTATTGAAGACTATGTCGATTACATATTAAGAAAATCCAAAACCAAGGTCAACCATCCAACAGTGCTACGTAAGATATTTGAAAGATTACAGGAGTACAAAGTCAAACTCAATACAAAGAAATGTGTGTTTAGTGTAACTTTAGGTAAATTACTTGACTTCATCATGTCTTTTAGAGGTATTAAAGTTGATCCGGCTAAATTCCATGCTATAACTGAGATGCTGCTACCAACTAATTTAAAGAAACTCCATAGTTTACAGGGTAAGATCTAGTCAATTTGATGCTTCATCTCTCAGTTAGAAGATAAGTGTCATATATTTACACACCTTTTGAAGAAGGGAGTTACATTTCACTGGGATGATCACTACCAAATAGCTTTTTAATAACTCAAAAACTGTCTTGTTAATCTACATGTTTTATTACCTCCTATGCCAAGAAAGCCATTCTTGTTAAACCTATTATTGATTGACCACACTCTGTGGGCACTCTTGGCTCAACATGATGACAATGGAAAAGAGCATGTTGTATAATACCTAAGTTGCACCTTGGTTACATATGAACATAACTATGCACCTATTGAAAAAGCTTGTCTGGCCATGGTCTTCATAGCTCAAAAACTACACCATTACATGTTGAATAATAAAACCATGGTCATTTCAAAAGTAGATCCGCTCAAGTATCTACTATCTAAAATATCTTTATAAGGTAGAATGTCTAAATGGATCATGCTTCTTAGTGAGTTTAACATATAGTATGTTAATCAAAAGGAAATCAAGGGATAAGTTCTTGAAGATCAACTTGTTGAAGCACCTCTCACAGACACACAACCACTCAGGTTTCAATTTCTTGATTAATCCATCATGACCATCATTGACACACCCCTTGAGGAGCATTTTTATAAACTATATTTTGATGTTTCATTTACTTCACATGGATCAGGGATAGGCCTATTTTTTATTATATCATAGGGGGGTCTATTCCTTAAATCATTCAAAATTAGCTTTCCTTTTACAAACAACATGGTCTAGTATGAAGCACTTGTTACAGGTCTTCGACAAGCAGTGCATTGAAATATATCTCATCTCCAAGTTTATGGTGATTCTTAGTTAATCATAAATTAGGTCATAGATCATTTTTAGACCAAAGATGATAAGCTAGTTCCATATAAATCCATGGTCGACACTCTTAAGTAACATATTGCCAACATTTAGTTTGACCACATACCATGGGCTAGTAATATAACTGCATATGCCATGGCTACTATTGGCTCTCTAATTTGACAAACAGATAAAGCTAGAGAGTATTAGTTCCTCATCAAGAATTTGTCATCACTAACTCATGAACCTTCAACCATTGCCATGATTTGTGATATTGTTGGTCCTAATTCTATCTGATACTCAGACCTCTACAACTACCATGACCAAGTTTTACCACCTAATCTTTCTCAAAAACAAACCAAAGCCTTCATTCATTATTCCACTCATTATACTCTACTTGGATCCACACTTTATCATCATAGTTTTGATATAACTCTGCTTCGTTGTTTAACTTTGATAGAGTGTACACTAGCGTTAAGAGAAGTTCATGGAGTATGTGATGCTCATTCTAGTAGGGTAATCCTATCCAAAAATATCTTGCATACTGGTTATTATTGGCCTAAAATGGACATAGATGCCACTGCATATGTAAAAAAGTGTGATAAATATCAATGGCATGCTAATCTGATACATGCCCCAACAAAAACTCTAAAACTGATGTTGACACCATGGCCATTTTCTACATGGGGACTTGACCTCATTGGGAAGATCAACCCCAATTCATCTGATGGCCATAAACATATCCTTACTGCCACCAAATATTTTACTAAGTGGGTTAAAGCTATACCCCTCACTTACGTGATTGGAAAGCAAATTTTCAAATTCATCTTCAATCATCTCATTTACCACTATGATATCCCCTCTGACATTATATCTGATAATGGTAGATCATTCAAGAACAAGGATGTAGACTAGTTATGTACTGAATATAACATAACACAACATTTTTCTATATCATATTACCCTCAAGGTAATGGCCAAACCAAGGCATCCAACAACACCATTGTCAATATTATCAAAAAAATTGTCAATGATGTCGATCATGATTGGCACTTGTAGATATTCCTTTCCCTTTGGGCATACCATACCAATCATCATACTCCCATAGGAGCCACTCCATACTCACTTGTTTATGGTACTAAAGCCATCCTTCTCATTGAGGTTGAATTGCCTTCACTACGCATCTCTTTCAAGCATGTCCTAGATGATCATGACTATCGAGTAGCTCACTCTTAAGAGTTAGACCTAGTTGATGAGAAATATACAAATGCTCTCAACAATCTTCAAGCATATTAGAACCAACTCAAAGGCCACTATAATCAACACGTTAAGTATATAACATTTTAACTTGGTGATTTTTTTCTTAAAAAAACCAAAAGAATACCATGACTAAGAAGAAGCATAAAGGAAAATTCAAACCAAACTAGATAGGGCCTTTCATCATTACTACAAATTATAGAGTAGGAGCATACAGGCTTGCCACACCAGATGAAGATGAAATTTTAGATCTGATGAATATTATTCATCTCAAGTGGTACTATGCTTGAATGCTAAAGGTGTATTGTTTGTAAGAACCATTTTAGTTGTGTCATTTTATCACTATTCTTCTTTATACAAATATCATTCTTAACCATTTTATTAGCCGTATCTATTTTACCATTTCATTCTATCGACCCAGTATGTTCTAAATCCTAGCCCATTTGACCTTAGTCTTTGCCATTTGTTACATAGTTTTAGCATCGAGGTATCTGATTAGTTTCATCAGTTAGTTCAAGTACTTAAGACAAAGATCATATTTTGGGACAATGTGACAGAAGTTTTGGCAGTTACATCCTTTGTTTTTTATTCCTTTCTTACCACTAGTCTTGCTACTAATTATAACCACCTTTGGGAAAATTAGTACCATTTATATATGTCATTGTGTCCTGGTTATAACCACCTATGGGAAAACTAGGGGCAACATTAAGCCTTGACATACCAACTTGCCACTTCTAATGTCTTATTGTGCCTTGTTACTAACTGTGCCTATTTTATTTGAATTGACTGCTACACTAGTAAAATTCCTCTGTTGTAAGGGTGAAACTATAGTGATTTGAGGTCCTACTCTGGGAGTATGTAGGCAACACTCAATACTTGTTGAGGTTATCTTAGTCAACCCCTTGCCACACTCTTGCCATCTTATGAGCAACCTAAGCCACACTCTCACAATTTTGTGAACAACCTAAGCCATCCTCTCACCATTTTGCGCGCTTGAACCATTTAGTGTCTTGTCATTCTTGATTGAGTTAAGATACTCAAAAAAAAATTCCAAAAACATTTGAAAAACCATTAGAAAAGAATAAAAACATTGACCACTTCTTTGCTTTAAGGATTCTAGGAACCCTTACTCAGTTACAAGCAAATCACTTGTCACTTAGTTTCCCCATTCTTTTTGGTCTTTTGTCTCATGCACTTACCATTTTTCAAGACCATTCCTATTCTTCTATCACATCTATTCTGTTTATTTCATCAATTATCACATTCTTCCCATTCCCTAGGAGAACTACATTTGGCCTAAATTTTTTTATTGGATATTATATCCTTGGAACTATGTAGGCAACATCCACTTGCCTAGTGTATATGGAGACAACTCGACCACCCCTTTCCTTTTCTTCGATTCCCCCATTTTGTTCATTTGTTAAGTTGTCACCTATTTTCTAGGAGCAATGTTCATAGGGATTTTATTGCATTGTTTGTTTGTTTATTTTTGCTTATTTTATTTGTTTGTTTGTCTGTTTGTTTGCTTTTAGCACTATTGTCTTGATTCAGTTTATGTGTGTTCATTGGGTGATTCCTTTCCCACACTTACACTTGAATCCATCCATATTCATATGTTTACATTTTCATCATGGTTTCTATTATTGGTGCATTATTTTCTATTAGATATTAGATTATGGGAGTCAGTCCTTATGTATATTTTGGCCAAGTCCTTATGATGTTATACCATGATGCCTACCAACACGTGCTACAATAAACTTCAACTTTAAGAAGTATATTCAGCAATGGTGGTATCTCTTTGGCATTAAAATCCTAATTCTATCCTAATCATATCCCAAATAGAGTAATTAAACATGAAAGAATTTCAATATTTATTAGTTCAGATGAGCATCTCCCTACTAGTAGGTTGTTCCAATTCATCATTACCCTCTATGTTAAGTTATCATCCTCCTCAACCAAGATTATCATCTTTTCCATAATAGGGGTCCAATGATTATAATTGCCTATGTACAAATCATTGCACACCGTCCCACCTACATTTCTCAATGATTATAACCACCTTTGGGCAAATCATTGTGTTGTCAGCACTTTGCTTTTTTTTGCCTATACAAGGGCATGTTATTATCTTATTTGTCTATCCTAATTGGGGTAGCTCCATCTTCTTAATTATTATAACCACCTTTGGGCAAATCATTGTGTTATCGTACCACGTTGCCATAGGGTATAATGTTTATAACCATCTTTGGGCAAACCATTGTACACCATCCCACTTGCATTCTCAATGGTTTTGACTACTTTTTCAATATCATTGTGTTTTCACCCCATTATCTTTCCTTTCTTTGGTCCCCTCATTTCACTTCTTTCTTTTCAAGGGACCATTTGTCGACTTACTTGTGCCAACCCTTCCCTCGAGAGGGCATCATATAGTTAGTTTATCATCATTACAGTTGTAGGAATACAAGACCTTTTCATTCTTTGAGAAGACGTTACTGTGATTATAGTTTTCAATGCCTTCCCAAATAGGGGCAAATCGTAGACACCTAAATCTGGCCATTAATAACCCTCAATCAGGGTTTTGACCAATTTCCACTTAAAATTCACAATTTGGCCTAAAAATAGTAAAACATACTAAATGATGTGAAACTAAAATATTCAAGTGTTGATTTTGGCTAAAGTATCATTAAATGGGGTAATACAATTTATGGGCCAGCTAACTTTGATCAGATCATTCTGAGTTAAAATACCAATTTTACACCTAGGTGATCTGGATTATTTTTTCTTACTAAATATCTTGCACAGGACACATGCCTTTTTTATTTAGTTTTGGTAACATCCTCAATTGGAATACAGATTCAATGCATCTGACATCACCTTCCAATTTTAATCCAGTCAAATTTTGGATTGATAACAAGGCATTCTGATCAATTTAAGTAATTTGTGCACAAAATGCTTTAACATGATTAAGAGCTAATTAATCCAAATCACGGCCTAATTAAGAATTCCATGGAAAATTGTTGAATAATTTGATTTGGAAATAAATATTGAATATCTGCATCATCAGGTGACCTATTTCTTAGGAAGACATCTCTAGGCCATAAATGCCACAAATATCAGGATCCATGATTCCCTCCATGCCTCTTAATTGCCCCTCCTTCCAATGTCATTATGAGGATAATTATAAACTTAATTCCAAAAATTGAATTAATCCTCAACCACACATCTCAATCTCAAGATGGACGGTTCAAGTTGATTCTAGACATTCTCAAAAATCTATAAATAGAGAGGCCATGAACATCATTTCTAGGACATGATTATGCAAAGTTATAATGCAAAATTGATTACAAAGCTTCAATCAACTAGTGTTACCATGCCAAATTGATTCCAAGTGAAGCCAAGCCACAAGCAAAAGCTGCCAAGGAGAGATGGAGGTAGCTAAGCTTCCATTGCCAAGGACTTCATGAGCACAAGCTGAGCAAGCCACTACAATAAGCATTTTAGATCATCCAAGGGTGTTAAAAGAAGGTTTCTTTTGTGTCAAGACCTTAGAATACAATTGATTACTTTTGTATAAGCAACTAAACATGAAATTAAACTAGAAGTAATAAATAACTAGAAATTAGAAACAGCAAAGAATAGGAGATACGAGAAACAATACAATTGTTAGGGTGTGGAGCTAAAAACTTCACCAAGGAGCATTCATTATCAGGTTCGGGTCTACACAGACACCGGCGTTAGTTTGGAGCGACCAACGTCGGTCACAGGCAGTTGCAGAGACGCCGACATCGGTAGAAGGTCGGCCGACAGCGGTCACAGACAAGCAGCAGGAACCGACATCGGTTACCTGCGTGTCCAGAAAGCTATTTTCATGGACAGAAGCGAGTGCTTGCATCATAAGTTTGAGTTGAAGTCTCGAGCTTGCATCTCTATTATTGGCATTACTATTTTTAGAGCCCTTGTTCAAGTGGCTTAACTGCTTGTTGGATGTACATGCTCATGTCTCTTAATTCTATATGTGGAATTAGATCTTCTTAGCTTTGTAGTAGTTATTGTTGTAAAGAGTGAATTAGTGTAATTCATTGTGTGAGAAGAACAGTACAGAATTGAATCAATCTAGGCTTGTTGGAGTTGATTGTTCTTGAGAGAGAGAGCTCTTGAGGAATAGAGATCTATTGAGAGATCTATACATCTAGGAGCGGTGTGGAAGAAAGAAGCTTTCTTCAATTGTATTCCTTTTGTAAAGAGTTTGTTAATACAAGTTTTCAGGGTGTTTTCTTGTATCTCTTGTTCTTGCTATTATCATTCTAATTACTTGTCAATCTGGTTTAATTCCATGTTTATTGCTGTCACAATTGTAATCTATTGTTGGTTTGATCCCCCAACAAGTGGTATCAGAGCCTTGGTTACAGGTTCAGAGCTTGATAATTGGTATCAAAGTTTAGGTTCACTAACAGGTGGTTCAAATCTGTGTAGTGTGTATTGATTACAGGTTCTCACAGGGGTTTTTGCAGGGATTTTTGTTTGAGTGGGAGAAGCAATGGCAGATGAAAGTAAATTGAGAATGGAAAAGTTCAATGGCAAAAATTACCAACACTAGAGAATGCAGATAGAGGACTATCTGTATCAGAAAGATCTCTACTTACCGTTAGGAGGTATTGCAAAGAAGCCCAAAGACATGGAGGATGAAGAATGGGAAGTTCTTGACAGAAAGGCTCTGGGTTCTATAAGACTGAGTCTAGCATCCACTGTGATATCCAATTTATCACAGGCAAAGTCTACGGTAGAGTTGATGACTACGTTAGCAAATTTGTATGAAAAACCCTCAGCTTCCAATAAGGTATATCTTATGAAGCAGTTATTTAATTTGCATATGAATGAAGGTGGATCTGTTTCTACTCATCTGAACAATTTCAATGGTATTGTGAATCAATTAAGTTCAGTGAATATAGTGTTTGATGATGAGATAAAAACTCTTTTGATATTATGTTCTTTGCCTGAAAGCTGGCATGGCTTAGTAATGGCAGTAAGTAATACTACATCTGCATCAAATATTTTGAAAGTAGAGGATGTTGTTAGTGTTATCTTGAATGAGGAAATACGCAGAAAAAGCACAGAAGAGGCATCCGAGAATGCTTTAAGTTTTGAGAGCAGGGGAAGGCAGAAAGAAAATAGCAAGAAAGGCAGAGCAAGATCCAAATCAAAGGGGAAAGGCATATCTAAATCCAGAAATGGCAGAAGGCCACAATGCTGGAATTGTGAAAAGATGGGGCACATAAGAAGAGACTGTTGGTCAAAGCCTAAAGAGGACAACCAGCACGAAGGAAAGGAAGAAGCCAAGATTGTAGGTATTGCACAGGATGCTTTAATTTTCTCTCTGCATAATAATATAGAATCTTGGGTATTAGATTCTGGTGCATCTTTTCATGCTACTCCTAATAGGGAATATTTCAGTGACTATATCCATGGAGATTTTGGAATAGTGTATCTAGGGGATGATGAGCCCTGTAAAATAATTGGCAAAGGTAAAGTGCAGCTGAAGATACAGAATAGCAACACATGGGTGTTGAGAGATGTGATGCATGTACCTAGCTTGAAGAGAAATTTGATTTCTGCAGGAAAGTTAGGGGATGAGGGTTGTACAGTAACTCTCACAGCAGAATCTTGGAAGGTGACCAAGGGTGCACTTGTTATGGTCAGAGGTAAGAGAGAAGGTACTCTCTATTTGTGTAATTGTGTTACTAACAAATCTCCTTCTGTATTATCTACTTCAGATGTGGATGCTAAATTGTGGCACTCAAGGCTTGGCTATATGAGTGAGAAGGGGATGTCAATTCTTAAGTCTAAAGGTATGCTTTCAGATTTAAAAGACATAGATCTAGAGTTTTGTGAGCACTGTGTATTTGGAAAATAGAAAAGGGTTAGTTTTCTCAAAATTGGGTCTACTAAGAAGAGGCACAAGTTGGAGCTTGTTCACACAGACGTGTGGGGACTAGTTCAGGTTGTTTCCATTGGAGGATCACAGTACTATGTATCTTTCATAGATGATGCCACAAAGAAGGTATGGATCTATTGTATTAGAAAGAAATCTGATGTATTTGATACTTTTAAAGTTTGGAAAGCTATGGTTGAGAATGAAACAGGTAAAAGATTAAAGTGTCTGAGATCAGACAATGGCGGTGAGTTCTGCAGTCATAAGTTCAGAGATTATTGTTACATGCATGGAATCCATAGGCAAAGGACGGTTCCAAGGACACCTCAGTAGAATGGAATTGCTGAAAGAATGAACAGGACAATAATGGAGCGTGTAAGATGTATGAGATTGCATGCCGATTTGCCCTTACAGTTTTGGGCACAAGCTGTTGACACTGCAGTGTACTTGATTAATAGAGGACCCTCTACAGCTCTAGATGGTGGTATTCCAGAAGAGGCATGGATAGGTAAAAAGGTTGATCTCTCATATCTCAAAGTTTTTGGTTGTGAAGCCTTTGTGCATATAGACAAGGAAAATAGAAAGAAGCTTGATGCTAAGTCTATGAGATGCACGTTTATTGGCTATGGCTCAGATGATTTTGGTTACAGATTGTGGAATCTAGAAACTAACAAGGTAATCAAGAGCCGTGATGTTGTTTTCAATGAAAGAGTGATGTATTGTGATCAGCTAAGGAAGTTGAATCAGTCTGAGCAGAGCAATGGTGAATTAGACGAGGTGAAAGTCCAAGATGAGCTCGCGAGAAAAAGAAATAATCACTTACAGGAAAACACAGAGACCGACATCGGCAGGTTAGGAACCGGCGTCGGCAGGACAAAAACCGGCGTCAGCCGTACAGGTACCGAGGTCGGTCAGGAAGAACTGACGTCGGCCAGTAATAGGTCTGCAGGTGACCGAGGTCGGTCACTGTCAGAGAATTTGGGTGGACAGCGTGTTGTGGATGAGTCTCAGACACCCATCAGGAGGTCAGAAAGGGTGAGTAAGCCTCCAATTAGATATTCTCTTTCTTTGTTTTATTTATTGCTAACTGATGGTGGAGAACTAGAGAGTTTTGAAGAAGCAATACAGGTGGAGTCCAAGAGTGAGTGGGAGCGTGGCATGGTTGAGGAGTTGGAGTCCTTAAGAGAGAACCAAACATGGGATTTGGTTGAATTGCCAGCCGGTAAGAGAACACTCAAGAACATATGGACCTACAGGTTGAAGGAAGGTGAGAATGGACAGATGAGATACAAGGCCAGATTAGTGGTAAAAGGATTTGCACAAAAGCCAGGTATCGACTTTGGTGAGATTTTTTCTCCTGTTGTTAAAATGACTTCAATAAGGGTTGTATTGTCTTTGGTTGCTTTCGAGGATTTGCATCTTGAGCAGCTAGATGTTAAGACAATGTTTCTTCATGGAGATTTGGATGAGGAAATCTATATGGAACAGCCAGAAGGATTTGAGGTCAAGGGTAAGGAGAAGTTTGTGTGCAGGTTGAAGAAAAGCTTGTATGGCCTCAAGCAAGCTCCTAGGCAATGGTACTTAAAATTTGACATGTTTATGACTGAGCATGGCTACAGTAGGTGTCAATCAGACCATTGTGTGTATTTCAAGAGATTTCATAGTGGTAGATATATTATTCTATTGTTGTATGTAGATGACATGCTAGTTGCAGGGTCTCACATGCAGGATATCTCAGAGCTTAAGGTAAAATTAGCTCAAATGTTTGCTATGAAGGATTTGAGAGCAGCAAAGAAAATCCTTGGCATGAGCATTAAGAGAGACAAGAAAAATCACAGGTTGATATTGTCTCAAGAAGATTATGTGGACAAGGTGTTGAAACGGTTCAATATGCAGGATGCTAAACCGATAAGCACACCTTTGGCTGGACATTTTAAGTTAAGTAAAGAACAATGTCCTAATTCATATGATGAGGTAGAGTACATGAGTAAGGTTCCATATTCTTCCGCAGTAGGGAGTTTGATGTATGCAATGGTGTGTACTAGACCAGATATTGCCCAAGTAGTGGGAGTTATAAGTATATGGCCAATACAGGTAAGGAACATTGGAAAGCAGTTCAGTGGATCCTTAGATATCTGAGAGGAACCAGCAGTAGGCACTTGTGCTATGGAGGTTCAGATACTTCTCTACATGGCTATGTAGATTCAGATATGGCAAGTAATTTGGATGGCAGGAGGAACACTACAGGTTATGTTTTTACTGTAGGTGGAACGGCGGTTAGCTGGATATCTAAGTTGCAGAAGGTTGTTGCCTTGTCAACTACAGAAGCAGAGTATATTGCAGCCACAGAAGCTAGCAAGGAGATGATATGGATGACACGGTTCATGGATGAGCTTGGTAGGGAGCATGAGAGTTACAGATTGTATAGTGACAGTCAGAGTGCAATCCATTTGGCTAAGAATTCAGCCTTTCATTCAAGAACAAAGCACATACAGCTAAGGTATCACTTCATACGACAGGTATTAGAAGATGGTGAGTTGAAGCTGGAGAAGATCCATACAGACAGGAATCCTGCTGATATGTTAACCAAGCTGGTTACAAAGGAGAAGTTGAATCTTCATTCAACTTCTGTTGGTCTTCATGATTGAGTTGAAGATGTTGCTGTACAGGTACTGGTGCAGCTGTTTATCTCCAAGTGAGAGATTGTTAGGGTGTGGAGCTAAAAACTTTACCAAGGAGCATTCATTATCAGGTTCGGGTCTACACAGACACTGGCATCGGTCAGGAGCAACCAACGTCGGTCACAGGCAGTTGCAGAGACGCCGACGTCAACAGAAGGTCGGCCGATGGCGGTCACAGACAAGCAGCAGGAACCGACGTCGGTTACCTGCGTGTCCAGAAAGCTATTTTCGTGGACAGAAGCGAGTGTTTGCATGATAAGTTTGAGTTGAAGTCTCGAGCTTACGTCTCTATTATTGGCATTACTATTTTTAGAGCCCTTGTTCAAGTGGCTTAACTGCATGTTGGATGTACATGCTCATGTCTCTTAATTCTATATGTAGAATTAGATCTTCTTAGCTTTGTAGTAGTTATTGTTGTAAAGAGTGAATTACTGTAATTCATTGTGTGAGAAGAACAATACAGAATTGAATCAATCCAGGCTTGTTGGAGTTGATTGTTCTTGAGAGAGAGAGCTCTTGAGGAATAGAGATCTATTGAGAGATCTATACATCTAGGAGAGGTGTGGAAGAAAGAAGCTTTCTTCAATTGTATTCCTTTTGTAAAGAGTTTGTTAATACAAGTTTTCAGGGTGTTTTCTTGTATCTCTTGTTCTTGCTATTATCATTCTAATTACTTTTCAATCTGGTTTAATTCCACATTTATTGCTGTCACAATTGTAATCTATTGTTGGTTTGATCCCCCAACAAGTGGTATCAGAGCCTTGGTTACAGGTTCAGAGCTTGATAATTGGTATCAAAGTTTAGGTTCACTAACAGGTGGTTCAGATCTGTGTAGTGTGTATTGATTATAGGTTCTCACAGGGGTTTTTGCAGGGATTTTTGTTTGAGTGGGAGAAGCAATGGCAGATGAAAGTAAATTGAGAATGGAAAAGTTCAATGGCAAAAATTACCAACACTGGAGAATGCAGATAGAGGACTATATGTATCAGAAAGATCTCTACTTACCGTTAGGAGGTATTGCAAAGAAGCCCAAAGACATGGAGGATGAAGAATGGGAAGTTCTTGACAGAAAGGCTCTGGGTTCTATAAGATTGAGTCTAGCATCCACTGTGATATCCAATTTATCACAGGCAAAGTCTACGGTAGAGTTGATGACTACGTTAGCAAATTTGTATGAAAAACCCTCAGCTTCCAATAAGGTATATCTTATGAAGCAGTTATTTAATTTGCATATGAATGAAGGTGGATCTGTTTCTACTCATCTGAATGATTTCAATGGTATTGTGAATCAATTAAGTTCAGTGAATATAGTGTTTGATGATGAGATAAAAGCTCTTTTGATATTATGTTCTTTGCCTGAAAGCTGGCATGGCTTAGTAATGGCAGTAAGTAATACTGCATCTGCATCAAATATTTTGAAAGTAGAGGATGTTGTTAGTGTTATCTTGAATGAAGAAATACGCAGGAAAAGCACAGAAGAGGCATCCGGGAACGCTTTAAGTTTTGAGAGCAGGGGAAGGCAAAAAGAAAAGAGCAAGAAAGGCAGAGCAAGATCCAAATCAAAGGGGAAAGGCATATCTAAATCCAAAAATGGTAGAAGGCCACAATGCTGGAATTGTGGAAAGATGGGGCACATAAGAAGAGACTGTTGGTCAAAGCCTAAGGAGGACAACCAGCACGAAGGAAAGGAAGAAGCCAAGATTGCAGGTATTGCACAGGATGCTTTAATTTTCTCTCTGCATAATAATATAGAATCTTGGGTATTAGATTCTGGTGCATCTTTTCATGCTACTCCTAACAGGGAATATTTCAGTGACTATATCCATGGAGATTTTGGAATAGTGTATCTAGGGGATGATGAGCCCTGTAAAATAATTGGCAAAGGTAAAGTGCAGCAGAAGATGCAGAATAGCAACACATGGGTGTTGAGAGATGTGATGCATGTACCTAGCTTGAAGAGAAATTTGATTTCTGCAAGAAAGTTAGGGGATGAGGGTTGTACAGTAACTCTCACAACAGAATCTTAGAAGGTGACCAAGGGTGCACTTGTTATGGCCAGAGGTAAGAGAGAAGGTACTCTCTATTTGTGTAATTGTGTTACTAACAAATCTCCTTCTGTATTATCTACTTCAGATGTGGATGCTAAATTGTGGCACTCAAGGCTTGGCCACATGAGTGAGAAGGGGATGTCAATTCTTAAGTCTAAAGGTATGCTTTCAGATTTAAAAGACATAGATCTAGACTTTTGTGAGCACTGTGTATTTGGAAAACAAAAAAGGGTTAGTTTTCTCAAAATTGGGTCTACTAAGAAGAGGCACAAGTTGGAGCTTGTTCACACAGACGTGTGGGGATCGGCTCAGGTTGCTTCCATTGGAAATGCCTGTAAACACACAGAAGTCGGTGTCGATCTGAAGATGACCAATGCCAGTCGACCCTTGACCGATGTCGGTCGACCCCTAATCAATGTCAATTGGTTCTGACTGATGTCGCCAATGCCAGTCGACCCCTAACTGATGTCGATTGGTTCTGACCAATGTCGGTTACTATGTAATCGATGCCCGTTACTGGTTAAGTCCAACAACATCCACATTAGCTCATTAGTGAAGCTTTTAGCTCCACAACTCAATAATCTCCCACTTGGAGATAAATAGCTACACCTGTACCTGTACATCAACATCCTCTAGCTTGTTTCTCTGGCTTGTTTCTCCCTCTTCAAGTTCAATCTTGAAGAGCAAAAAAAGTTGAATGAAGATTCAACTTCTCCTTTGTTATCGGCTTTGTTAACATATCAGCAGGGTTCTTATCTGTATGGATCTTTTCCAACTTCAACTGTCCATCCTCCAATACCTGTCTAATGAAGTGGTACCTAAGCTGTATATGTTTGGTTCTTGAATGAAAGGCTGAATTATTTACCAAATGAATTGCAATTTGACTATCATTGTACAATCTACAACTCTCTTACTTCTTTCCCAACTCTTCCATGAACTGAGTCATCCAAATAATTTCCTTGCTAACCTCTGTGACTGCAATGTATTCTGCCTCTGTAGTAGATAAGGCAACAACCTTCTGCAACTTTGAAATCCAGCTAACTGCCGTTCCACCAACAGTGAACACATATCTTGTGGTGCTTCTCCTGCCATCCAAGTCACCTGCCATATCCAAATCTACATACCCATGTAGAGAAGTGTTTGACCCTCCATAGCATAAATGCCTACTGCTGGTCCCTCTTAGATATCTGAGAATCCACTGAACTGCTTTCCAGTGTTTCTTTCTTGGATTGGCCATAAACTTGCTGATAACTCCCACTGCTTGGGCAATATCTGGTCTAGTACATACCATTGCATACATCAAGCTCCCAACTGCTGAAGCATATAGAACTCTACTCATGTACTCAACCTCATCATGTGATTTAGGACACTGTTCTTTGCTCAGCTTAAAGTGTCTAGCCATAGGTGTGCTTATCAGTTTTGCATCTTGCATATTGAACCTCTCAATACCTGGTTTCTATGCAAATCTCTTTACTACCAACCTGGCCTTATGTCTAATTTGTCCATTCTCTCCTTCCTTTAACCTATATACCCATTTGTTTTTCAGTGCTTTCTTTCTGACTGGCAACTCTACCAAATCCCATGTATGGTTCTCTTCCAAGGAATCAATTTTCTCATTCATGCCATGCTCCCACTGTTTCCTAGATTATACATGCATTGCCTCATCAAAAATTTTTGGTTCTCCACCATCAGTGAGCAACAAGTAGTATAAAGAAGGGGAATAATGAATTTGAGGTTTACTTACCCTTTTAGACCTCCTTATGGGTGTTTGAGACTCATTTACAGCTTGTTGTCCACCCAAATTTTCTTTTGACAGTGACCGATCTCGATCATCTTTGATCGATGTTGGTCTACACCCAATCGATGTCAATTCCACCTGACCAACATCGGTCTCTACATGACCGACGTCGATTTCCACATGATCGACGTCAGTTTCCACCTGACCGACGTCGGTCTCTGTGTTTTTTTGTGAGTGATGATTTTTACCCGCGAGCTCATTTTGGATCATAACCTCTTCCAAATCTTCTAAATCAAGATTGCCCTGCTCAGAATTATTCAGCCTCTTGAGTTGATCACTGTACATCACCTTCTCATTGAAAACTACATCACGGCTTCTAATAATTTTGTTAGTTTCTAAATTCTACAACCGAAATCTGAAATCTCCAAAACCATAACCAATGAAAGTGCACCACATAGATTTAGCATCCAACTTCTTTCTATTTTTTTATCAATGTGCACAAAAGCTTCAGAGCCAAAAACTCTTAAAAATGAAAGATCTACCTTTTTACCTGTTCATGCCTCTTCTGGAATTCCACCATCCAGTGCAGTAGAAGGTCCTCTATTAATCAGGTAAACCATAGTATCTACAGCTTCTACCAAAAACTATAAGGGCAAACCAGCATGCAACCTCATACTCCGTGCACGCTCCATTATTGTTCTATTCATCCTTTCAGCAACTCCATTTTGCTGAGGTATCCTTGGAACTGTCCTTTCCCTGTGTATTCCACTCATAGAACATTAACTATTGAATTTATTGCTGCAGTACTCACCACCATTGTCCGATCTAAGGCACTTCAATCTCAAACCTGTTTCATTCTCAACCAAAGCTTTTCATTTCTTAAATGTGTCAAAAACATCAGATTTATTTTTTATGCAATAAACCCATACCTTTCTTGTAGCATCATCAATGAAAGAAACATAATACTGTGATCCTCCAATAGAAGCTACCTGAGTTGGTCCCCACACGTCTGTGTGAACAAGCTCCAACTTGTGCTTCTTCTTTGTTGACCCAGTTTTGTGAAACCTCACTTTCTTTTATTTCTCAAAAATACAATGCTCACAGAAATCTAGATCTATGCTTTTCAAATCTGAAAGCTTACCTTTTAACTTAAGAACATTCATTCCCTTCTCACTCATGTGACCAAGCCTACAGTGCCACAACTTTGCATCTACATCTGAAGTAGATAAAATAGGAGAATAATCAGTAATACAAGTAGATAGATAAAGTGTACCTACTCTCTTACCTCTTGCTAATACAAGTGCACCCTTAGAAACTTTCTAAGATTCAGTTGTGAGAGTTACTGTGCAACCCTCATCACCCAACTTTCCTATAGAAATTAGATTCCTCTTCAGGATGGCTACATGCATGACATCCTTCAACACCCATGTGTTGCCATTCTATAATTTCAGCTGCATTTTTCCTTTGCCAACAATTTGACAAGGCTCATCATCCCCTAAATAAACTTTTCCAAAATCTCCATGGACATAATCATTGAAAAATTCTCTATTTGGGATTGCATGGAAAGAGGCACCAGAATCTAAAACCCATGATTCTAATTTATTATCCAAAGAAAATATAAGAGCATCTTGTGCAACAATACCTGCAACTTTTGCTTCTTTATTACCTTCATCCTGATTTTCTTTGTTATCCTTCAACCAACAATCTTTCTTCGCATGCCCTTTCTTTCCACAATTCCAGCAGGTTATTCTTCCATTTCTAGATTTGGATCTACTTCCCACTTTGACCTTGATTTCCCTTACTTGCCCTTCTCTTTGCCTTCCCCTACTTTCAATACTTAAAGCATTACCTGATGTTTCCCCTGTGCTTTTCCTACAAATTTCTTCATTCAAGATTACACTAACAACATCGTCAACTTTCAAAATATATGAAGTAGATGCAGCATTACTAACTGTCATTACCAAACTATGCCAACTTTTAGGTAAAGAGCATAAGATTAAGAGAGCCTTAATTTCATCATCAAATACTATTTTGACTGAATTTAACTGATTTACTATTGCATGGAAATCATTAAGATGATTAGATACGGATCCACCTTCTTGCATTTGCAAATTAAATAATTGCTTCATAAGATATACCTTATTCAAAGCTGAGGGTTTTTCATATAAATTTGCCAAAGTATCCATTAACTCTACCGTTGTCTTTGCCTGTGATAAGTTGGAAATCACAGAAGCTGCCAGGCTCAACCTTATAGATCTAAGAGCATTTCGATCAAGAACATTCCATTCTTCATCTTTCATATCTATGGGCTTACTTGAAACCCCACCCAATGGTAAGTACAGATCTTTTTGATACAGATAATCTTCAATTTGCATCCTCCATAATTGATAATTCTTGCCATTGAATTTCTCCATTCTTAATTTACTTTCTTCTGCCATTGCTTTGCTCCCACTCAATCAAAAACCCCTGTGAGTGAATTCTATAATAAACAAACACTAACACACTCTGATACCAGTTGTTAGTGTATACACATAGCTCTGATACCACTTGTCAGGACCTTAGATTACAATTGATTACTTTTTTATAAGCAACTAAACACATAATTGAAACCAAAAGTAATAAGTAACTAAAAATCAAAAACAACAAATAATATGAGATATGAGAAAAAATACAATCTATATTAAACTCTTCCAGAAGGAAATACAATGGAGAAACCTCTCTCTCCTCACACCTTGTAGGTGTACAGTAATTCTCCCTCAAGAGTTCTCTCTCTCTCTATCAATTACAACCAACTCAATTACTTGAATTGTCTCCCCCTTACTTTTCAATACTGCCCCATGGGTCTCTTAAATAGTATTGAAAGTAAACAATAATTAGAAAAATAGACTCAAGACTAATTTTGGTCTTTACATGCAAACTAGTTGTTCATTTAAAATTATCAATTCTGGAAACGCCTAGAAACACACAGAAGTTAGTGTCAGTCTAAATATGACCAATGTCGATCGACCCCTGACTGATGTCGGTTGACCCCTAACCGATGTCGGATGGTTCGTCTAATGCCACTGATGTCGGTTGACCCCTAACCGATGTCAATTGGTTCTGACTGATGTCAGTTATTGTGTAACTCGATGTCGGTTACTAGTTAAGCCCAATAACCTCCACATTAGCTCATCAGTGAAGCTTTTAGCTCCACAACTCAACATTTTGCATTTTAATTGTGTGTTTTATTCATGTTTGTTAACTAAGCTCTCCTTAGTATCTAGGCCTAGATATTTTACGCTAGTTAGTGTGTTTCTTTCATTTTTTTCATTTTGAAACTAACACGATACTAACCATCTTTTCTTGAGTCAATTTCTTAGATCCACAGTAAAAGAAACTATAACAAACAAGGTGGCATAGTACCACATAATTAAAAGAAGTGTTGACAAAATTACTCAGCCTTGAGGGGTTGAAATTGTTAAATCAGAAGAGGGTATGATAACTCAAAGATCGAAGTGTAAATTAGTACACCAAACGTAGGTTTAGAGATACGTCAATACCATAAAATCTTGTTAGAATTCAATGGGTTGATATTTAAAAATTAGAAGAAAGTCCTTTAGATTAGGAAGGTAACAATATGAACTAATAAACTCAAGATGTGAAAACATACAAAAATTTCTAATTATAAAACTAAAACCAAACGAGTAACACAACACTGCCACATGGTGATAGGAGGTAGAATAAAATTTGTTCTATAACTTAGAGTGTGAGTGATACAATAGATGACCTAAGTTCACAATGATCAGATGACGATGAGTCTCTAAATGACCTTCAATCCAAATGGAAAATCGTACCCAAGTTAACTCAAATCAAGTGCAAATGGTAAACCAATTTACCACATTGGCCTAGAACTTAAAAAGTGAGATTCTAAACTTGAATTAGAAAATGAAGGACTTAAATATTTTAGAAAATGCTTTAGACTCAAATGTTTAGCATAATTGCACTATTTAGATAATACAAACACAAATGCTTAAGATAAGGTTTTGAACAAGGCAAAAGATGATTTGGAATTGACCAATGTAATACCTCCTTGTTCAAGAAATAGTGGACAAAAAATGTGTTTGGTTATGATGTGTTTTGTTCATGAATAAGTTTTAGACTCAAACAATGACCAAGTAAGTAAAGGAAAAGACCAAATACAACTAAGTATAACGTCATATGCCTTAGACTAACAAGGTTGCTTCGTATTGCTAAAATCCATCTATATATGTGCTCTTGGGATGATTTTAAGTGTTAATCCAAAAATAAAATCACATGAAGTAGTAGGGTTTTTACACCCGCCCCTTCTCCTAAGAGATTGTATGGTGACATAGACCTTTGGACTACTCGCCCTACATTAACAATATGTCTGTGATAAGTTGGGTTGCTCTAAAACTTAAATTTTTTACCATCTAGATGGTCCCAACTATGATTAAAATTAGAGATGTCTCACGTCAATTGAGTTCATACCACTTAAATTATTATGCAATAGTCTATTCCTTTGCATAGTAATTTCATCCGTGTACTAATTAGTGGAATTACGTAGTTAACCAGACCTGACTCGGGTTTTCATTATGAAAGGAGAGGTTAGCCGCTCAACCCCATGGCTCTCATAGTATACATGCCCTGATTTATATACCATGTCATGCAACAGGGTTAAAACAATGCCAGGAGATGAACCCTTAGGTCAAATCTTCCCTATATAACTTTTGAAGAAGCTATGAGCTCTCCTCCACAAGCCAAGTTACATAAAATAAAACTAAGTGAAAATACTTAAGAGGCTGATTTTAGATCACTCAAACCACACGGGTTTTGGGAGAGCATTGAAAACATTATTTTCACGCCTTCGATAAAAACACAAATTGCAAGGAAAAGGCGTTTTTATTCACCCAAGTTCCCTAAGGAGGGTGAGGGGAGAGCATACATGAACCCTTCATTTTGCACAAAAAACAAAAAAAATAATAGATGATCTTGCATAAAACAACACACTTTTGAAAACTTTTTAATTTAAGTGAGTGTTAGTTTTAAGCATGAAAGTAAAGTGTTTGATAAATTTCTTGGCCCCTTGGCCTTAGTTGCGAAAAATTTGAAAAAACTTCACAAAATGAATTAACTTAAAAAAAATCTAGGTTCCTTTTAAACACCAAAGGGAAGATTTAAGACTTAATTATGCTCAAATTTGTCACTTTTCCACGTGGGATCTGCAAGTGTTAGAGAGTTTCCTCCTACTTTGAAGCACAATTTACAATGAAACAAGCAAGTTTTAAAAACTTGCTCTTAGATTCTCTATTTTTAAAACACAAAGATCGACATCGATCAATAGTACCCAATGCTGGTTATAGCAAGACTGATGTCAGTCATAAATAAATTGATACCGGTCGATAAAAACCAATATCAGTTATTTGTGAACCCTTAGGCAAAAAATATTTTTCATAAAAAACACTTGTTAGCCCAAGTTAGAATAAAATCTCCAAAAAAGCTCTAGATCATGCAAATAAAGTTTAGACAGAGACTTAAAAACTCAAAATGACACCCTAGAATTTTGAATAAAGCTCTAAAAAGTGATTTTTCTCCATGTTTTTTCTTGCAATTGAACTTATGTCGATTAAATAGGACCAATGTTGGTTAAACATAACTGATATTGATCACTATGTGACCTGTATATCAACAAAAAATGTCAAAAACATGGTAAAACAATGATAAAAACTTGATTTTAAGGATTTTTAAGGACTTTTTAGATTTTCTAAAAATGTTAGTGTCCTCCTTACTTGAATGGGTTGCATAGTCCCACCAGACATGCCAAGATGTAGATATGGATCACAAAGATGATTAGATTAAGTATTTCGTCATGAAAACTCAAGAAAATGCATAAGAACATAACAAGGTAAGACAACTCTTTCGACAGGATTTGAAAAATGATAATTAAGAGCAAATGAAAGAAAGCATACACAATACTTTCCTAAGAGCATCCCATCACCCAAATGCGGCTCAAACATGATTTTTCTCTTGATTTGGTGCTCAAATCTTTGTTAATGATGCAAAGCATAGCTCCTCCATCATCTCTTGCTCACCAATGAAGCTAGGCTCATGATATGAAATCAAATGTAGTGCCTATCTTGAAGTTATCCTATTAACAAATTAAGCATAATAAGCACCACACACAAATGGCTTGTGGAGAGAATTCTGCATAATAACTTTACAGAAATGAAGCTTAAAAATGATGGTCTTGGCTCTCTTATTTATAGATTTTTGAATTGATCAGGATCAACCATGACCATCCATCTTGAGATCAAGATGTGTGGCCATGAATTAATTCAATATTAAAAATTAAATCTAAAAATATCCTCATAAATATTTGGAAGAAAGGGGCATTAAAGAGGAATGGAAGGCCTTAAACATGATATTTATTATATTTGTGGCTTATGGATGCCACCCCATAAATGACTTCATTTAATGACACAGATAATAAGAATCAATTTTCAACTAAAGCATATTCAATAACTTCCATGGATTTTCTACTTAAGCTTTTGATTTGAATTAATTTGCCTAAGTGAGATTAATCAATTATTATGCAATTTTTTGAAAATTGGCTGCACTCTATTAATCAAACTGGTCAGAATGTCATATTATTGGGTCATAATTTTATGGGAGAGGAATTAGAAGGTGATGTTAGTTGCAGACGGACCATTATTCAATTTAGGACATTGTCAACATAAAATAACATATGCACGTGTTGTGTGCTTTCAAATAAGAAGAAAAGAGTGATCCAGAGCACCAAAATGCATTTTTTTCATTTTGACTTGAAATGATTTGAGAAAAGTTAATAATCATATAAAATGCATTGTCCTATTTAGGCCTAAATCGTCACTCATATACGACAAGCCTGAACCATTTAGTGTGTTTAAGTGATTTTAGCCCAAATTGTGCAATTTCATGAATTTCGAGTAAAATTGACACGTTCAACATAATGGTGTTAGGAATGGATGTCTACAGCAAGATGTTATCAGGTTTAATTATTTATAATAAAATAGTATCATTATCAATGGTGATTTTTATATTGAAATGGTTTTGAAATTATTCTACAATTAAAAAAATTACTAATTTTTTTTAAAAAGTGTTAGAATTACCTATATTTGGAGTACATGCCATTTACAAAGTCTTCTTTCCTATGTTTCTAGAATAAGACATTATGTTAGATTTTATTGATATTTGTCATGATGTTTTACCCTTACCATTACCACCTAATGCTATTGCAACTAAAGGAGGATTTTGTAAGACTCAAGATGTAGACAGATGATAGTACTTGGGAAGGCACTGTCGGATGATAGTAATCAAGAAGTGGTAAAATGCATATGGGCAATAGCAACTAGCGAGACAGTGCTGGTGGGGGATAAAATGGTGTTGGATGGTAAAGTGCTACCAAGAAGCATAATGCTACTGGGTGGTATAGTGCTACTATATAGTACAATGCAGTTGGACAACATAATATTTTCAAGTGATAGAATGCGGTCGGGTGGCACAGTGTTATCGGGTGGTAGTAGTCAAGTGATAGTGTTGTGTCGGGTGACAACAATTAGATAGTATAGTGTGTTGTTTGATGATAACAGTGAGGTGACAGAGAGGCACTGACAGGGATGCAATCGAGCTTTTATGGGCAATCTCAAGGCTCAAGAACTTGGTAATGTGATAAGGAAAGATACTTCGATGGTAACCCTTGTGAATGTATGTACTATATATAAGGTGAATTACATGGATACCCCCATAATTATTTAAAAATATTGGTGAGTTGAACCCTAAAAAAAATTACATCCTAAAATTTTAGGCAAATGGGCCCTATGTACTACTCCTAAATATTGATAAATTTAATTTCTCAAAAATTGAATATTCATGAATTAATAAATATTCACCACTAAAATTTACCCTGGTTAGAATGTGAAAATGTTGTTAAGTAGGTCAATCTCATTGATGTACAGGTCAATCTCTCTCATCTATTAAACACAGATAACACAAAAAATAATAAAATTCAATCCCACTGATCCATAGGTCAAAATCGTTGTTCATGGGAGTGACCTCATTGATTAGAAGTTTAATATCATCAATATGTATAAAATTGAACATAGAGAAATGAAATTAAAAGGGAAGAAATCCGGGTCAAAGAGTGATCTGATTTTGTAATTAAAAAACTAAGAAGGCCTAGAAAGATATTCATAGGGTGTGATTATCCCACTAAATGTGCCAAATGTAAACCATGATTACAAGTGAGGATTAGTTTCTTTTGTTAGTATTCAAAAAATAGACAAATTCACAAAACATAACCCCCCAAACATGATTCCTTGGATTGGGCAAGTTTTATGAAACAAATAACAAATAGAAAACATAACCAAGTAAACTTATACCTTCCTCATGGACTCCCCTTCAAAGTCAACTCACATACATGATAACGCTTAGATACAGAGCTCAAAGTCTTCATCAATGTCATGGTGCAAAATCCATCAACATCTCTCCAAGCACTATCTTCAAGGCTATGTGGATCAATTGCAAAAAAAAGAAATGAAGCTTTTGAGAGATTTTTGCAAAGTTTCTTTGCATAAAAAGCTTATTGAAAGGTCTATGGTGACCCTTCTATTTATAGGTTTTCCAGATTAGCAGTGATCTTTAGATCAAGATCAAGATTAGTGGCTATAATTCAATTCAATTCAATTTTGGATTAAAATTTAATAAATATTTTGAGAAGGGTTTGCATTAATGAGGCATGCCTTGCCTCAATCTTGATATTTATTTTCATTAATGCTTAGTGCTTTCCAACTTTCTGGATGATTTCACAATTTAGATATTTGTTGAGTTTTTGAATATGACATAATTAGAGTTTAACCAATTTCTATGGATTTTCCATTTAACCATTTGACTTGATTTGTTAGATTAATTAATCCCAATCAGTTTTTGGGTGATCTATGCAATATCTAAATTTGAATATTCACTCCAGTTAATTGCCCTAGAATGTTGTTTGCAAAGCGACAATTTGACTCGCATTGATTCAAACAAAGTTGACAATTGATTAAGGTATATTTCCCCAATCATAGATGCACCAATATGTTTCATAAATTATACATGACATGTGTGAACGAATTAGAAAGTTTCAATGGTATTTGTTCTAGCTTGTGCATTATTACAAGAAGTTACTCTAAGTTATAATTTAAATGCAGAAGTGGTAAAATTTGGATGTCTAAATATGATGTCATTCTCTCTCTCTCTCTCTCTCTCTCTCTCTCTCTCTCTCTCTCTCTCTCTCTCTCTCTCTCTCTCTCTCTCTCTCTCTCTCTCTCTCTCTCTCTCTCTCTCTCTCTCTCTCTCTCTCTCTCTCTCTCTCTCTCACACACACACACACACACACACACACAATGGGTCAAACATACAATTATCCAAGTGTACATTGTCATTATCTCCTCCATGTCCTCTATCACATGTCAGAGCCCATATGAGCATGATACACCTATTATGTCAACTATGAAAAATGATCCTAGTAGTATATCCATGTATTTGTGCAATGTTGGTGCATCCCCTTGTATGATGTCACTCAATAGGATCCCCCCTCCATTCTTAACTCTCTATGAAGGTCTTTCCATATATAATACACATGGTTTGCTCTCAATTCAAATCACATAGGTCTCTTTGATAACACTTATACCAGAGCAAATTGAATCACATAGGTCTCTTTGATTAAATTTATATCCATCTAACTAGTAACATCAAAATCCTCCACACATCTTCCAAGGTCGTTATGATCTCCCCAACTGGTAGCCACAAGCTACAAGGGCCACCAAGGCCTAAATTTGATGGTTGACCCTCCCTGTCAAGCTTTTTTTATGACAGTTATTTATTTAACATTGCCTTTCAATACAGATATAATTCATAATAGAAGAAGGAAATAGTATAGAGAGAGAGAGAGAGAGAGAGAGAGAGAGAGAGAGAGAGAGAGAGAGAGAGAGAGAGAGAGAGAGAGAGAGAGAGAGAGAGAGAGAGAGTCTATATATAGTAATCATTTATAATTTTTGATGGTTTGCCTAAAATTTTACTTTTCATCTAATACAATTTCTTTAAAAAATTGATTGTATTTTACAGCTAAAACCATAAATACTGTCATCAAATTTAGGCCCTATGTGCCACCATTCCACTGCTCAACCAATGTAGTAAGAATAGTCGAGTTAGATCACATCACTTGTAGGCGTGAAACATGGCTTAATCCGGGTTGTTTCCGCCCAACCTCACTTAGCCCCAATACTTGTATTCACGATAGTGCATTCCTATGTTATAACTCTCCCAAGTGTATCAAAGCTTGCATCATAGTAAATTAAGATGAAAATTAGTATTTTTTCTTTGATATACCCCTGCCATCATTGAGTTCTAGTGTCAAATGTCAACATGAAAAATTGATTTATTGAGAGAATTTTTGAAAGCCCTAGACTTGACAAACATGATAAAAAGCAAACATGCCTACAATATCACCTTATGCACATTAAAAAGCAAAGGATCCCTAGATTTTTGTAAAGTTTCAAAATCGTTATCCAACGTATTTGCATTAAAAAGTAAGGACACCTATGATATAGTGTTTGAAATTAATCTTTGAAATGATTCTACTCAAAAACATGAAATGATTGAAAGGGTTATCCAACATAGAGAGTCAAGCGGTTAAGCACAAGTTCGTACGCTAGGTGATTTTGACAGTGTAGATGTGTCGTACTCGTGATTGTTTAGCCAAAAGAAGTCACTAATTCAAATGTATACTTACTTAGCAATATAAATCAGCTAAATATTTATTTATAAAATATAAATATAGATACCGACATTCTATATAATTCAACGATTCCATGATCCCATGTAATGCCTTCAAGAATATTCAATGATACGGACATTCTATATAATTTATTTATGACTACGAGTGAATTAAATAGTACCACGTAAACTTGAAAATGCATAATATATACACATGTATGCAGCACTTGAGAAACATCAAAAAGAGAATAAACACCGTTAAAAGGCCGTGTGTGCAGCTCGACTCTTGCAAAAATGCAATTGTCAAGCTAATTTGCATATATATACTATTTTTCTAAAATGTCTTAATGTCTTGCACATTATTTTGAGTGAAATTGACGCTCAAAGAAAGATTTTTTATTTATTATTAAATTTTAAGCTCATAATTTTATTATTTCTAATTGTATATTTAAAATGTCAAATCTTATTAATATCTTCAAATCTTAAAATAAAATAGTTACATTTCTAAACTTTATTTTAAAAATTAATTAATTAAATTATTTGCATCAATTTATTTAACATAACTAAGAAATAATTGGATATTTGTATTGTAATTGAATTGTAATAGATTTATTAATATGAAATGCGAAAGACAAAGTTTATTAGCAAAAATCATAAATCATAATATATGAGTTGATTTGCGCTGGTATGGCATATAGTGAGCCTACGCTCTTGTAAGGAATTGTATTAACACTTTCATGGGTTTCAATCCAAATCCAAAAAGAATATGTTACTCGTCAGCCTTTCAAACAAAGTGCTCACATGTGGCCACGTTATACGTTACCTGCCTCATATTATTTTATGTATGGACATCACTCCTTACATGAATCTCCTTATTTTTGGCATTCAAAATATTTCATTGCATTGTGCCACAGGTGCCATTCACCCATTAGAGATGTTTGCCCTTCAATTTATAACACCAAAAACCAAATGCCCAACTCCTCTTATATCTTACAATCCTTCATTACAATCCTTCACTAGGCTTGTGAGGGCTCAGGCAGGGCGGAAGGAGAACAACAACAATAGTGAGAAGAAGAAGAAAAGCAAGCAATCTTTGTTTGGAAACATTACAGAAGCACTTGATTTTTCTCAGGCAAGGTCTGAGGAAGATGCCATACTTATAGAGGATGCAAGGGATGCCACTAAATCCGGCGAAAAAATGAGCAGAGAGCAGGTAATTCATTTTCATTTTACAATATTGCTGCTCTTCATGTTTTAACTCCTCATCATCAATGTTATGGTGTCGCATCACAGTATGCTGCTCTCAGGAGAAAAATTGGTGGGACTTACAAAGATTTCTTCAAGGGATACATAGATGGTAATTATTTATTTATTTATTTTTATTTTTTAATATAGTTTTTCATTTATTTATTCTATAAAATCTCACCTGCAGTGGAAGGAGAATATGTGGAAGAGGGATGGGTCGATAAAACTTGCAAAATATGCAAAAAGGATACAAGCCAGGAGCCCAGAAGTGTTGATTTTATGGGTAGATATGTTCATGTCTCGTGCTTGGACAAAAATAAGTCTGGAAACTTGTTTAGTAGGCTCTTTGGAAAATAACACGTTTCTTATTTTGTGTCCGACTTCATGTGGAAATGTAATTTTAGGCCAAAAGAAAAAGAGATCATAAATTTTTAAATATTGTATTAAAAGCGGGACTCCGTATGTCGTGTTCATCATTCCATAAACACTCAGTATGTGAAAGACACCTTTACTGTTATGATTACAGTGGGGCAAAGAACTAATTATATACAATTACAGATTTAATTTCTTTATTAGTGGTAATACAGAGCATAATTTCATAAATGTTGACTCTCTGATGGTACGGTTCAGAGTTCGTCTCCCTTTCAAATTTAAACACTGACTGAAGCACGCCGAATTGCACGGTCAGAATTAATTAGCAAAACAACCAATTTGTCCATTAGAAAATTTGATTAAAGACAAATTCTAGTAGCACAAAAAAGACGCAACCCATACATTAAACTCGTAGTTGTCCCAAAGTTGTAAGGGACTTTGGAACAAACCCTGACACTGATTGCAAGCCTTGGTGGTCACTGTAAACAATGGCGATCGCTGCAAGTTCCAAATTTTGCAAAGTCTTTAAAGCGGGAAGGAAATGAATGAAGACCATTTTCATACATAATAGAAATATCACAGAAACCACTCCCCAAAAACTGGCCTCCAAAACCGCAGTTGGGCAAGATGCAAATCTCCAAAACCGTGAGGCAAATCTTGCGAAAGTGCATGTTTATGCAAAGATTATTTTGTAGGGAACAAACCCTTGATTATGAAGTTGTTTGTAATTAAACGTTTTTGGATCCTTTTTATATGTTTGTCTCCACTTCAAACTCGACGTGCCACTAGCCCATAGTTCACACCCATATAACATCACCAACATGACAAGCAATGCAAATAAAACCCTCGCGCTCTTCCAATCCCATAACTCAACATTCTTGCGTCCATTTCGAAGCGCATAAAGGCCTCTCCATCCACCTTGTATTCCTTTCATTTTACATGTATCCCAACTAAGTTTGTTGTAAAAATCTAAACTGAGATACTTGTATTCTAATAACACTTCAAGAAACTCACCTTCAATTAAAATGTTTCTCCCTTTTTAGTGAGAAAAGAGCAATAAAATATCAAACTCATACCTAAAGCTAAGTGAGGTGATCTATAGACATGGGATTGCACTCGAACAAGGTGCACCTTGTTAGAGATCTAAACTTCATAATTATGGTATGCAATGTGCAGCACTGCCTATATATATTGTTAAGGTTTTTGTTAAAAGTTAAAACCCTGTTTTATGATACCAAGTAGGTGTCATGACATTCAACTGTTTTTGGGAAACCTACAGATGAAAAGATAGAGGAAGTGGAGAACAAGAAAAAGCAAAAAGAGAGGAATGCTTATAAAAAGATGCTTGGCGAAGATGGAGAGAGCATCTTTAGATAGTCTTTACTCCAATCTTTGTCATTTTATATGGCCCTTTTGTCTACCACAACATTCGCATAATATCACCAAAGATGCCCCCTTATGTACCCAAGTGGCATGCACTTTGTAAAATCTTTAGTACTCACTTCAACCACAAAGAAAGTGATAATATAAAATCCATAACCCTAATGTATTTACCCCACATTAGTGACATTGCATTCTTGATTTGATCCACACATCGGACGTGGAGTCCTTCCATAATCAAATATAAAATACTCAATAAAAGATGCCACCACCTTACAAGCTACAAACCCCTTTGTAATGGGTGCAAATCATGTAAATCCAACAATTACCTTGAAGTTAGGGCATGTGTATGATGTGGGCCCTATGTTGTATGATTTCACTTAACATACCTTGTCATTGCCCCTCATAATCATTATCCAACTCACTTTTAAATCTTTCATCACTTGTAAGTTTTGTATGGCCTTGCCTTTTATTCTATGGGTATGTGTATGGTGTTTATGTATGTTCTAAAATCTGATGTAATTTCTCTAGGTGCCAATATATTGGCAATATAGATGAACATAAGCTAGAATATAGACTTTAGAACCCCAATGTCTTGTCTCCACATTAGTGTCAATGCAACGTTGATTTGAGTCACACCTTGGGCATGTAGCCTTCTCGCAATTAAATCAGCTTCATGTTGTCCTCATCGACCCTTGATAATAGCAAACATCCAATCAAAGACCCTGACCCCTACAAGCTATGTACCCCTTTACAATGGATCCAAATCATGTAAATCCGATAGCTGCCCTAAACTCGACTCTGGTGTAGGATATAGTGTGAGGTATGACTACCAAATTACACTTGTTTGCTTCACTATAACTTTTCCATATTTATATTTATTATTAATATATTATATTGTATAATATATTATTATGTTATATATAATTATATATTAAACTATTATTAATATTTTAATAAAAATTACACTCAAAATTTTAATCTTTTTATTATTATTTATTAAAATTATTAATAATTTTCTCTAAAAATTATATTATATTACATATTAAATATTATAAATTAGACAACTAAAAAAATAATGTTTTATATTTATATATTAACGTGGATTAATAACATACTGATTTCAATATACATTATTGTCAACCATTAAAGAGATAGAGACAATGCAGATGAGCATGGAAACCAAGTGTCGAGGTGAATCGACATTGGTTGGAAAGGAAAGTTGTGACCCCCTATCTCAAATGCTGGTCAACGGAGAAATTGATGAGAAATTTACTGTATTCATAGTTTATCCTATCACGTGGAGAGAAATGGAGGAATTTTTAACTCAAACACTAGGTTAAAATCAGATGTCTTGATACAAATTCCTAGTAATATGGTAAAATATGATGCATCTCACGTTGTTAAGAAAATGAGAACTGAAGAATTAAATGATGATGAGACAATGAAAGAAACTATGTAATATGTTAATCCATGTGTTTAAGTTCTAAGAATGAACTAATGTGATTGGTGTGTTGGTTATTGGTAAATCATTTTATAGCTAGTTATAGGTGTGAGAAAGCACTATTTCATCAAAATTTTGTGTAAACATTTAATACATGTGATTGCTTTAATTCAATAGATCTATATATCCACTTGTAATGGAGAATGACAAAGTTGAGATAGGTGCTCCTTACCTACTTTTATGTTGTGTGCATCTTATGGAAATATTAATAGGTAATTCCCTACTTTCATGTTATGCATGTCTAGGGCTTTCCTGCTTCCTGTTTTGCGAACATGATGTCCATCGTTCAAATCCAACCCCACATGGTTGGAATCAATCATCAAGACATTGGAAGAAATGGTTGTGAGGGTCTCACTTCTACCGAACTTCCTTCCATGTCTATGACGTAAAGTTGTTTGGCATTTGATTAGACAAGTAAACCACTAATGAATTTGTTTTTTGACATTTGATTAGATGCGAAAATAGCCCTCTAAAACCACTTAGCATCTTTGGGGTTTTTGTCTCATGTGAGACGAATCTAAGGGGTTGGCACCCCAATAGAAATGCCTCCAGCATAATAAATTCAAATTTTTATTTCAAGCATTTTTCCACATAAATATATAAAAATTAAGAGTCGTGTATACGGAGTTAAATTTATTCACCCTAAACATTAACATCATGGTATTCCAACCAATCAATGTATTATGGTCAAATTAGATCCTACTCCATTTAATTTTTAAGTATAAATAAATATTTGTTTTTAATAGATCAAATATCTATAAATTAAGCACACATAGACCAATAATTGCAATACACACAAGGTGGTCTTCGATAAACAATGGAAGGTTCACCTAAACATAATGTTATTCTCTACTTTCTTTTATTGATGTTGATGTTGATTTTGATAATGCCAACTGTAATACAAGTGGAAGCAGATACGACATCTAGTAAGAATCAACTATTTTAAATTTTGTACGTATTTGGAGACTTGACAGTAGAACCTGGTAACAGCAATGACCTTCTTAGCAGAGCCTTGATGAGAAATGTCAATCAAACCCATACCCCTACCTCTTAGGGAAGACATCAATTTCATAGGCCACCTTATGGAACCCTTTGCCAGTGGAGGGATTAACTCAAATGAAGTCACAAATAATTTTTTAAACTTTTAGATTTACTTTTAATTCAAAACCCAACAAGAAGAATAATACACATAGGTGGTTGTAAGCACCTTGGAGTATATTTGAAACTTACCAGCTAATGATAAAGGCTTGGTGATCCAATACAATAGTATTTTCTCAACCTTGTCCACCACATATTTCCATAGGCTAGAAGGGGAGGCTTGTAATGCAAAGAGAATTCTCATGAACTTTAAATTTTCATCATGTTGGATCCATTTTGACTCATAATGGCTCACCCAGGGAGGTGGAGGGAGGAAGAATTATTTGTATTATTGAGTTTTTTGCCATTGAATGGAAGATCTAGAAACAAGATAAAAAATATCTAGATAGTGCATGGCAGTGGCAACATTGTCTTCATCTTCAATTAGGGTGAGAAAAGAGTCATCCATAAAATACACATTATGAAGTTGCACAAGTTCCTCATAGGGAAATGAAATATCATGGACAAACCCTTGAGATTGAGCATTAACAATTAGATAGACAAAACCTTCAGTAGCAAGAACATAAAGAGCAGGTGTCAGCAGGCAACCTTGCGTAATGGATCTGAAAAGTTCTCAGAGCTAACTCCATTAATGGAAAGAGAGGCATATTTGAATTGTATTAGAATATAAAAGATGTAACATTGAATCATATGAAAAGTTTGCATTGCATCGTTATAATTTAATATAACATCAAAGTAGTATGTGAAGCATGTAAATAACTTGCAAGTTTTGTATATGTATTGTAAGCATATTATTGAATAGATTAATCATTTAAAGCACATATGAATTATGTGCATGATATGCATCACAACACCCTATATTTATGTAATTAGATGCTTATTATTAGTGTATGATAGGCATCAAGACACCATAGTAGCAAGTAACAAACATGGAAGCAAAGTCACATAATGTCATGAAAGAAGGCACAAATCCACATATAAGGGACATGTAAGATGTCACAAAGATTTAGAAAACATGTATAGATGTCACACATAAGGCCCAAAAGCTAAATAAAAGGGGTGTGAATGTCTTATAAACATAGGATGCCAAGGGCCACACACACAAGGCATGATGATGCCACACAATCAAGATGGTGTATGTTGAACGTACACAAGGGTAGCAAACAAGAATCAAACAAATTAAATCATGTGATGTATAGAAACAAGCATATGAAAGAAGTATAGAAAAACTGAAAGTAACATAATTTGATCATATGTATCCATTTTCATGTTAGTAAATAACATATTCATTATGATACATGTAAAATATGAATGAAAAGAGACATATTGTTTAGTTGTAGCTAAACATGGAAAAGAGGTTTTGGATAAATAAAACCTATAAGAGTGTTCATAAATAACATTGAAATGCCCCCAACTTGAGCAAGGTTGTTGCATAGAAAACTAACCCAACATCGAAACCATGGCAAAGTATGCATTAATTTTGAAATTTGAATGATATATGAATATATTCTTTGTTCTGTGATGAAAGCCTATAGAAAAATGTCTTGTGACTATGCTTCAGTTGAAATCAAAGATGTAAAATGCATGGGGAATGGAAAGCAATAGAGGACAAGGATGTGGAGCTAAAAGCTTCATTGATGCAAACATGGAGGAGGTTGTTGAGTGTCACAGTAACCGACGTCGGTTAGGCCAACTGACGTCAGTCAAAGGTAGACAGGAAGCTGCCGACATCGGTCATGAATCGGCCGACATCGGTCATCTCCAGATAGACAACGACTGACATCGGTCGCCTGTGCGGTTCCAAAACTGTTAGTTACACGAATAGTTTGTTTAACGAACTGGTTGTTTGCATGTAAAGACTAATTTTAGTCTTGGAGCTGCGGTTCTAATTATTGTAATTAGAAGTCTAATTATTGTTTGCATGGGATCTATTTAATAGACTCATGGGTTGTATTTTAAAGTGTGCTAGATAGAGAGAGCAAGGTTAGCTCCTTCAGAGGGAAGAGAGCAAGGTTAGCTCCTCATAGTGCCATAGTGCCAAGTGTGTATGATCAGATAGATCTGTGGGAGAGTAAGATCTGGTAGAAGATCCACAGGGGTGTTGGTGGGTAGAATCGGTTCAATAGAATCAGAGTTCTATCCAAGAAAGAATCATAAGGACTTGGTGAGGCAAGGACAAGGGTTCTTTTAGGTGTGTATGATCTAGGTCGGCAGGTGTGCAAGGCCAGGTTGATCTGCAGTATAGCAAGATCAGGGGAGATCTACATGGTAATTAAGGTCAGTTGATCTGTAGGTGTGTGTGTGTGCAAGATCTAGGTTTTCAGGTGTGCAAAACTAGGTTGATCTACAGGTGGCAGTAAGATCAGGGAGATTAGCAACACAACAGGTAGCAAGATCAGGTGAGATCTACTTGGAGTACGTGGTGTACTCAGACTTGAAGTACGTGGAGTACTTGTTGGACTAGCAGTATTGTTACTGACTGGTGGACTGGCAGTATTGTTATTGACTGGTGGAGGTGAACAACAACTCTATGTTTGAGTTGTTTGTTGTGACCGTAATTGAGAGAGAGAACTCTTGAGGGAAGATTATTGGTATGCCCTAGAGGTGTGGGAGCCCTAGAGGTGTGGGAAGATTGTGGCATCTTCATTGTATTTCCTTCTGGATGAGTATTAATACATATTGTATTGTCTCTAATATTCTATGTTATTTCTGATTTCTAGTTACTTGTTAATTCTGGTTAAATTCTGTGTTTAGTTGCTTATACAAGGTAATCAATTGTGCTCCTAATCTTGACAAAGTGGTATCAGAGCTTTGTGAGCCTAGGTCCTATCACTATGCTTCAGTTGAAATCAAAGATGTAAAATGCATAGGGAATGGAAAGCAATAGAGGATAAGGATGTAGTACATTGTTGTCTGACTAGTGCAACTCTATTCGAATTGATTGTATCCAATACTTTTTGATCAGGACATATTTTTTTGTGTATGAATATATGTTTTTTTTATAGAAATATGTCTTGTTTCACAGTCGAATATCTTGTGATAAGCATTATGTATTGAAAATGGAATGAGATATGTTGTGTAATGAAAATAAATATAGATATATTAAAATATGTAATCCAACAATATGAAAGTATACCTACAGGTCTTAGTTTGTTTATTTTTTTTGTAAATTTTAAGCATATATGAATGTTTTTTTAGTTTTCCATATTTGGAAAGTAAATCATGCATAAATTAAAATTTTGAAAAAACATAATAAGCAACAAAATTTTGAAATGGAAGGAGGGGAAGATTTGAAAAACTTGCAACATGATTTTAAAGCAAAGCATAATAAAGAAGAAGGAAAAAATAAATGCCCCCAATTTAAGTGTATATGTATCATAGATGGAAAGGATGACCATGTGATCTCATGTTAAATTATATAGATGTGAGCTTGAAAGTACAAATGAGAGCTAAAACATGTATAGATGTGTAAAAAATGATCAAATAAAGCACCATGAAGGATGTGTATTGAAAGCTTGGTAAGATAGTTATCTTGGATTATTTAAATTAGGTTGAAAAAAATAAGGATCAAGTGCCCTAAATGAAAATAGATCCAAGGGATATTATAAAATGGATTAGGTGTATAAGAATAAGCAAGGCATAATAAAGAAGAAGGAAAAAATAAATGCCCCCAATTTAAGTGTATATGTAGCATAGATGGAAAGGATGACCATGTGATCTCATGTTAAATTAGATAGATGTGAGCATGAAAGTACAAATGAGAGCTAAAACATGTATAGATGTGTAAAAAATGATCAAATAAAGCACCATGAAGGATGTGTATTGAAAGCTTGGTAAGATAGTTATCAGGATATTGCTCCTCAATAAGAGCACATATGATTACCTCTTGTATTAGCAACTAAACACGAAATTTAACCAGAAGTAACAAGTAACTAGAAATATGAAACAACACAGGATATGAGAGACAATACACAATTGTATTAATAATCACTCAGAAGAAAATACAATAAAGAAGATGCCACTTCTTCTTCCACCTCAAAGGCTTGCCACACCTCAAGACCTTCTTCTCTCTCTCTCACGGTCACAACAATCAACTCCAATACAGAATTGATGTTCACCTCCACCAGTCAGTAACACGCTGCCAGTATACCAAGTACACAACCGTACTCTAAGTAGATCTCCTGCTCTCTGTTGCCACTTGCAAATCACCAGACCTTACTCACCATTGTAGATCTCCAAACGTGGTCCTGCACACCTGCTGACCAAGATCATACATACACGAAGAACCCTTCTGATTCTCCAAACCAGTGCCCACACTTGGTACTGTGGCATTAGGAGGAACACACCATTGCTCTCCTCTCTCTGAAGGAGCTTATTTAGCTCTCTTACTCTCTAGCACTAGTTTACAATACAGCCAATGAATCTATTATATAGATCTCATGCTTACAATAATTAGACTATCTTAATTACAATAATTAGACACGTAACTCCAAGACTATAATTAGACTTTAACATGCAAACTAATAATCCAAAAATAGACTCTCCAGAATCTGCATGCAAACTACATGTTCATACACAGGTTGCCGACGTCGGCTCCTCCTAACCGATGTCGGCCGACTTGTAACCGATGTCGGTTGCTTCTGCACTGCTATCTGACCAACGTCGATTGATCAAACTGATGTCAATTTCCCTGTAACTCATTTTGTAACTCTCTGCAACCTCCGTAACTCCTCCTGTTTGCATCTTGGTGAAGCTTTTAGCTCCACAACCTAACAATCTCCCACTTGGAGATAAACAGCTACACCTATACCTATACACCGTCTAATTTATTCTCTGGCTTGTATCCCTCTTCAAGATCAATCCTGAAGACCAACCACCACACATCCTGTGATGCTACACCTGTCATCCAAGTAACCTGCCACATCCGAACCTATAAACCCATGTAGTGAAGACCTTGACCCTGCATAACATGAATCCCTGCTATTGGTCCCTCTCAGATACCTGAGAATCCACTGAACTGCCCTCCAGTACTCCTTCCCTGAATTGGCTCCAAACTTTCTGACAACTCCCACTACTTGGGAAAACTCAGGCCTACACTAGACCTTATGTGATTTCCAACCCTATTCTAAGCTAAGCTTGAACTGTCCAGCCCTTGGTGTGCTTACCGATTCTGCATCCTACATCTTGAACCTCGCCAACACCTTCTTCACATCAGCTCCCACTGGAGACAAAATCTCCATGTCTCTTATGCCAAATAATTTCACTGCTCCAAATTCTTCATGACATACCTCTGAACTAACCTTACCCTTATCTCAGTAAAAAACCCTGTATGTCTGAACCTGCTCCAAGCTCATCCTCCACATACAGTAACAGGATAATGTTGCAACCATCATCCACCTGGTAAGATAAACACAATGGTTATACTGACATTGACAAAAGCTCTGCTTTGTCATCCACCTGGTACCACCTATCTGCCCTATACCACTATCCTGCAGCTTCCTCAAGACCTTATACCTTGGCCTTCCGTCTCACGTATCCATCCACTCTCTTTTCAACTTGGGAATCCATCCGTCTTTCAGTGCTTTCTTCCGGCTGACAACTCTACTAATAAATACCTGTTTGGTTCTTCTCCAAGGACTCACACTCCTCATCCATGCCAAGCTCCCACTGTTTCTCGATTCTACCTGCATTGCCTCTTCACATCTTCCTAGTCCTCGACCATCAGTAAGCAACTAGTAAGAAGGTGAACAATGAATATGAGGTCCACTTACCCTTTCAGTCTTCAATATGAGCGTTTGAGACCTTTTTGACAACTTGTTGTCTACCCACCATCCATTCTAATGACCGATCTCGGCCATCTCCCAGTTTGCACCCAACCGATGCCAGTTCCCTGCACTGACTCTAACTGTCGACATCGTTTCCCTGGCCAATGTTGGTATCCCTTCTACCGACGTCAGTTCTTGTATGACCGACGTCGGTCTTCCTATTACCGATGTCGGTTACTGTCTTACCGATGCCGATACCTATGTTCGCCTGTGAGTGATGAATTTTTACTCGCGAGCTCTCCATGGATCAAAACCCTATTCAAATCAACACAGTCCTGCTCAGAATAATTCAGTTCCCTCAGCTAATCTATGTCCGTCATCTCCTCCATGAACACCAAGGCTTTCCAGTTCTTAGGTTTGTCAAAGATATATGTCTTTCGCTTAAGAACATCCATTCCCCTCCTACATATGTGACCAAGCCTACAAAGCCACATCTCTGCAATAGAAGGTGAATCAGTAATATAAGTAGATAGATAAAGGATACCTACTTTCTTACCACCATCTAATTCAAGTGCATCCACTGTGAGAGTTATTGTGCATCTCTCATCACCTAACTTTCTTGAAGAAATTAGACTCATCTCCAAGACTGGTACCTGCATGACCTCTTTCAACACCTGTGTGTTATCTTTCTGCATTTTCAGCTTCACTTCCCCTTTGCCAACAATCTAACAAGGCTCACCAACCCCTAAATAAATCTCTCTAAAGTCTCCAAAGACATACCCATAAAAATATGCTCTATTTCGAGCTGCATGGAAAGAGGTAGAAGAATCTGTAAACCAAGATTCTACTTTATCCAGAGCAACCTGTGTAACAACACTTACAACATCTGCTTCTACAGGCTGATCTTCTACCAACCAACAATCTCCTTTTCCCTGCTCTCTTTTTCCATCAATCAGACCATTCGTGCTATTCAGTTTTTCCATTCGTAGCTTACTTTCTTCTGCCATTGCTATACTCCCACTCAATCTGAAACCCCTGAGAGTGACCTGTAATCAACAAACACTAACCAGATCTGAAACCACCTGTTAGTCAACCCAACCTAAAGCTCTAATACCAACTGTCAAGTTGGTACCAACCTGGTCAACCTGTTAGGTTGTGGAGCTAAAAGCTTCACTGATGCAAACAGGAGAGGAGGTTGCTGAAGGTTGCTGAGTTGCAGAGAAGCTGGGGTCGGTCTGATCAGCCGACGTCGACAGGACAGCAGAGAGAAGTAATCGACGTCGATCATATATCGGCCGACGTCGGTCACCTCCAGGCAGACAGGGACCGACGTCGGTCGCTTGTGTGGTTTGACTGTGAGTTAATTACGGGCAGTTGGTTGACGAACCAAGTGTTTGCATGGTCAAGGCTAATTATAGACTAAGAGCTGCGGATATAATTATTGTTAGATGTCTAATTATTGTTTGGATGAGATCTATATAATAGACTCATGGTTGTATTGGAAAAGTGTTCTAGTTTGAGTTAAGCAAAGTTTGTTCCTTCTGTGTGTGAGGTGAGCAAGGGTGTTCCTCCTAGTTCCACAGTACCAGGTGTAGGTGCTGGTTTTGGAGAGTCAGCGGGATTCTTCAGGAGTGTAGGATCTTGGTCACAGTTGCATGGCCTATATAGGAGATCTACATGGTAAGTAAGATCGTTGATCTGTAGGTGTATGTGTGTGCAAGGTCAAGGTTCACAGGTGAGCAGAACCGTTGTTTGATTTGTAGGTGTGCAAGATCATATAGACAGCAACACAACAGGGAGCAGTATCAGGCAGGATCTACTTGGAGTACAGGTGTGTACTCGGATAGAGCTAAGAGGAAGGCAAGGGAGTTCCTTCCATAAGTATGGTCTGTTAAAGTGCAGGTTATTGCAGGTTCATGGGAGATCTACTTGAAGTACCTTGAGTACTTGTGGAGTGCGTGGAGCACTTGTGGAGTGCGTGGAGCACTTATGGTGTGCGTGGAGCACGGGAGGTGAACACCAACTCTGTATTTGAGTTGGGTGTTGGGACCTGAGAGGGAGAGCTTTGGGGATAAGAATTACTGTTCACTTGAGGTGTGGCGAGCCTCTGAAGAGGTGGTGGAGAAGAAGTGGCATCTTCTTTATTGTATTCTTTTCTGTATAAAGTGTTAATACAAGTTGTGTATTGTCTCTCATATGATGTGTTATTCTGAATTCTAGTTACTTGGTGAATCTGGTTAATTTCCGCATATTAAGTTGCTTGGTTTGGTAATCAAATTGTGTGCTTCTGGTTTATTTCCCAACAAGTGGTATCAGAGCTAAGGTTGCAGGAAGCAGGGTTGTGTTTGGTTACAAGGCACTCTCAGGGGTTTCTGATCGAGTGGGAGTAGAGCAACGGTAGATCAAAGTAAACTAAGGATGGAGGAGTTGAAAAGCACAGATGGTCACTCACGGTCCTATGGAAAGAAAGAGCAGGTAAAAGAATATTATTGGTTGGTAGCAGATCAGCATGAAGAAACTGAAGAAGCAGATGTAGCAGGTGTTGTTGCACAGGATGCTCTGAGAGGTTTCTTGGATAAAGTTGAATCTTGGATAAAAGATTCGGTTGCCTCTTTCCATGCAGCCCCAGGTAGAGGAGCTGGTGAGCCTTGCCAAAGGATTGGCAAAGGGGAAGTGAAGCTGAAATTGTAGGCGGCCAACACACAGGTGTCGATGAAGGTCATGCAGGTCCCAGGTCTGGAGATATGGCTAATTTCTTCAGAAAGATTGGGTGATGAGAGATGCACAAGAACTCTCATAGCGGTAGCACTTGAATTAGCTGGTGGTAAGAAAATAGGTATACTTTATCTACTTGTTTATATTACTGATTCTTCTTCTGTTGCAGAGACGTGGCTTCGTAGGCTTGGTCACATGAGCAGGAAGGAGATGCATGTTCTTAAGCGGAAGACAGATATATTTGACAGGCTTAAGAACTGGAAAGCCTTGGTGTTCTTGGAGGAGATGGCAGACAGAGTTCAGTGGATGGTGTTGGATACTTCTGAGCAGAGCAGTTTGGACATGGGTTTTGATTCAAAGGAGCTCGCGGGTAAAAAGTCATCACTCACAGGCGTACATAGATACCGGCGTCGGTTAGGAGGAACCAGCGTCGAACAGACAGGTGCCGATGTCGGTCATGTGCAGACCGAAGCCGATAGTGTCGGGCAGAGTAAGACCGACGTCGGTCATGGGACCGACGTCGGCAGTAGGTAAGACCGATGTCGGTCAGGAGGACCGACGTCGGCAGCAAGGACACTAGCGCTCGCAGGTTGGTAGTCAGGGACAGACGCATGGGAACCGACGTCGGTCGGATGCAGACTTTGGGGTGGCCGAGGTCGGTCACTGTAACGGATTTTGGGTGGACAGCACGCTGTCAAGGAGTCTCAAACACCCATACAGAGGACTGAAGGCGTAAGTAGGCCCTCAAATTCGTGTTCCTCTTCTTTATACTTGTTGCTGATTGTAGAGCAGGAAGGATCCAGGAAACAGGTGGGAGCTAGGCAGGGATATAATGCAGAACCAAACGGGAGTTTTGATAGGTTTGCCAGCTGGATGAAAGCACAGAGACGAATGGATTCCTTAGTAGAAGAATAGAGAGAACGGATACGTGAGACGGAAGACCAGGTATATGGTCTTGTGGAGCTGCAGGACAGTGGTACAGGTTTTGACAAGTGGAGGACGAAGCATGGCTTCAGTCAGTGTCAGGTAACTACTGTGGTTTGCCTTACCAGGTGGATGATGAGTCATGACATCATTCTGTTGCTGTATGTGGATAGTATGCTAGCTAGCAGGGGTGTACATACAGGGTTTTGTTGAGCTAAGGGTAAGATTAGTTCAGTGGCATGTCAGGAGGAGTTTGGAGCAGCGGAATTCTTTGACATGGGAGGCATGGAGATCACAGGTTGATTTTGTCTCGAGTGGGAGCTAATGTGAATCAGGTGTTGGTGAGGTTCGGGATGCAGAGCCAGAGCACACTAAGGGCTAGACAGGTACAGTGTCCGAAATCACATGAGGTCTGGTATAGACCTGAGTATTCCCATGCAGTGGGAGCTGTCAGAGTTAGGAGCCAATTCGGGGAAGTGGGCTCTCAGGGATTTGAGAGGGACCAGCAGCAGGTATACATGCAGGGTCAGGACTTCACTACATGCGTTTGTAGGTTCGGATGTGGCAGGGTACTCGGATGACAGGTGGTACACCACGGGATGTGTGGTGGGTTGTCTTCAGGTGGGAGCTTGAAGAGGGATACAAACTAGGAAATAGATTAGACGAGGTACAGGTACAGGTACAGTGCAGCTATTTATCTCCAAGTGGGAGATTGTTAGGTTGTGGAGCTAAAAGCTTCACTGATGCAAACAGGAGAGGAGGTTGCTGAAGGTTGCTGAGTTGCAGAGAAGCTGGGGTCGGTCTGATCAGTCGACGTCGGCAGGATAGCAGAGAGAAGCAACCGACATCGATCATATATTGGCCGACGTCGGTCACCTCCAGGCAGACAGGGACCGACGTCGGTCGCCTGTGTGGTTCGACTGCGAGTTAATTATGGGCAGTTGGTTGACGAACCAAGTGTTTGCATGGTCAGGGCTAATTATAGACTGAGAGCTGCGGATCTAATTATTGTTAGATGTCTAATTATTGTTTGGATGAGATCTATATAATAGACTCATGGTTGTATTGGAAAAGTGTTCTAGTTTGAGTTGAGCAAAGTTTGTTCCTTCTGTGTGTGAGGTGAGCAAGGGTTTTCCTCCTAGTTCCACAGTACCAGGTGTAGGTGCTGGTTTTGGAGAGTCAGCAGGATTCTTCAGGAGTGTAGAATCTTGGTCACAGTTGCATGGCCTATATAGGAGATCTACATGGTAAGTAAGATCGTTGATTTGCAGGTGTATGTGTGTGCAAGGTCAAGGTTCACAGGTGAGCAGAACCGTTGTTTGATTTGCAGGTGTGTAAGATCATATAGACAGCAACACAACAGGGAGCAGTATCAGGCAGGATCTACTTGGAGTACAGGTGTGTACTCGGATAGAGCTAAGAGGAAGGCAAGGGAGTTCCTTCCATAAGTATGGTCTGTTGAAGTGCAGGTTATTGTAGGTTCATGGGAGATCTACTTGAAGTACCTTGAGTACTTGTTGAGTACATGGAGTACTTGTGGAGTGCGTGGAGCACTTGTGGTGTGCGTGGAGCACGGGAGGTGAACACCAACTCTGTATTTGAGTTGGGTGTTGGGACCTGAGAGGGAGAGCTTTGGGGAGAAGAATTACTGTTCACTTGAGGTGTGGTGAGCCTCTGAAGAGGTGGTGGAGAAGAAGTGGCATCTTCTTTATTGTATTCTTTTCTGTATAAAGTGTTAATACAAGTTGTGTATTGTCTCTCATATGCTGTGTTATTCTGAATTCTAGTTACTTGGTGAATCTAGTTAATTTCCACATATTAAGTTGCTTGGTTTGGTAATCAAATTGTGTGCTTCTGGTTTATTTCCCAACACAACCTGCTCTGATACCAACTGTCAGGATCTTGCTCCTCAATAAGAGCACATATGATTACCTCTTGTATTAGCAACTAAACACAGAATTTAACCAGAAGTAACAAGTAACTAGAAATATGAAACAACACAAGATATGAGAGATAATACACAATTGTATTAATAATCACTCAGAAGAAAATACAATAAAGAAGATGCCACTTCTTCCACCTCAAAGGCTTGCCACACCTCAAGACCTTCTTCTCTCTCTCTCACAGTCGCAACAATCAACTCCAATACAGAATTAATGTTCACCTCCACCAGTCAGTAACACGCAGCCAGTATACCAAGTACACAACCATACTCCAAGTAGATCTCCTGCTCTCTGTTGCCACCTGCAAATCACCAGACCTTACTCACCATTTTAGATCTCCAAACGTGGTCTTGCACACCTGCTGACCAAGATCATACATACACAAAGAACCCTTCTGATTCTCCAAACCAGCACCCACACTTGGTACTATGGCACTAGGAGGAACACACCATTGCTCTCCTCTCTCTGAAGGAGCTTATTTAGCTCTCTTACTCTCTAGCACTAGTTTACAATACAGCCAATGAGTCTATTATATAGATCTCATGCTTACAATAATTAGACTATCTTAATTACAATAATTAGACACGCAACTCCAAGACTATAATTAGCCTTTAACATGAAAACTAACAGTCCAAAAATAAACTCTCTGAAATCTACATGCAAACTGCATGTTCATACACAGGTTCCCAACATCGGCTCCTCGTGACCGATGTCAGCCGACATGTAACCAATGTCGGTTGCTTCTGCACTACTATCTAACCAACGTTGGTTGATCAGACCAACGTCAGTTTCCTTGCAACTCGTTTTGCAACTCTCTGCAACCTCTGCAACCTCTGTAACTCCTCCTGTTTGCATCTTGGTGAAGCTTTTAGCTCCACAACCTAACAATCTCCCACTTGGAGATAAATAGCTACACCTGTACCTGTACACTATCTAATTTATTCCCTAGCTTGTATCCCTCTTCAAGCTCAATCCTGAAGACCAACCACCACACATCCTGTGATGCTACACCTGTCATCCAAGTAACCTGCCACATCTGAACCTACAAACCCATGTAGTGAAGACCTTGACCCTGCATAACATGAATCCCTGCTACTAGTCCCTCTCAGATACCTGAGAATCCACTGAACTGCCCTCTAGTACTCCTTCCCTGAATTGGCTCCAAACTTTCTGACAACTCCCACTACTTGGGAAAACTCAGGCCTACACTAGACCTTATGTGATTTCGAACCCTATTCTAAGCTAAGCTTGAACTGTCCAGCCCTTGGTGTGCTTACCGATTCTGCATCCTGCATCTTGAACCTCACGAACACCTTCTTCACATCAGCTCCCACTGGAGACAAAATCTCCATGTCTCTTATGCCAAAGAATTTTGTGGCTCCAAATTCTTCATGACATACCTCTGAACTAACCTTACCCTTAGCTCAGCAAAAAACCTATATGTCTGAACCTGATCCAAGCTCATCCTCCACATATAGTAACAGGATAATGTTGTGACCATCATCCACCTGGTAAGATAAACACAATGGTTATATTGACATTGACAAAAGCTCTACTTTATCATCCACCTGATACCACCTATCAGCCCTATACCACTGTCCTACAGTTTCCTCAAGACCTTATACCTTGGCCTTCCGTCTCACGTATCCATCCACTCTCTTCTTCAACTTGGGAATCCATCCGTCTTTCAGTGCTTTCTTCTGGCTAAAAACTCCACCAATAAATACCTGTTTGGTTCTTCTCCAAGGACTCACACTCCTCATCCATGCCAAGCTCCCACTATTTTTGGATTCTACCTGCATTGCCTCTTCACATCTTCCTGGTCCTCCACCATCAGTAAGCAACTAGTAAGAAGGTGAACAATGAATATGAGGTCCACTTACCCTTTCAGTCCTCAATATGAGCATTTGAGACCTTTTGACAGCTTGTTGTCCACCCACCATCTGTTCCAGTGACCAATCTCGGCCATCTCTCAGTCTGCACCCGACCGATGTTGGTTCCCTGCATTGACCCTGACTGTCGACATCATTTCCCTGGCCAACACTGGTATCCCTTCTACCGACATCAGTTCTTGTATGACCGACGTCGGTCTTCTTGTTGCTGACGTTGGTTACTGTCTGACCGATGTCGGTACTTGTGTTCACCTGTGAGTGATGACTTTTTACCTGTGAGCTCTCCATGGATCAAAACCCTGTTCAAATCAACACAGCCCTGCTCAGAATAATGCAGTCCCCTCAGTTGATCTCTGTCCGTCATCTCCTCCATGAACACCAAGGCTTTTCAGTTCTTAGGTTTGTCAAAGATATCTGTCTTCTACTTAAGAACATCCATTCCCCTCCTACATATGTGACCAAGCCTATAAAGCCACATCTCTGCAATAGAAGGTGAATCAGTAATATAAGTAGATAGATAAAGGATACCTACTTTCTTACCACCATCTAATTCAAGTGCATCTGCTGTGAGAGTTATTGTGCATCTCTCATCACCTAAATTTCATGAAGAAATTAGACTCATCTCCAAGACTGGTACCTGCATGACCTCCTTCAACACCTGTGTGTTATCCGTCTGTATTTTCAGCTTCACTTCCCCTTTGCCAACAATCTGACAAGGCTCACCAACCCCTAAATAAATCTCTCCAAAGTCTCCAAAGACATACCCATGAAAAGATGCTCTATTTCGGGCTGCATGGAAAGAGGTAGAAGAATCTGTAAACCAAGATTCTACTTTATCCAGAGCAACCTATGCAACAACACCTACAACATCTGCTTTTACATGCTAATCTTCTACCGACCAACAATCTCCTTTTCCCTGCTCTTTCTTTCCATCAATCAGACCATTCGTGTTATTCAGTTTCTCCCTTCATAGCTTACTTTCTTCTGCCATTGCTATACTCCCACTCAATCTGAAACCCCTGAGAGTGACCTGTAATCAACAAACACTAACCAGATCTGAAACCACCTGTTAGTCAACCCAACTTAAAGCTTTGATACCAACTGTCAAGTTGGTACCAACCTGGTCAACCTGCTCTGATACCAACTGTCAGGATCTTGCTCCTCAATAAGAGCACATATGATTACCTCTTGTATTAGCAACTAAACACGGAATTTAACCAGAAGTAACAAGTAACTAGAAATATGAAACAACACAGGATATGAGAGACAATACACAATTGTATTAATAATCACTCAGAAGAAAATACAATAAAGAAGATGCCACTTCTTCTTCCACCTCAAAGGCTTGCCACACCTCAAGACCTTCTTCTCTCTCTCTCACGGTCACAACAATCAACTCCAATATAGAATTGATGTTCACCTCCACCAGTCAGTAACACGCTGCCAATATACCAAGTACACAACCGTACTCCAAGTAGATCTCCTGCTCTCTACTGTCACCTGCAAATCACCAGACCTTACTCACCATTGTAGATCTCCAAACGTGGTCCTGCACACCTGTTGACCAAGATCATACATACATGAAGAACCCTTTTGATTCTCCAAACCAGCACCCACACTTGGTACTGTGGCACTAGGAGGAACACACCATTGCTCTCCTCTCTCTGAAAGAGCTTATTTAGCTCTCTTACTCTCTAGCACTAGTTTACAATACAACCAATGAGTCTATTATATAGATCTCATGCTTACAATAATTAGACTATCTTAATTACAATAATTAGACATGCAACTCCAAGACTATAATTAGCCTTTAACATGCAAACTAACAGTCCAAAAATAGACTCTCCAAAATCTGCATGCAAACTACATGTTCATACACAGGTTGCCGACATTGGCTCCTCTTGACTGATGTTGGCCGACTTGTAACTGAGGTCGGTTGCTTCTGCACTGCTATCTGACCGACGTTGGTTGATCAGATCGATATCGGTTTCCCTGCAACTCTCCGCAACCTCTGCAACCTCCGTAACTCCTCCTATTTGCATCCTAGTGAAGCTTTTAGCTCCACAACCTAACAAGATGACCATGTGATCTCATGTTAAATTAGATAGATGTGAGCATGAAAGTACAAATGAGAGCTAAAACATGTATAGATGTGTAAAAAATGATCAAATAAGGCACCATGAAGGATGTGTATTGGAAGCTTGGTAAGATAGTTATCTTGGATTATTTAAATTAGGTTGAAAAAATAAGGGATCAAGTGCCCTAAATGAAAATAGATCCAAGGGATATTATAAAATGGATTAGGTGTATAAGAATAAGCAACAAAAATAAAGAACAAAAAATCTACATACAAGAAAAATGCGACTATAAGCCAAGAAGCTCATCAAGGGGATGCCTCTTTATAGGTCCATTAATATGCATTTTAACCCTCAATTATATTTTCATATTGGTATTTTGCATAATCAGGATCATACCAATCTGTGAAACTAGGATCACAACCATTGATGTAAGCATTATCATAGGAAAAAATTAACTTGTTAGTTTGTGTTGGAGATTGTGAGATGCCATTTTTATTATCTTTTATATGTACATCATTGTTAATGGCTTACACATCTTATCTTTAATTATTTAGAGCCAAATTATTTGAACCCTTATCATCTTATCTTTAATTACTCAGAGTTTTTTGGAATCGTCAATTCAGAACCAAATTATTTGAACCCTTATCATCCAATTCTTTTTCTTCTTCTTCACTTGTATGTTCTTCCTCATTGTCATTATTATCTTCTACTAATTTTTATTCTTCGACATCTTCATTCTCTTCTTCATTACCATCATTATTTTCTTCCTCTTCTTCATCCTCTTTTTCTTTTATATCTCATCGATCTAGGAAGACCTGTTCCATTTCTTCCCATGAAGAATACTTTTGTACAAAGCTCAACTGATTAAACCAATGTTGTACAGGGCTAGACAAAGAAAGAGACAAACATATTCACCAAAAAATTGTTTGAGTATTATTCTCCTTAAAAAATATCCAACGTTCTCTAGCATCAATATCATCCTCTCCTGAAAATACTTGCAACTTCATGATCCATAAAAAAAACTAAGGTTAATGAAATACCCTAAAACATAAATAACTCATTTAAAACAGATCAAAATAGTCCCAAATTTTGACTGTAGCTTCAACTTATTATAGTGTAACTTCAGTAAAAACTTTGTGAAAAAATTCCATAAAATTCGACCTATAGAGTGAATATATGAAAAACCATAAAATCACAATAACTCATTCCAAACATATCAAAAAAATATGAAAATTTTCTCGTATCTTTATTGTATTATGATACAAAATTTTAAAAAATAAAATAAAATAGAAATCACCAAACAATTCCTTATATTTCGTAAGATATGATGAAATGAGTACAAACCCCAAAATATGAATAACTCCCTCAAAACTGACAATAAAGGCTTGATGTTTTTACTGAGACTTCCTTGTAATACTATTAATATCCAATAAAAAAATTGTTCAAATCTTCATAACATATTGAAATATATTGATTATTCTAAAAAACTAGAGTTTTGCTTCACACAAATTTCCCAAATCGAAGCTGATGAGTGTCGTTATTCCCTTCATTTAATCAACTCTCTGTTGATGTCATATTCAACCAGGGGTGTGTCTAAAGCTATATGCAATAAGAATAATCTTAGCGATTTAGTAATTGATTATATTTATTTGTATTTTTTTGTTTTGGGGGATCTCTAATGTCTTAAAGACTTCTTGGTTAGAATCTTATTGGAATCAAACTATGAAAATCTGCTGGAAGTAAACACACATTACAGAAATGAATTGCTGGAAATAAACACACTTTGCAAAAATGAATTTGCTAGAAATAAACACACTTTTACAGAAATGAATTTAATAGAAATAAACACACTTTTGCAGAATGAAATAGATTACTGAAAATGAACAAACTTTACAGAATTAAACACATAATTTAGAATGCTTGGAAAATGATTACAAAGAAATGAGAACTTAATCTAGAACACCTGCAGGGACAAATCTACAACAAATTTTAACTTAATGAATTGAAAGTATTTATAAATTTAACATATCTACCTATTTTATTTTGAAAATAAAATATAAATACCAACAAAAATGAAGATCCTGGTTCTTGGAGGAGTGGCCCCTTGCTTCGCCTAGAAACAGGATTGAACAACTTAATTCTCTCTCAAAATAGAAATGGCTATTTTATTGATAAAATGTTCTGCATTACAGAAATGTACTAGATCTGTATAGATCAATCTATATCTATCATTATTCCTCTATTCTTCAATTATTACCCTTATTCCTATATTCTTCCAGGTCTGTATATATATATTCTTCTTCTTGTGGTGCATTGATGGCTGTATTTTTTTCACAAATACGATGGAACTAAATCATGCTCAAAATAGATGTTGAATTAAAACATGGCTGGATGTACAGTTGTGTGATAAGTGTCTTGGATTTGCAAGTATGTAAATCGGAAGTTTGCTCCTGATTAATAGGATCATTGATTTGACAGATCGCTGGCTATTTGGAATAGATCTTTATCAGTTTTAGAACTTTAGAAGATTTCTAAAACTAAAGGAAATCATTCCATGTCTAACCATGAAAGTTTTAGAGCTTATCTATAGGAGTTTCAAAACTAATTCTGATAATTCTAGAACTAAATAAATAGTTCCAGAACTAAGTCTAAAAGTTTTGAAACTAAGTTTGAAAGTTCCAAAACTAAGTGACAGAACTTGTAATAGCATGGTGGAGTTCCAGAACTAAGATGTATTGATTCCAATGCTTCCAAAAACATGCAATCCACTTCATATTTGTCCTTCGCCTGATGATGACCTGTTTTATTACAAAACTTAAATTTTCCAAAACACTTTGTTAGGAATTACAGAGCTTTTAAACGTTAGAATCACAATCAACAAAAGATGGATAATTACATCCTAACTCATCAAATCAAATAAAAGTCACAAAATGCAGTCAAACTTAATAGAAAGAGAGAGTAAGATGAGGTCATTTATTATACATTTAACGGGCATATCCTGGCCTCATCATTTCCCCCATACTTGTTTGTAAGTCCCTTTACAAACTTTACTCTTCAAATTCGAGATTGTATATTATGCATTCCATTTGATTACTTAGATCAAATGGCTGGAACTGAATATTCCAATGCTTTGATTCAGAATTACTATACCTTGCTCCTGCTTCTAATGTTCTCTTACATTCCTCAAATTGAGTGGGATCTTGAGGTTCTCTATTTTGCCAAGGAGATATGGGGGTGAGAATTAGAGGTGGCCTTGTCTGCATTCCTATCCATATGTGCCTGTGAGCTTCATTGATCCGAGGAATTATTGTGCATAAAGCTTTTGTCCTTTCTAAACTCCAGATCAAATTTGAAGGGGATGTTACTTCCTTTCTTTTCAATGCCACTGGGAGAAATTCCTATCTTTTCAAACATGCATCATAAATATTATCAAAATTTTCCTTTTCATAAGAGGTGAAGGCATTAATACTTTTTTGTAAATTGGAAAGATAAGGTTCCTTGAACCTTCTATCAAATGCATGGAATCTAAAATGTGCAGCAAAGGCGGATGGGTTGCCATAGTGAATTCTCATATAGAGACTAGATGAACTAGCCTTTAATAGATGCTCTGAATCCCTCTCTTTCCATGCAATCTGATTTTGAAGAAAAAAAACAAATACATTAAGCTGGCTTTCCCCTACATACAAATTGATCATAAAACTTGAATTCTTTACCAGCATGAAATTGTAGAGGTAAAATTCACATAGAAGATTTTTTTGTTCTGCATTGGCTAAGGAATAGGCTGTTAAGAAATCAATTTCATCTTTCATTTCATGTGGAAGGCCACATGTTATCCTTGCCAACTACCAGCAAATGAATTATTCCTCTAAAAACATACTATATGTAGGAGAAGATATTCTACATGCAAGCAGTTTCTCACTCATCATGCAAACCATTTGTATTTTCACAAGATATTTATATTTATCTTTTTCCTCCTTGTAAAATTTTTCTTCCCATTCCTTCCTTACTTTATTTTCTTCCTCCATTTTGCTTTTCAAGTCCTTATTGGATGTCTTGACTACACTAAGTTCTCTGCATGTATCATCCCATAACTGCTTGAGTAGCAGATAATTCAATTCAGTCTGTGTAGACACTGTTGACACAACAGTCTGTCTCATGGAAATTTTACATTCTTCCTCTTTCTCCATCAACTGCCTTTTAATCTCTGGTAATTCCTCAGTCTTGGCTATGAACTGGGTTATTAATTCTTTAAGGAGCATTTCTCTCTATTCTAATTTGAGTTTGAGGAAATCCAATTCCTCATCCTTTTCCTTGATAATGAGCTCTGCTCTAGACAAAAACAGAGCCTGTTTAACCTGCTAATTTTTTTCTTTTTCTAAAATTTCTTGGGGAGTTAAGCATTCTTCTTCCACTAGAGGGGATTTCCCCTTCCTTTTCCAAGATGCTTGTTCATCTTCTTCATGTGATGGTGCTGCTGACTCACCCATTTCTTGGAAAACTTGCTCCTCAAATCTTTCATCTTCTTTTTCTTTTTTTGTTTGGCTTGGTCTAGGAGGAGTCATGGCTATGCTGCCCAAAATATCAACAACTTTAGTTTCCAACCTTTCTTGTTCTTCCATCTCCTCTGGAATTTCTTTAGACCTTTTATGACTTCTCCTTCTTCAAGGAGCCTCAAAATGTGCAAAAATGGGTCTCCTCTTAGAGCTTCTTCTAATTTTCACCTCTTGCTCAAGCCTAGGTGAACCGTCACTGTCAGAGACATGTATTAGTTCTCTTGTAGCTTCTACAGAAGAAGGAATTTTTTGAGAAGGCACAGTAGGGTCTGCAGTTTTAGCTCTTCTTCTAGATCTTCTTATTTTTGGTATTTCCTCTCCTCCTAGTTCTTTCTTTTCTTCATCAATGGTATCAATTATAAATGAATTGAAGGGGTTGGAGGAGTTGCTATTACTCTTCTAAAAATACCAGGGTTCTACCTAAACTTGCTAAGAAATTTTTCCCACATTTCTTCTCCATTGTTCTTTGAAAGGAAATGGTGTTGGCATACTAAATGCACTAACCCATGATGTCTAATTGTTCATACACCCCAAGAATACCTCTAGGCCATTATATGGATGGAGTCAAAAAGAAACCCTGGAAGGTTTACTATATATTCTAGTTTTTTAGCTCCATATCTAAGGTATATGAAGATTTTCAGGACTTCTCTTCCTACTAACCCAAACTGCTCATCACAGGTTAAATACTTAAGTATCCAAAATGCTACTCTGTCAAAGGGTTTGGGCAAGCTATGCCTTCTAACTCCTTTGAAGATTTTCTTTGTGTTGTAAATATACTGGGGTTTGACTTCCCCCTCTTTCAACAGGGTTTCAACCAAGTCTTTTAATGTCCCTTTGATAGGGTTTAGGACATGCACCATTAGTACTCAGATATCTCACTTATTACATTCACAAAAAAAGGAATGAAAACCTTCCTAATATTTTTCCTTGTTTGCTCTAAATTGATAAAAAATTCTCTTACCAATTCATCATTATATTTAGGGAATTTCCTTAGAAACTCTAGCCATCTTGCTTGTTGAAAGATAGTTGCCTCTTCTTCATCTACAAGGAGTTGGGTATCATCCTCTGGTTCTAACTTCTTTTTATCCCCATGATTCATTCTTATTTAATATTACAAAGGTTAGCTAAATAACTCTTCTCTTAGTGGTGGAACTAATGACTTTGGTTACGGAACTGGCGAATTGGGCTATAGAACTGAAAAATTTAATTTGTTGTATCTCTCTTGAAGTTTCTCTGCAGCTAGTTTTTACTTTGTTGATTCAATAATAATAATGACGCTTTATAACTATGTTGCCAATTTATTCCATCAATATCCTTCTCATGATTTCTCACTTTTAATCACGATGTATAATAGATGACTCATCATACTAATCTTTTAAATCAAGTCTAATCACACATGCAAAATTTCAATCTAACCTTTAACAAGTTAAAAATATAATTACCATCTTTAATGATGTAATCCCTCCATCATGATGACTCATCATTCCTAAAAAAAAGTGAAATAAAAAGGAAAATGGTTAGGAAATAGCTAGAATTCCAAATAATTTTTTATTTTGAATTAGCCATTTAATTGAGAAGATCAGCCACCATCGCTGGTTTTCAATTGATCTTTGAGAGATTATTTTTTTTTAGGGAAGAGAATGCCATTTACTAGTTTTCATTCTCTTCCCATTATTTTGGATCTATTCATCTGATTATTTGATCATTTTGGAAGAACTGGGTTCTTCTATATGATCAAATTCTTTGTCTGCTTGAATATGTTTCAAGAATGCATCTTTAGTAGAAGGCTTCCTATAAAGTTTTAACCTGTGTCCATTGACCAAGAGTATTCTTCTGCTACCATCAATGGGAAGTAACTGGATATAACCATTGTCAAATATCTGCTCAATCTGATAAGGTCCCAACCATGTAGTTCTCAATTTGCCTTTGAATTGTTGGTACTTAGAATCAAACAACAATGCCCAGTCTCCTAATTTGAATTGCCTTTCCTTGATATGTGAATCATGTCATTCCTTCCTTTGATCTTGGATTATCTCTGTCTGGTGAAGTTATTCTATTCTCAATTCATCCAACTCATTGATTCGAAGGATTCTCTCCTTTTGAGCTACATCCAATTCAATTCCCACCTTAGCTGTTGTCTTCAATGTCTGTAGTTCAAACTCAATAGGCAACAAGGGATTTTTCCCATAGACTAACTCATATGGTGAAAAACCTGTTGTGATTTTCCAAGTTTTATTGTAAGACCAGATAGCTTCAAGTAGTCTCTTTACCCAATCTCTTCTTCCTGCTTCAACTGTTTTAGTGAGGATGTTTTCCAAATCTCTATTCGTTACTTCAACTTGTCCATTTGCTTGTGGGTGATAGGGAGTTGAATTCCTATGATTGATCTGATAATACATTGTGAAAGCCTAGATCATATTAGACATAAATTTTGGTCTCTGATCTAAAACTAAGATTTTTGGTGCTCCAAACTTTACCATAATTTTGTGCCAAAAGAATCAGTAACTACTTCTTCAGTGGCATTTTTTAAAGCCTGCACTTCTGCCCACTTTGTCACATAATCAGTACACACAAGAATGTGCTCTTTTCCCTATGAAGGAGGATTAAATGGTCCAAAAAAATATAATCCCCATCTCTTAAATATTTCAATCATTAGTTGAGGTTGCAGAGGCATTTCATTGATAAAGGTTGGTTGTCTCATCCTTTGACAAGGATCACACTGCCTGATATATCTTTTCACATCTTTGTACAGAGATGGCCAATAGTAACCAGTGCCAAGTTTCTTGTGAGCTATTCTTTTCATTGAATAGTGTCCTCCACTTGGTTCATAATGACATGCCTGAAGGATGTCAAAGATTTCATCTTCTCCTACACACCTATGTAAAACCAAATCAGGACCACATTTAAATAGCATTGCATTTAACCATTTAAACTGTGCACTGGTTTTGATTAACTTCTTTATTTATTTTTTAGTGAAAGAAGGAGAAACTTCCCTTTTGTAAGATAATTTGCTATGTCATCAAACCATGGTGTATCAACTGAAATAACAAACAATTGTTCATCTGAAAAGTTGTCCTTGACTGGATCCTGTTCCCTTGTAGTGGTTAGTCTTGACAAGAAATCAGCTATCACATTAGATTTACCTGGATTGTCCACAATGGTAATATCAAATTCTTGTAGAAGTAATAACCATCTAATTATTTTACCTCCAACCACTAGTTTTTTTAGTAAATATTTAATTACTGAGTGATCTGTATGTATAAATATTTTGTACCCTGTAATGTAATGTCTAAATTTATTAATTGCATAGATCACAGATAGAATTTTTTTTTTAGTGGTAGTGTAATTTCTTTTAGTGGGAGTAAGATTTTTACTAAGATAGTAAATAACATACATTTTCCCTTCTTCATCTTTATGTTCTAAAACTACACTAATTGAGTTATTTGAGGCATCAGTTTGGATGTGAAAATGTTTTCCCAATTAGGTCCTCTCAATATTGGGGCAATTACTAATTTTTATTTAATTTCTTCAAAATCATGTTGACACTTTTCATCCCAAAGAAATTCATAGTCCTTGGTAGGAAAATTAAACATGGGGGCAGAAATTTTACTAAAATCCTTGATAAAGGGCCTATATTATCCAACATGCCCTAAAAATGACTTGATATCTATGGGGGTTTGAGGAATAGGCAAGTCTGAAATAATCTTGATTTTGTTTTGGTCAACCTGAATTCCTCTTTTTGAAATATGGTGTCCTAATACAATCCCTTCATCAACCATCATCAAACATTTTCATGTCTAAGAGACAAGTGATGTTGTTCACATCTTGTTAATACTCTGTCCAAATTTTTCAAGGCATCATCAAATGTATCTCCATGCACAGTAAAGTCATCCATGTATACCTCTACACAGTCATTTGTTAGGTCTGCAAAAATTGCTAATACAGCTCTTTGAAAGGTTGTTGGAGCATTACATAGTCCAAATGGCATTACCCTGTAAGCAAAGGTACCCCATGGACAAGTAAATGTATTTTTGTCCTGATCCTCAGCAATAACTCTGATTTGATTGTATCCACTAAAGCCATCCAAGAAGGAAGAGTACTATTTACTAAAAGGTTGTCTAAGACTTGATCTACGAATGGTAAGGGAAAATAATCTCTCAAGGTGGCTTTGTTCAATTCCCTATAGTCAACACAAATTCTCCATTTTCTATTCTTTTTAGGGATAATTACAAGAGGAGACACCCACTGGCTATCTTAGATAGGGTAGATAAAACCTACTTGTAATAGTTTTTCAATTTCTTGTTTGACTTTATCCCTTAAGGCTAGATTAATCCTTCTCTGAGGTTGCCTAACTGGTTTAATATTTTTAGTATAAATGTGATGGGTACAGATACTTGGATGAATTCCCTTCATGTCTCTATAGTCCCAAGTAAAAGATTTAGTATGATCCTTCTAAACATCAAATAGTTTGGCTTCTTCATCATTCTTTAACTAGCTAGTAATATTCAAAATTTTACCTAGTTGAATCTCAACATGTTTGGTTCCTGTATATGATGAACTAATTTGTTGAAAGGGTTCCATTAAGGTGTTTAGTGGACATGCATATGGTAACAACATATGATATGTAGCAACATCTCCAAAAGTTCCTTGAGATAGAATGCTAGACAAAGGACAACAGGAAGAGTTATGATACTTATCTTGTTGTAGGTCAAACTCCTCGTTACTACTATTTTCCAAAAATTCTTCATCATCTCTTGATATTTGTAAATATGAACCTATAGATCCTTCCTCTCCCCAAGAGAAATCTCGTTCCTCCAGAGCGAAATTATCTTCATTTACAGGGAATTGTTATTGGTGTGGTTCCAAAACTAATTGTGATATTTCTAGAATAGATTATGCAGGTTCCAGAACTAATCATGACTACTCCAATGACAATTGGTGTACATTCAATAGAGGATTAACCATATCTTCTATTTCCCATACATGATCCTGTAATTTTATCATAGCCAAAGAAGACAAATTTTGCTAATTAATATCAGGATTATCAACCCATAATTTCTCTTGAGTATCAATAAAAGGTCATGCAGAGGGATATAATGAAATTTTCTTAGAATTCTTACCATTTGAAATAGTCATATCACATGACCTGCAATCAATTAAGGTAGCAAATGTAGCTAACCATGGTCTGCCCAAAATAATGGGATAACCAAGTGTTTTACCTTTTGGCTGCAATATAAGGAAGTCAACTAGATATTCCCATGACTCCACCATTACTGCCACATCTTCAATAACTCTTTCTAGTTTTCTTATAGACTAATCTATCATTTGTAATATGGTGTTAGTAGGTTATATGCCTATTAATGGTAATGTTTTCAAAGTGTCCACTATAATTACATTGATATTTGCTCCCAAATCAATCAAAATGTTATGTATATCTTTATTTCCTATAGAGACAGAAATAACAGGGCTTCTAGGATCTTCATATTTGGGAAGTAGGAGTTTTCCTACTAATAAATTAGCAAGTTTTCCATCTACCTTAATAGTCCTGGGGTACTGCTTCTTTTTTCCAAGTTTTTTAAAACATAACAGTTTGATTAACTTGTTCAACTCTGGAATATCCTTGATTGCTTGTAACAACGATATTTCAATATTCAATCTTCTTAGTTTCGGCACCAATTCAAATTCCTTAATTTCTATGACTTCTTTAAATCTTTTTAGAAATGAAATCTCAGTAGAGTTTCTTTCTGGTTCCTTATCTTTTTTATTTTTCATCTTTCTTAGGTGTAACCGAACTAGGGGTTTCATCTTATTCTGTCATCTCAGTGATTATAATAGGTGGAATGCTAACTATTTTTCTAGATCTGGTTTGAATGTCTTTACAATCCATTGCATTTAGATCAACTAATTTTTTTGGTTCTATTTTGTATACATGAGTTGTTTGTTTGTTTCTTGGATTTGCTACTAGTTGAGCTGACATTTGTGTTTGGAAAACATTTTTAGCCTGTATATTTTGTGCTAGATATCCCATTATGGCTTGTTGGTTCTGATTTGGATATGTTTTCCCTTGCACATAATTACTAGGGCCCCATCTAGGTTGTGGCCAAGCATAAGGATTTCCTTGACTAGCCCAAGGTTGTTGATGTCCCTGAGTATACCAAGATTGACTTGCCCAATCTTGAGGATGCCATGTTATTTGAGGGGCCCAAGGTGGTTGTCCCCAACTTTATGGTACTATTTGTGTTGTGCATGGCATCATCCAAGAATTAGGAGCTGGTATTGGCATAAACTGCCCTTGGCCAGGTTGTCTTTGAACAAAATTAAATTCTTCTATGGTGGATGATGTACTGGTTTGTTTGAGCTGATTTTTTATGATGGAAGAAGAGAACAAGTATGAGTATCATGTTCTTTAGATTCATTGACAAGACATACTTCTATTTTATCTAAAGGACATTCCCTTATTGCATGTGTTTTCCTACATCTAGGATAATACATGGCTAATGGTTCAGTGTTGGCATTTTATTTTGCTTGTAATCCATCTATGGTAGAGGTTAATTGAACTAATATGTATGTTTTAAATCTTTCCAATTCATCCATTAGTTTGTTCATATTTGAATTTAAATTTTTAACCATTTTTCCCTTTCTAGGTCTACCCCTTGTCCTTGAATAGTTTCTACAAATTTCTATGATTTCATTCATTCTTAATTGAGCAATGTTTCCACCACTAATTAAATCAAGGGTTTCCCTAGATTCATCATCCAAACCTTTGAGAAAGATGGTTTTATTTAACTTTTTTGGAAGTACAAATCCACATCTTTTACTCACAAAGAGGAATCTATCCAAATAATCTTCCATATTTTCATCCTCTTCCTGTTTGATTTTGAGAAAATCTTCCTTTCGATTTTTTACTCTATAATAATCTTGATATTTGTCTAGGAAGACAGTTTCCATTTGTTCCCAATTGGTAATAGAATTAGATGCTAATCCCATAAACCACCTCATTGTTGCATCCTTTGGAGTAGATGGAAACAACTTGAGTTTTTTATTATCTATCTTGTAATCATAAGTATGACATAGTAATTTAAACTCAAATAGAAATTGGTCAGGATCCTCAGATGGCATTCCTCTAAATGTGGGAAAGTGTGCAGGTGAAATGTTCTTCATAGTGGTTTTATCATCCTCCAACTGAATCGGATAGGTAAAGGTTCTCTCAGGTTCTCTTCCAGCTTCTCGTGCCATCTCTCTATTATTTTCTAGTCCCTTTTCCCAGTCAATGTGGTATGTGATCTACGTTGGGGATGGTGAAAAGTTAGGAGTAGGAGGTTGACTACTCAATTGAGAATCAAAACTTTCCCTCAATGGATCTTGAGAAATAATCCTCCTCCCTAAATTTCTACTTGCTTCTGGTGACTGATCCAAAAATTTCAAAGATGACAACTCTGCTTCTTGTCTTGTAGGAGATAATGGTGCCTCCAATTATTCCTTATTTAAACTAGAGGATGATGGAATTTCTTGTTCAGATATTTTTAGGAAAATTCTACCCTTAGAATCTCTTGGTCTACTCATAAATTTTGTGATAGCTTAGGGAAGATTTCATCAATTACTAAATGTATGATTGTTGCTCTTATTGACACCTACTTAAAAACTTCCAACTAGTGGTCCCCAACAACAATGCCAAAAATGATGGGTGTCATTATTTTGTTGATGTCATATTCAAACAGGGGTGTGTCTAAAGCTATATGCAACAAGAATAATCTTAGCGATTTAGTAATTGATTGCAGGTATTTGTATTTTTTTATTTTGGGGGATCGTTAATGTCTTAAAGACTTCTTGGTTAAAACCTTATTGGAATCAAACTATGAAAATCTACTGGAAGTAAACACACATTACAGAAATAAATTGCTAGAAATAAACACACTTTGCAGAAATGAATTTGCTAGAAGTAAACACACTTTTGCAGAAATGAATTTGCTGAAAATAAACAAACTTTTGCAGAAATAAATTTGGTGGAAATAAACACACTTTTACAAAATGAAATATATTGTTGAAAATGAACAAACTTTACAAAATTAAACACACAATTTAGAATGCTTGGAAAATGATTACAAAGAAATGAGAACTTAATCTAGAACACCTGCAGGGAAAAATCTACAACAAATTTTAACTTAAGGAATTAAAAGCATTTATAAATTTAACAGATCTACCTATTTGCTTTTGAAAATAAAATATAAATACCAACAAAAATGAAGATCCTGGTTCTTGGAGGAGTGGGCCCTTGCTCCGCCTAGAAACATGATTGAACAACTTAATTCTCTCTCAAAATAGAAATGGCTATTTTATTGATAAAATGTTCTGCATTACAAAAATATACTAGATCTGTATAGATCAATCTATATCTATCCTTATTCCTCTATTCTTCAATTATTACCCTTATTCCTATATTCTTTCAGGTCTGTCTATATATTCTTCTTCTTCTTGTGGTTCATTGATGGCCGTAATTGTTTCATGAATATAATGGAACTGAATCATGCCTAGAATAGATGTTGAAATCAGAATTCTGCTCCTGATTAATAGGATCATTAATTTGATAGATCACCGGCCGTTTGGCATAGATCTTTATCAGTTTTAGAACTTTAGAAGAGTTTCAAAACTAAAAAAAATCATTCCATGTCTAACCACGAAAGTTCTAGAGCTTATATGTAGGAGTTTCGAAACTAATTTTGATAATTCTGGAAATAAATATAGAGTTCCAAAACTAAGTGTGAAAGTTTTGGAACTAGGTTTGAAATTTCTAAAACTAAGTGAAAGAACTAAGGGGGATGTGTGACACATGTTAGCATCTCTGTCAACCCATATACAATAATATATCATATCCCTAGGTACATATAACTCATAGATGGTGATTTAAAAGAGTGTAGATAATCAGAATTAGGAGGCTCTTTACTTGGTAAAGTCGTTTCTAATGAAGGGCGAGAGCAAAAAGTGTGAGTGGAATCTAGGTGCACATATATAGAGGAATCTAGACATGAAACTATAGGTGTGATCAAAGAAGAATCAAAAGAGAAGCCCAAAGGGGTGTCTAAAGGATGTACCAAAGATAAATCTAGAGGTGTATCTAAAGAGGACTCTACAGTAGAATCCAAAGAGGAATTTATAGGGGTGATAAAAGGAAAATCTAAGATAGATTATAAAAAGGTATATATTGATGTGATTAAATGAAAAACCAAATAGTAAGCTAAAAAATAACCTAAAGAGGAATATTGAACCTTTATACTCAAAGGTAAATACAAAGAAGTACCTGAGAAGGGGTCTAGAGGATGCTTTAAAGAGGAATATATAAATGAAGCAAAAGGTGCCTCTTACTCCTTTGTGATAAATATACAATACGATAATTCAAAGTAAATTGGTTTAGATGTATCCATTATATCAAGATGAAAATCTTCCATATAATCATATTTCATAAGTTTTTCCTTATTTATGTTTTTCCATTCAACTTTATCATAAATAAGAGGCATAGCATGAGTAGAAATCAATTTTAAGGGGATAAATACTACTAGAATATCTACTATGACTATCCATGAGATATACTATACAATGAATTTAAATATAATGACTGCAATAAAGATAATGCTAAAAAATAATAAGTAATCTAGCATATATACAAAAACTAATCGCTAAGCATACAATGCAAGAAAAAATCAAAGTATGATAGGTAATTTAGGAAAGGGTCTTAAATGATTTTTAGGCTCTCAGATATACTTGCTCAACCATTGATTAGTGTTAGCCTAATATTTTAGAGCATTAACTATAGAGGGATAACCATGTCTATAGACCAATAACCCTGGTTTTGAGGTAAGTTGAGAATAACTTTCTTGGGTGATATGGTCATCCCAAGTGTACCATAAATCGGATGGATAAAAATATTTCCTATTGGTGTAAACAAGGGATCCTAATTATTTTTGATATATTATGAAGTAAGTAAAAACTAAATTTTATATTTAACTTTGTACCATGGCTATGAGTACTAGATTAAAATCCCTCGCGTCATGATGTTTGTAAACAAAACACTACATAGCCCTTCATGACAATAGCTAAGTAATTTTAAAACTGTCAAAACATAGTTTGTAAAATAAGTATTAGTAAATAAAAAATAAAGTGAAAAGAAAAAATGACATATTTTTTAATATGAAAATAACAACTTCAACCCGAAGTCGAAAGAAAGAGCCATTATGTCAGTATTTATCCAAGGTGACAAGACACACTTTCTTAGTGTTAGATTACTCCAAGGTAAAAAAAAATGAATCATTATGTTATGGATAATATCCAAGGTTGAGGATTGTATTCTTTTAGTGTCAAGAATTTATATAATTAAACTTAAACCTTAAGGGTAAAAATCAATAAGCAATAAGCAGTGTTCTAATTAAAATGTGGGTTTACCATGATGTTTACAGTAAAATTATTTGGAATAAACAATTAACTCTAATTAGAAATGTAAACTATTGAAATCTGATCTAATAAATTAAATAATATAGAATACAATAAATATAAAAATCTATAAAAGTTGTAAATTGCTAAAAATAAAAACAAGGGCTCGGGTTAGAGAATTATCCTTCAAAATTATTTTCTTTTAGATTGTGTTATCTTTCAATTGATTGTTGTTGTTTGTAAGAACCCACAAGCACATATGTATCAGAAAACATAGATCCATTGTATATTGGGACAAGGTCATAGAAGGTGGACAAGGTCGTAGTGCATCATTGTCTAATATTACGGATTTATACAAAAAATGTGCGGTAGATCTAAAAATATAGGCTTGTTCATCCATATCTGTAGATAAATTGTTTTCAGGTAAAGCTCGATTTGATGAATGAAATACTTGTAAAGTTGATGCCCTAGTATTTCACAAGCACATAAGAGAGATCGAATGTGAAATGGGTAAGTGGGATATGGTTGAGCTATCCTTAAAAAACCCTTGTTGAATGACGGTTGCCTACATAGTCTAAGTGGACCTCAGGTCGATGTAGTTTTCCTTTTAGGGAAGATCATGTGAATGTAGCTAACAATATTTGGCTATAATACTTGACAAATGATGCCCTTAACATGTAATAAAATAATTTTAGGCTTGGTTAGGGATTGTGGTATTGTAACAAAATAACAATAATAATCTTTATGTAGAAGATATATGTTTTTTGTTAGTGAGAGCTAGTAAGAGAATCCAAGGTTTCAAGTGTGAGCCTTGATGTGGTTTTATAGGTGAATATTTTGAATGTTACCAATAACTAACCTATTGGTTTATGCAGGAGAGCCGTTATGAAGTGTGTCATTTTGAAACAATGATTGTTAGAGCACTATAGATAAGGATGCACTACAGGTTAAGGACACAATTTGTCCTTATCTGATAGTGTGTTCTTACCCAGAAGGGACATAGGATTCTGAAACCAAAGTGATAGTGAACTATATACTGAATATGGATAGAATAGGGAAGTCTTGGAGATATACACATTAATTACAAGACTTTGAAGACTTCATTAGAGATTGTGGGGGTATTAGAATAATTATTGACCTAACAAGATAAAATTGTCAAGGGCAAACATTTTCAAACATTTATTAATTAAATTTCAGTGTCTACACACACCCAATGCAATGTCGTCTTTATAAACCAAAAATATCCTTTAAAAAAAATGACATTGTGTTCTAACAAATTCTATCCATGGTAATAATAATATGAGAGATGAATCATTGCCCAACATGAAAAACCTTTTAAAAGAATTGTATAATCATATAATGTGTTAAATTACTTGGGATTGCCATGCAAAGAATATTGATTACAAATGGGTAAACATGAACAAAAAAGTGTTTGAATGGAGGATGATCTACATGTATGAATGGAGGCACCAGACAATTCAAATTCCATTATAAGGCATAAGATAATTTATCCCATTTTTCTCTTTAGATGAATAGGGAACACAATAAATAAAAATAATAACACTTTTGGGAGAGCATTGAAAACATTCTTTTCATGCCTTCGATAAAGACATAAATTGCAAGGAAATGGCGCTTTTATTCACCCAAGTTCCCTAAGGGGGGTGAGGGGAGAGCATACATGAACCCTTCATTTTGCACAAAAAAAAAAAAAATAATAGATGATCTTGCATAAAACAACACACTTTTGAAAACTTTGTAATGTAAGTGAGTGTTAGTTTTAAGCATGAAAGTAAAGTGTTTGATAAAGTTCTTGGCCCCTTGGCCTTAGTTGCAAAAACTTGAAAAAACTTCACAAAATGAATTAACTTAAAAAAATCTAGGTTCCTTTTAAACACCAAAGGGAAGATTTAAGACTTAATTATGCTCAAATTTGTCACTTTTCCACGTGGGATCTACAAGTGTTAAAGAGTTTCCTCTTACTTTGAAGCACAATTTACTATTAAACAAGCAAGTTTTAAAAACTTACTCTTGGATTCTCTATTTTTAAAACACAAAGATCGACATCGATTAACAGTGCCCAATGCTAGTTGTAGCAAGACTGATGTCAGTCATAAACAAATCGATACCCGTCGATAAAAACCAATATCGATTATTTGTGAACCCTTAGGCAAAAAAATATTTTTCACAAAAAACACTTGTTAGCCCAAGTTAGAATAAAATCTCCAAAAAAGCTCTAGATCATGCAAATAAAGTTTAGACAAAGACTTAAAAACTCAAAATGACACCCTAGAATTTTGAATAAAGCTTTAAAAAGTGATTTTTCTCCATGTTTTTTCTATAACTGAACTTATGCTGATTAAATAGGACCGATGTTGGTTAAACAGAATTGATATTGATCACTATGTGACCTGTATATCAACAAAAAATGTCAAAAACATGGGAAAACAATGATAAAAACTTGATTTTAAGGATTTTTAAGGACTTTTTAGATTTTCTAAAAATGTCAGTGTCCTCCTTACTTGAATGGGTTGCATAGTCCCACCATACATGCCAAGATGTAGAGATGGATTACAAAGATGATTAGATTAAGTATTTAGTCATGAAAACTCAAGAAAATGCATAAGAACATAACAAGCTAAGACAACTCTTTCGACGAGGTTTGAAAAATGATAATTAAGAGCAAATGAAAGAAAGCATACACAATACTTTCCTAAGAGCATCCCATCACCCAAATGCAGCTCAAAACATTATTTTTCTCTTGATTTAGTGCTCAAATATTTGTCAATGATGCAAGGCATAGCTCCTCCATCATCTCTTGCTCACCAATGAAGCTAGGCTCATGATATGAAATCAAATGTAGTGCCTATCTTGAAGCTATCCTATTACAAATTAAGCATAATAAACACCACACACAAATGACTTGTGGAGAGAATTTTGCATAATAAGTTTACACAAATGAAGCTTAAAAATGATGGTCTTAGATCTCTTATTTATAGATTTTTGAATTGATCAAGATCAACCATGACCATCCATCTTGAGATCAAGATGTGTGGCCATGAATTAATTCAATATTAAAAATTAAATCTATAAATATCCTCATAAATATTTGGAAGAAAGGGGCATTAAAGAGGCATGGGAGGCCTTAAACATGATATTTATTGTATTTGTGGCTTATGGATGCCACCCCATAAATAATTTTGTTTGATGATGCAGATAATAAGAATCAATTTTCAACTAAAACATATTCAATAACTTCCATGGATTTTCCACTTAAGCTTTTGATTTGAATTAATTTGCCTAAGTGAGATTAATCAATTTTTATGCAATTTTTTGAAAATTGGTTGCACTTTATTAATCAAATTGGTCAGAATGTCATATGATTGGGTCATAATTTTATTAGAGAGGAATTAGAAGGTGATGTTAGTTGCATACAGACCATTATACCATTTCGGACATTGTCAACATAAAATAACATATGCACGTGTTGTGTGCTTTTGAATAAGAAGAAAAGAGTGATCTAGAGCACCAAAATGCATTTTTGTCATTTTGACTTGAAATGATTTGAGAAAAGTTAATAACCATTTAGTGTGTTTAAGTGATTTTAGCCTAAATTGTGCAATTTCATGAATTTTGAATAAAATTGACGCGTTCAACATAATGGTGTTAGGAATGGATGTCTACATCAAGATGTTATCAGGATTAATTCTTTGTAATAAAATAGTATCATTATCAGTGGTGATTTTTATATTGAAATGATTTTGAAATTATTCTAAAATTAAAAAAATTACTAATTTTTTTTAAAAAGGTGTTAGAATTACCTATATTTGGAGTACATGTCATTTACACAGTCTTCTTTCCTGTGTTTCTAAAATAAGATAGTATGTTAGATTTTATTAATATTTGTCATGATGTTTTACCCTTACCATTACCACCTGATGCCATTGTAACTAAAGGAGGATGCTGTAAGATGCAAGATGTAGAAAGATGACAGTAATTTTGGGAAGGCACTATCGGATGATAGTAATCAAGAAGTGGTAAAACGCATATGGGCAATAGCAACTAGCGAGACAGTGTTGGTGGGAAATAAAATGGTGTTGGATGGTAAAGTGTTGCCAAGAAGAATAATGCTACTGGGTGGTATAGTGTTGCTATACATTACAATGTAGTTGGATAGCATAATATTTTCAGGTGATAGAATGTAGTCAGGTGGCATAGTGTTATCGGGTGGTAGTATTCAAGTGATAATGTGTTATCGGGTGACAAAAATTAGATAGTATAGTGTGTTATCCGATGATAACAGTGAGGTGACAGAGAGGCACTGACAAGGATGCAATTAGGCTTTTATGGGCAATCTCAAGGCTCAAGAACTTGGTAATGTGATAAAGAAAGATACTTTGATGGTAACCCTTGTGAACATATGTACTATATATAAGGTGAATTACATGGATACCCCCATAATTATTGTAAAATATTGGTGAGCCGAACCCTAAAAAAAGTTACATCCTAAAATTTTAGGCAAATGGGCCCTATGTACTACTTTTAAAAATTGATAAATTTAATTTCTCAAAAATTGAATATTCATGAATTAATAAATATTCACCACTAAAATTTACCTTGGTTGGAATGTGAAAATGTTGTTAAGTAGGTCAATCTCGTTGATGTACATGTCAATCTCTCTCATCTATTAAACACATAGATAACACAAAAAATAATAAAATTCAATCCCACTGATCTATAGGTCAAAATCATTGTTCATGGGAGTGACCTCATTGATTAGGAGTTTAATATCATCAATATGTATAAAATTGAACATAGAGAAATGAAAGTAAAAGGGAATAAATCCGGGTCAAAGAGTGATCTGATTTTGTAATTAAAAAACTAAGAAGGCCTAAAATGATATTTATAGGGTGTGATTATCCCACTAAATGTGCCAAATGTAATCCAAATGTAATCCATGATTACAAGTGAGGATTAGTTTATTTTGTTAGTATTCAAAAAATAAACAAATTCACAAAACATAACCCCCCAAACACGATTCCTTGGATTGGGCAAGTTTTATGAAACAAATAAAAAATAGAAAACATAACCAAGTAGACTTATACCTTCCTCATGGACTCCCCTTCAAAGTCAACTCACATACATGATTACGCTTAGATGCAGAGCTCAATGTCTTCATCAATGTCATGGTGGAAATGCCATCAAAATCTCTCCAAGCACTATCTTCAAGGGTTTGTGGATCAATTGGAAAAAAAGAAATGAAGCTTTTGAGAGATTTCTGCAAAGTCTCTTTGCATAAAAAGCTTATTGAAAGGTCTATGGTGACCCTTATATTTATAGGTTTTCCAGATTGGCAGTGGTCTTTAGATCAAGATCAAGATTAGTGGCTATAAATCAATTCAATTTTGGATTAAAATTTAATAAATATTTTGAGAAGGGGTTACATTAATGAGGCATGCCTTGCCTCAATCTTGATATTTATTTTCATTAATGCGTAGTGCTTTCCAACTTTCTGGATGATTTCACAATTTAGATATTTGTTGAGTTTTTGAATATGACATAATTAGAGTTTAACCAGTTTCTATGGATTTTCCATTTATCCATTTGACTTGATTTGTTAGATTAATTAATCCCAGTTAGTTTTTGGGTGATTTATGCAATATCTAAATTTGAATATTCACTCCAGTTAATTGCCCTAGAAATGTTATTTTCAAAGCAACAATTTGACTCAGATTGATTCAAACAAAGTTGACAATTGATTAAGTTGTATTTCCCCAATCATAGATGCACCAATATGTTTCATAAATTATACATGGCATGTGTGAACGATTTAGAAAGTTTCAATGGTATTTGTTCTAGCTTGTGCATTATTACAATAAGTTCTCTCTCTCTCTCTCTCTCTCTCTCTCTCTCTCTCTCTCTCTCTCTCTCTCTCTCTCTCTCTCTCTCTCTCTCTCTCTCTCTCTCTCTCTCTCTCTCTCTCTCTCTCTCTCTCTCTCTCTCTCTCTGGGGGTCAAGCTTAGCAATAACTCAGAGTTTGTCTCCCTTTCAAATTTAAACACTGACTGAAGCACGCCAAAGTGTACGGTCAGAGTTAATTAACAAAATAACCAATTTGTCCATTAGAAAATTTGATTAAAGACAAATTCTAGTAGCACCAAAAAGAGGCAACCCATACATTAAACTCGTAGTTGTCCCAAAGTTGTGAGGGACTTTGGAACAAACCCTGACACTGATTGCAAACCTTGGTGGTCACTGTTAACAATGGCGATAGCTGCAAGTTCCAAATTTTGCAAAGTCTTTAAAGCGGGAAGGAAATGAACTAAGACCATTTTCATACATAATAGAAATATCACAGAAACCACTCCCCAAAAACTGGCCTCCAAACCCGCAGTTGGGCAAGATGCAAATCTCCAAAACTATGAGGCAAATCTTGTGAAAGTGCATGTTTATGCAAAGATTACTTTGTAGGGAACAAACCCTTGATTATGAAGTTGTTTGTAATTAAAAGTTTTTGGATCTTTTTTATATGTTTGTCTCCACTTCAAACTCGATGTGCCACTAGCCCATAGTTCACACCCATATAACATCGCCAACATGACAAAATATGCAAACAAAACCCTCGCGCTCTTCCAATCCCATAACTCAACATTTTTGCATCTATTTTGAAGCGCATAAAGACCTCTCCATCCACCTTGTATTCCTTTCATTTTACATGTATCCCAACTAATTTTTTTGTAAAAATCTAAACCGAGATACTTGTATTCTAATAACACTTCAAGAAACTCACCATCAATTAAAATGTTTCTCCCTTTTCAGTGAGAAAAGAGCAATAAAATATCAAACTCATACCTAAAGCTAAGTGAGGTGATCTATAGACATGGGATTGCACTCGAACAAGGTGCACCTTGTTAGAGATCTAAACTTCATCATTATGGTATGCAATGTACAACACTACCTATATATATTGTTAAGGTATTTTTTAAAAGTTAAAACCCTGTTTTATGATACCAAGTAGGTGTCATGACATTCAACTATATTTGGGAAACCTACAGATGAAAAGCTAGAGGAAGTGGAGAACAAGAAAAAGCAAAAAGAGAGGAATTCTTGTAAAAAGATGCTTGGAGAAGATGGAGAGAGCATCTTTAGATAGACTTTACTCCAATATTTGTCATTTTATATGGCCCTTTTGTCTACCACAACATTCGCATAATATCACCAAAGATGCCCCCTTATGTACCCAAGTGGCATGCACTTTGTAAAAGCTTCAGTACCCACTTCAACCACAATGAAAGTAATAATATAAAATCCATAACCTCGATGTATTTACCCCACATTAGCAACATTGCATTCTTGATTTGATCCACACATCAGATGTCGAGTCCTTCTATAATCAAATATATAATAGTCAATAAAAGATGCCACCACCTTACAAGCTACAAACCTCTTTGTAATGGGTGTAGATCATGTAAATCCAACAATTACCTTGAAGTCAGGGCATGTGTATGATGTGGGCCCTATGTTGTATGTTTTCACTTAACATACCTTGTCATTTCCCCTCATAATCATTGTCCAACTCACTTTTAAATCTTTCATCACTTGTAAGTTTTGTATGGCCTTGCCTTTTATTCTATGGGTATGTGTATGGTGTTTATGTATGTTCTAAAATCTGATATAATTTCTCTAGGTGCCAATATATTGGCAATATAGATGAACATAAGCTAGAATATAGACTTTAGAACACCAATGTCTTGTCTCCACATTAGTGTCATTGCAGCATTAATTTGAGTCACACCTTGGGCATGTAGCCTTCTCGCAATTAAATCAGCCTCATGTTGTCCTCGTCGACCCTTGATAATAGCAAACATCCAATCAAAGTCCTTGCCCCCTACAAGCTATGTACCCCTTTGCAATGGATCCAAGTCATGTAAATCCAATAGCTGCCCTAAACCCGAGTGTGGTGTAGGATATCGTGTGAGGTATGACTACCAAATTACACTTGTTTGCTTCACTAAAAATTTTCCATATTTATATTTATTATTAATATATTATATTTTATAATATATTATTATGTTATATATAATTATATATTAAACTATTATTAATATTTTAATAAAAATTACACTCAAAATTTTAATCTTTTTATTATCATTTATTAAAATTATTAATAATTTTCTCTAAAAATTATATTATATTACATATTAAATATTATAAATTAGATAACTAAAAAAATAATGTTTTATATTTATATATTAACGTTGATTAATAACATACTGATTTCAATATACATTATAGTCAACCATTAAAGAGATAGAGACAATGCAGATGAGCATGGAATCCAAGTGTCGAGGTGAATCGACATTGGTTGGAAAGGAAAGTTGTGACCCCCTATCTCAAATGCTGGTCAACAGAGAAATTGATGAGAACTTTACTATATTCATAGTTTATCCTATCACGTGGAGAGAAATGTAGGACTTGTTAACTCAAACACTAGGTTAAAATCAGATGTCTTGATACAAATTCCTAGTAATATGGTAAAATATGATGCATCTCACGTTGTTAATGTTGACCATTTTTTGCCCAATAGGCCAAAAATTAGTCCCCTTCTGTCCCTGCTATTTTAGGCCATTTTATTTTCTAATTTTGCATGAATCTATCCATTTCTATAGACTCCGCAGGATTTCTATGAACACTGCAGGTCTAAATCTATGGACTCTGCAGGTCTAGATCTACGGACTCTATAGGTTTTGGATTTCTACAGACTCAGCAGGTTAGTCCTTTGGTGCATGAAGGATTAGTTCCAAAGAGAGTGTTGGGTTTTACAAGGCTTCTTCAGGCTCTGGTCTAAAGAAAATCACAAGAAAAGTTGGCGTCTTTGAACCATTGAACTGGTTCAATGCCAAGTTTAATAGGCTCAGCGTGCAATGGTTGAACCGTTGAACCGATTGAATCATTAAACCAATTTTGGTTCAATGGGTTGATTCAACGGCTTGGTTCAAGGGTATGCCCTATAGCCAGAGGGCAGTTCAAAGTCCAGAAGCCCTTGCGGTGGGTAGGGAGCATTTCAAAGAGGCCTGACGAACTTTGCCAAGGATGGTGATGTCCTGAAATTCATCAAATTTTACACCAGGGAAGCCACAGTGCGAAAAGCACCAAGTGGCAACCATGGAGGACTTCAACATGCTTTTTTAGGAGTAGTGGAATGTGCCACATGTCCCCTGTAGGGCTCGACAGAAGCCAACAAATGGTAACATCCATGGGTTTCTCCTGTTGGCCTCAAAGAACACTGTGGTGGGCCAAATGAGTTACCAAGAGCTCTGTGGAAGCAGCTGCATGTCAACGTCTACCTGACTCTCAAAAGACCCTCTAATGTAAGCAAATGCTGCCATGTCCCATTATCAACTTAGTGAAAGCTGCCACATGTCAACGTCCACATTTCAAAGTGTCTTTTAGGTGCCCAAGCAGCGGACTACAACACGTGTCAAGGGCGGATGCGCTCTCAGTGAAAAGGGCAAAGTAGGAAGCTGAAGGAGAGTCCAAGGGTGACGGGTGTGTGAATGACAAATTTAAGCCAGTAAAAAAGTTGTTGGTTTTTAAATGATCGAGTGCCAACCATGGAATGAGCCCAAAGAATGTAGCGACCCACTAGAAGATCACCCCTAAGGGCTGAAGGAGCAAAAAAGCATAAAGAGCCCAGAGAACAAAGAGCAGGCAGATGGTGTGGCTCATAAATTCAAATCTTGACAGTAGAATGGCCATCATGTAGAAATGACAAAGCATTCAAGTGGCGAAGGGAAGGTGAGTTATTGCAGATGAGTGGCGCGATCTATTTTTTGTAGTTGGCATTGATGAGGGGACAAATTGCAGTCTGTATGCAGAAAAGAGGTGCGGCCATGCTCTTACATTAATGTTTGAATGCGTACAACATGGTTCCAATAGGCCTTTTTTGAGAAATGACATTAGTAACAATGGTTTCCTCTTCCCAAGATTTAGAATGCACATGGGCCACTTATAGAAATGAGCACCAAAATCCTTCCTAAGAAGTGAGCCGAGATGCTCTTCCTATTTCTATATATTGTAAACTTCTCTTTTGAAAAAGAATTCGCTCTCAGCCTTAAGGCAAAACTCTGCCCAAAAATCTCTTGGGCTTGTAAGGCAGAGCTCTGCCAAAATTTTTACCTTGAATCAGAACTTAGCTATTTTTTACCTCTATTTTGAGTTTTGCATCTTTAGTATGTGTCTATGCCTTGATTCTGTGTTAAGTCATTTTCTTAATGCTTTTACAGATTGATTGTAGCATGTCTAGTGCATTTTCAAGTTTCCTTTTACAGGTTTGTCAGAAGTGTCCCTAGATGAGTATAGGTGAAGTGGATAGGCTGCTACAGCATGTCTCAGAATGCCTCTAGTAGTTATTTCCTCCCTGTATCTCCACGAACCCCTGACCCACTGAGGTAGAAGGTTCTCTCATGACGGATGAAGTGTATAGGTGCTTCTTTTGGTGAAAAGTGTATGTTTGGGCCTGAGTGGGTAACATTTTCTGGTGTATCAGCTTTTCTTTTTTAGGCTTAGGCTTTGTTTTCAACATCTCTCTCTCCCTTTTCATCCCATCCCCTTTTTACATTTTTTGTAAGCAATAGGAGAAACTAGGGCCTAAATGATACATCAGAGGGAGCTAGCCCTTATCTAGAGACTCTCCCCTCCAGCTTTGCCAGTCCCACAAGTGAGAGGGGAGTTTCCATTATTGCATGAAGAAGGTAGGAGCTCGGCTTCCTGCCAAGGGTGCAATCTTCTGCGTCAATAGTTAAGAAAATGAGAATTGAAGAATTAAATGATGATGAGACAATGAAAGAAATTATGTAATATACTAATCCATATGTTTAAGTTCTAAGAATGAACTAATGTGATTGGTGTGTTGGTTATTGGTAAATCATTTTATAGCTAATTTTAGGTGTGAGAAATCACTATTTCATCAAAATTTTATGTAAGCATTTAATACATGTGATTGCTTTAATTCAATAGATCTATATATCCACTTGCAATGGAGAATGACAAATTTGAGATAGGTGCTCCTTACCTAATTTTATGTTGTGTGCATCTTATGGAAAGGTTAATAGGTAAATCCCTACTTTCATGTTATGCATGTCTAGGGCTTTCATGCTTCCCTGTTCCTGTGAACGTGATGTCCAGCATTCAAATCCAACCCCACATGGTTGGAATCAATCATCAAGACATTTGGAAGAAATGGTTGCGAGGGCCTCACTTATACCTAACTTCCTTCCATGTCTATGACATAAATTTGTTTAGAATTTGATTAGACAAGTAAACCACTGATGAATCTATTGTTTGACATTTGATTAGATGCGAAAATAGCCCTCTAAAACCACTGAGCATCTTTGGGGTTTTTGTCTCATGTGAGACGAATCTAATGGGTTGGCACCCCAATAGAAACGCCTCGAGCATAATAAATTCAAATTTTTATTTCAAACATTTTTCCACATAAATATATAAAAAATAAGATTCATGTAGCTGTTAGGTTGTGGAGCTAAAAGCTTCACCAGGATGCAAACAGGAGAAGTTACAAAGGATGCAGAGTTGCGGGGAGTTGCAGAATCTATTGCAAGGAAACCAGCGTCGGTCTGAACAACCGACGTTGGTCACATAGCAAAGAAGAAGCAACCGACGTCGGTTACCAGTCCGCTGACATCGGTCATGGAAGAGCCGACATCGGCAGCCTATGCATGAACAGGCAGTTCGCATGTTGATCCAAAAGAGTCTATTTTTGGACTGTTTGTTTGCATGTTGAAGGCTAGTCTTAGTCTTGAGTTACGTGTCTAATTATTGTAATTAGGTTAGTCTAATTATTGTAAGCATGAGATCTATATATGGACTCATGGGCTGTATTTTAAAACTTGTAGCTAGTGAGTAAGAGAGCAATAAGCTCCTTCAGAGAGAAGAGAGCAATGGTGCATTCCTCCTGGTGCCGCAGTACCAAGGTGGGTACTAGTTTGGAGAATTAGCAGGGTTCTTCATACGTGTATGATCTTGGTCAGCATGTGTGCATGACTTTCTATAGGAGATCTACAATGGTGAGTAAGGTCTAGTGATTTGCAGGTAGCAGCAGAGAGTAGGAGATCTACTTGGAGTACGGTTGTGTACTTGGTGAACTGGCAACGTGTTACTGACTGGTTGGAGAGGTGAACATCAATTATGTATTAGAGTTGATTGTTGTGACCAAGAGAGAGAGGGAAGAAGGTCTTGAGGTGTGGCAAACCTTTGAGGTGGAAGAAGAAGTGGCATCTTCTTTATTGTATATTCTTCTGAGTGATTATTAATACAATTGTGTATTATCTGTCAATTCCTGTGTTGTTTCATATTTCTAGTTACTTATTGATCTTGGTTAAATTCCGTGTTTAGTTGCTAATACAAGAAGTAATCATATGTGCTCTAATTGGTAGAGCAAGATCCTAACTAAGTAGGGATCAGAGCATGTTTATTGTTCTAGGTTCCCTGACAAGTGGTTAAAGAAGAGAGTGGATGGATACGTGAGATGGAAGGCCAAGGTATAGGTCTTGAGGAAGCTGCAGGACAATGGTACAGGTTTGACAGGTAGATGACTAAGCATGGCTTCAGTCAACGTCAGTGTAACTATTGTGTTTGTCTTACCAAGTGGATGATGATTGCAACATTATCCAGTTATTATATGTGGGTTATTTGCTAGCAGGTTTGTACATACAGGGATTTTCTAAGCTAAAGGTAAGGTTAGTTCAGAGGCATGTCATGAAGAATTTGGAGCAGCAAAATTCTTTGGCATAAGAGACATGGAGATTTTATCTCCAGTGGGAGCTGATGTGAAGACGGTGTTGGCGGGGTTCATGATGCAGGATGCAGAATTGGAAAGCACACCAAGGGCTGGACAGTTCAAGCTTAGCTTGAAACAGGGTTCGAAATCACATGAGGTCTAGTGTAGACTTGAGTTTTCCCAAGCAGTGGGGGTTGTCAAAAAGTATGGAGCCAATTCGGGGAAGGAGTATTGGAGGGTAGTTCAGTGGGTTAGCAACAGGGATTCTTGTTATGCAGGGTCAAGTTCTTCACTACATGGATATGTAGGTTCGGATGTGGCAGGTTACTTGAATGATAGGTGCGGCATCACAGATTGTGTGGTGGTTGGTCTTCAAGATGGATCTTGAAGAGGAATACAAGCCAAGGAATAATTTAGATGGTGTATGAGTACAGGTACAGGTGCAGCTATTTATCTCCAGGTGGGAGATTGTTAGGTTGTGGAGCTAAAAGCTTCACCAGGATGCAAACAGGACAAGTTATGGAGGATGCAGAATTGCGGGGAGTTACAGAATCTATTGCAGGGAAACCGGCGTCAGTCTGATCAATCGACATCGGTCAGATAGCAAAGAAGAAGCAACCAGCGTCGGTTACTAGTCGACCGACATCGGTCATGGAGGAGCCGATGTCGGCAGCCTGTGCGTGAATAGGCAGTTCGCATGTTGATCTGAGAGAGTCTATTTTTGGACTGTTTGTTTGCATGTTGAAGGCTAGTCTTAGTCTTGAGTTGCGTGTCTAATTATTGTAAGCATGAGATCTATATATGGACTCATGGGCTATATTGTAAAACTTGTAGCTAGTGAGTAAGAGAGCAATAAGCTCCTTCAGAGAGAAGAGAGCAATGGTGCATTCCTCCTAGTGCCGCAGTACCAAGGTGGGTACTAGTTTGGAGAATCAGCAGGGTTCTTCGTATATGTATGATCTTGGTCAGCATGTGTGCATGATTTTCTATAGGAGATCTACAATGGTGAGTAAGGTCTAGTGATTTGCAGGTAGCAGCAAAGAGCAGGAGATCTACTTGGAGTACGGTTGTGTACTTGGTGAAATGGTAGCGTGTTACTGACTGGTTGGAGAGGTGAACATCAATTATGTATTAGAGTTGATTGTTGTGACCAAGAGAGAGAGGGAAGAAGGTCTTGAGGTGTGGCGAACCTTTGAGGTGGAAGAAGAAGTGGCATCTTCTTTATTGTATATTCTTCTGAGTGATTATTAATACAATTGTGTATTGTCTCTCAATTCCTGTGTTGTTTCATATTTCTAGTTACTTATTGATTCTGGTTAAATTCCGTGTTTAGTTGCTAATACAAGAAGTAATCATATGTGCTCTAATTGGTAGAGCAAGATCCTGACTAAGTAGGGATCAGAGCATGTTTATTGTTCTAGGTTCCCTGACAGTAGCGACAAGTCCCTATGTTTGTATTGAGAATTACTTGTGTTAATTGTGTATGTAAATTTGTAATGTAAGTTTGATTTAATAATTTCAACTTGAAAATACAATCATTAGTTTAAGTAGTATTAAAGACCACTTATACGGAGTTAAATTTATTCACCCTAAACATTAACATCATGCTATTTCGACCAATCAATGTATTATGGTAAAATTAGATCCTACTCCATTTAATTTTTAAGTACAAATAAATATTTGTTTTTTAATATATCAAATATCTATAAATTAAGCACACATAGACCAATAATGTCAATACACAAAAGGTGGTCTTCGATAAACAATGGAAGGTTAACCTAAATGTAATGTTATTCTCTACTTTATTTTATTGATGTTGATTTTGATAATGCCAACTATAATACAAGTGGAAGCAGATACAACATCTAGTAAGAATCTACTATTTTAAATTTTATACGTAATTGGAGACTTGATAGTAGATCCTGGTAATAACAATGACCTTCTAAGCAGAGCCTTGACGAGAAATGTCAATCAAACCCATACCCCCTACCTCTTAAGGAAGACATCAATTTCATAGCCCACCCTATGGAACCCTTTGCCAGTGGAGGGATTAACTCAAATGAAGTCACGAATAATTTTTTAAACTTTTAGATTTACTTTTTATTCGAAACCCAACAAGAATAATAATACACATAGGTGGTTTTGGAGTATATTTGAAACTTACCAGCTAATGATAAAGACTTGGTGATCCAATACAATAGTTGTTTCTCAACCTTGTCCACCACATATTTCCAGATGCTAGAAGGGGAGTGTTAGGGTGTGGAGCTAAAAGCTTCACCAAGGAGCACACTTAGCAGATTCGGGTCTACATAGACACCGGCGTCGATCAGGAGCGACTGGTGTCGGTTAGAGGCAGTTGCAGAGGTGCCGACGTCGACAGAGGGTCGGCTGACGGCGGTCACAGACAGGCAGCAGGAACCGACGTCGGTTACCTGCGTGTCCAGAAAGCTATTTCCGTGGACAGAAGCGAGTGTTTGCATGATAAGTTTGAGTTGTAGTCTCAAGCTCGCGTCTCTATTGTTAGCAATACTATTTTTAGAGCCCTTGTTTAAGTGGCTTAACTGCTTGTTGGAAGTACATGCTCAAGTCTCCTAATTCTATATGTAGAATTAGATCTTCTTAGCTTAGTAGTTGATTATTGTAGTTGGTAGTAGCTATTGTGAATTATTGTAATTCATTGTAAGAGAAGAACAATACAAAATTGAATCAATCCAGGCTTGTTGGAGTTGATTGTTCTTGAGAGAGAGAGCTCTTGAGGAATAGAGATCTAGTGAGAGATCTATACATCTAGGAGGGGTGTGGAAGAAAGAAGCTTTCTTCAATTGTATTCCTTTTGTAAAGAGTTTGTTAATACAAGTTTTCAGGGTGGTTTCTTGTATCTCTTGTTCTTGCTATTATCATTCTAATTACTTGTCAATCTGATTTAATTCCGCGTTTATTGCTTTCACAATTGTAATCTATTGTTGGATTGATCCCCCAACAAGTGGTATCAGAGCCTTGGTTGCAGGTTTAGAGCTTGATATCAAATAATTGCTATCAAAGTTCAGGTTCACTAACAGGTGGTTCAGATCTGTGTAGTGTGTATTGATTACAGGTTTTCACAGGAGTTTTTGCAGGGATTTTTGTTTGAGTGGGAGAAGCAATGGCAGATGAAAGTAAATTGAGAATGGAAAAGTTCAATGGCAAAAATTACCAACACTGGAGAATGCAGATAGAGGATTATCTGTATCAGAAAGATCTCTACTTACCGTTAGGTGGTGTTGCAAAGAAGCCCAAAGACATGGAGGATGAAGAATGGGAAGTTCTTGACAGAAAGGCTCTGGGGTCTATAAGACTGAGTCTAGCATCCACTGTGATATCCAATTTATCACAGGCAAAGTCTACGGTAGAGTTGATGACTATGTTAGCAAATTTGTATGAAAAACCCTCAGCTTCTAATAAAGTATATCTTATGAAGCAGTTATTTAATTTGCATATGAAAGAAGGTGGATCTGTTTCTACTCATCTGAATGATTTCAATGGTATTGTGAATCAATTAAGTTCAGTGAATATAGTGTTTGATGATGAAATAAAAGCTCTTTTGATATTATGTTCTTTGCCTGAAAGCTGGCATGGCTTAGTAATGGCAGTAAGTAATACTGCATCTGCATCAAATATTTTGAAAGTAGAGGATGTTGTTAGTGTTATTTTGAATGAGGAAATACGTAGGAAAAGCACAGAAGAGACATCTGGGAATGCTTTAAGTTTTGAGAACAGGGGGAGGCAAAAAGAGAAGAGCAAGAAAGGCAGATCAAGATCCAAATCAAAGGGGAAAGGCATATCTAAATCCAGAAATGGCAGAAAGCCACAATGCTGGAATTGTAGAAAGATGGGGCACATAAGCAGAGATTGTTGGTCAAAGCCTAAGGAGGACAATCCGCACGAAGGAAAGGAAGAAGCCAAGATTGCAAGTATTGCACAAGATGCTTTAATTTTCTCTCTGCATAATAATATAGAATCTTGGGTATTAGATTCTGGTGCATCTTTTCATGCTACCCCTAACAAGGAATATTTCAGTGACTATATCCATGGAGATTTTGGAATAGTGTATCTAGGGGATGATGAGCCCTGTAAAATAATTGGCAAAGGTAAAGTGCAGCTGAAGATGCAGAATAACAACACATGGGTGTTGAGAGATGTGATGCATGTTCCTAGCTTGAAGAGAAATTTGATTTCTGCAGGAAAGTTAGGGGATGAGGGTTGTACAGTAACTCTCACAGCAGAATCTTGGAAGGTGACCAAGGGTGCACTTGTTATGGCCAGAGGTAAGAGAGAAGGTACTCTCTATTTGTGTAATTGTGTTACTAACAAATCTCCTTCGGTATTATCTACTTCAGATGTGGGCGCTAAATTGTGGCACTCAAGGCTTGGCCACATGAGTGAGAAGGGGATGTCAATTCTTAAGTCCAAAGGTATGCTTTCAGATTTAAAAGGCATAGATCTAGAGTTTTGTGAGCACTGTGTATTTGGAAAACAGAAAAGGGTTAGTTTTCTCAAGACTGGGTCTACCAAGAAGAGGCACAAGTTGGAGCTTGTTCACACAGACGTGTGGGGACCGGCTCAGATTGCTTCCATTGGAGGATCACAGTACTATGTATCTTTCATAGATGATGCTACAAGGAAGGTATGGATCTACTGTATTAGAAAAAAATCTGATGTATTTGAGACTTTTAAGGTTTGGAAAGCTATGGTTGAGAATGAAACAGGTAAAAGATTAAAGTGCCTGAGATCAGACAACGGCGGTGAGTTTTGCAGTCATAAGTTCAGAGATTATTGTTACATGCATGGAATCCATAGGCAAAGGACGGTTCCAAGGACACCTCAGCAGAATGGGATTGCTGAAAGGATGAACAGGACAATAATGGAGCGTGCAAGATGTATGAGATTGCATGCCGGTTTGCCCTTACAATTTTGGGCACAAGCTGTTGACACTGCAGTATACCTGATTAATAGAGGACCCTCTACAGCTCTGGATGGTGGTATTCCAGAAGAGGCATGGATAGGTAAAAAGGTTGATCTCTCATATCTCAAAGTTTTTGGTTATGAAGCCTTTGTGCACATAGATAAAGAAAATAGGAAGAAGCTTGATGCTAAGTCTATGAGATGCACGTTTATTGGCTATGGCTCAGATGATTTTGGTTACAGATTGTGGAATCTAGAAACTAACAAGGTAATCAGGAGCCGTGATGTTGTTTTCAATGAAAGAGTGATGTATTGTGATCAGCTAAGGAAGTTGAATCAATCTGAGCAGAGCAATGGTGAATTGGACGAGGTGAAAGTCCAAGATGAGCTCGTGGGAAAAAGAAATAATCACTTACAGGAAAACACAGAGACCGACGTCGACAGAGTAGAAACCGGCGTCGGCAGTACAAAAACCGGCGTCGGCCGTACAGAGACCGACATCGGCAGGACAGGTACCGAGGTCGGTCATGCAGAACCGACGTCGGCCAGTAACAAGTCTGCAGGTGATCGAGGTCGGTCACTGTCAGAGAATTTGGGTGGACAGCGTGTTGTGGACGAGTCTCAGACACCCATCAGGAGGTCAAAAAGGGTGAGTAAGCCTCCAATCAGATATTCTCCTTCTTTATTTTACTTATTGCTAACTAATGGTGGAGAACCAAAGAGTTTTGAAGAAGCAATACAGGTGGAGTCTAAGAGTCAGTGGGAGCGTGGCATGGTTGAGGAGTTGGAGTCCTTAAGAGAGAACCAAACATGGGATTTGGTTGAATTGCCAGCTGGTAAGAGAACACTCAAGAACAGATGGACCTACAGGTTGAAGGAAGGTGAGAATGGACATATGAGATATAAGGCCAGATTGGTAGTGAAAGGATTTGCACAAAAGCCAGGTATCAACTTTGGTGAGATTTTTTCTCCTGTTATTAAAATGACTTCTATAAGGGTTGTATTGTCTTTGGTTGCTTTCGAGGATTTGCATCTTGAGCAACTAGATGTTAAGACAATGTTTCTTCACAGAGACTTGGATGAGAAAATTTATATGGAACAACCAGGAGGATTTGAGGTCAAGGGTAAGGAGAAGTTTGTGTGCAGATTGAAGAAAAGATTGTATGGCCTCAAGCAAGCTCCTAGGCAATGGTATTTAAAATTTGACAGGTATATGATTGAGCATGGCTACAGTAGGTGTCAATCAGACCATTATGTGTATTTCAAGAGATTTGATAACGGTAGATATATTATTCTATTGTTGTATGTAGATGATATGCTAGTTGCAGGATCTCACATGCAAGATATCTCAGAGCTTAAGGTGAAATTAGCTCAAACGTTTGCTATGAAGGATTTGGGAGCAGCAAAGAAAACTCTTGGCATGAGCATTAAGAGAGACAGGAAAAATCACAGGTTGATATTGTCTCAAGAAGATTATGTGGACAAGGTGTTAAAACGGTTCAATATGCAGGATGCTAAACCGGTAAGCACACCTTTTGCTGGACATTTTAAGTTGAGTAAAGAACAATGTCCTAATTCATATGATGAGGTAGAGTACATGAGTAAGGTTCCATATTCTTCCGCAGTAGGGAGTTTGATGTATGCAATGGTGTGTACTAGACTGGATATTGCCCAAGCAGTGGGAGTGGTAAGTAAGTATATGGCCAATCCAGGTAAGGAACATTGGAAAGCAGTTCAGTGGATCCTTAGATATCTGAGAGGAACCAGCAGTAGGCACTTGTGCTATGGAGGTTCAGATACTTCTCTACATGGTTATGTAGATTCAGATATGGCAGGTGATTTGGATGGCAGGAGGAGCACTACAGGTTATGTTTTTACTGTAGGTGGAACAGGGGTTAGCTGGATATCTAAGTTGCAGAAGGTTGTTGCCTTGTCAACTACATAAGCAGAGTATATTGCAGCCACAGAAGCTAGCAAGGAGATGATATGGATGACACGGTTCATGGATGAGCTTGGTAGGGAGCATGAGAGTTGCAAATTGTATAGTGACAGTCAGAGTGCAATCCATTTGGCTAAGAATTCAGCCTTTCATTCAAGAACAAAGCACATACAACTAAGGTATCACTTCATACGACAGGTATTGGAAGATGGTGAGTTGAAGCTGGAGAAGATCCATACAGATAGGAATCCTGCTGATATGTTAACAAAGCCAGTTACAAAGGAGAAGTTGAATCTTCATTCAACTTTTGTTGGTCTTCATGATTGAGTTGAAGATGGAGGAGCTAGAAGATGTTGCTGTATAGGTACTGGTGCAGCTATTTATCTCCAAGTGGGAGATTGTTAGGGTGTGGAGCTAAAAGCTTCACCAAGGAGCACACTTAGCAGATTCGGGACACCGGCGTCGGTCAGGAGTGACCGACGTCGGTTAGAGGCAGTTGTAGAGGCGCCGACGTCAGCAGAGGGTCGGCCGATGATGGTCACAGACAGGCAGCAGGAACCGACGTCGGTTACCTGCGTGTCCAGAAAGCTATTTCCGTGGACAGAAGCGAGTGTTTGCATGATAAGTTTGAGTTGTAGTCTCAAGCTCGCGTCTCTATTGTTAGCAATACTATTTTTAGAGCCCTTGTTTAAGTGGCTTAACTTCTTGTTGGAAGTACATGCTCAAGTCTCCTAATTTTATATGTAGAATTAGATCTTCTTAGCTTAGTAGTTGATTATTGTAGTTGGTAGTAGCTATTGTGAATTATTGTAATTCATTGTAAGAGAAGAACAGTATAGAATTGAATCAATCCAAGTTTGTTGGAGTTGATTGTTCTTGAGAGAGAGAGCTCTTGAGGAATAGAGATCTAGTGAGAGATCTATACATCTAGGAGAGGTGTGGAAGAAAGAAGCTTTCTTCAATTGTATTCCTTTTGTAAAGAGTTTGTTAATACAAGTTTTCAGGGTGGTTTCTTGTATCTCTTGTTCTTGCTATTATCATTCTAATTACTTGTCAATCTGATTTAATTCTACATTTATTGCTTTCACAATTGTAATCTATTGTTGGATTGATCCCCCAACAGGGAGGCTTGTAATGTAAAGACAATTCTCATGAACTTTAAATTTTCATCATGTTGGAGCCATTTCGACTCATAATGGCTCACCCAAGGAGGTGGAGGGAGGAAGAATTATTTGTATTATTGAGTTTTTCACCATTGAATGGAAGATCTAGAAGCAAGATTAAAAAAATATCTAGATAGTGCATGGCATTGGCAACATTGTCTTCATCTTCAATTAGGGTGAGAAAAGAGTCATCCATAAAATACACATTATGAAGTTGCACAGGTTCCTCATAAGGAAATGAAATATCATGGACAAACCCTTGAGATTCAAAATTAACAATTAGATAGACAAAACCTTCAGTAGCAAGAGCATAAAGAGCAGGGGTCAGCAGGCAACCTTGCGTAATGGATTTGAAAAGACTCAATTTCTCAGAGCTGACTCTTTTAATGGAAAGAGAGGCATATTTGAATTGTATGAGAATCTAAAAGATGTAACATTGAAGCATATGAAAAGTTTACATTGCATCGTTATAATCTATATAACATCAAAGTAGTATGTGAAGCATGTAAATAACTTGAAATTTTTGTATATGTATTATAAGCATAGTATTGAATAGATTAATCATTTAAAGCACATATGAATTATGTGCATGATATGCATCACAACACCCTATATGTATGTAATTAGATACTTATTATTAGTGTATGATAGGCATCAAGACACCATAGTAGCAAGTAACAAACATGTAAGTGAAGTCACATAATGTCATGAAAGAAGGCACAAATCCACATATAAGGGACATGTAAGATGTCACAAAGATTTAGAAAACATGTATAAATGTCACACATAAGGCCTAAAAGCTAAATAAAAGGGGTGTGAATGTCTTATAAACATAGGAGGCCAAGGGCCACACACACAAGGCATGATGATGCCACACAATCAAGATGGTGTATGTTGAACATACACAAGGGTAGCAAACAAGAAGGAAACAAATTAAATCATGTGATGTATAGAAACAAGCATATGAAAGAAGTATAGAGAAACTGAAAGTAACATAATTTGATCATATGTATCTATTTTCATGTTAGTAAATAACATATTCATTATGATACATGTAAAATATGAATGAAAAGAGACATATGCTTTAGTTGTAGCTAAACATGGAAAAGAGGTTTTGGATAAATAAAACCTATAAGAGTGTTCATAAATAACATTGAAATGCCCCCAACTTGAGCAGGGTTGTTGCATAGAAAACTAACCCTACATCGAAACCATGGCAAAGTATGCATTAATCTTGAAATTTGAATGATATATGAATATATTCTTTGTTTTGTGATGAAAGCCTGTAGAAAATTTTCTTGTGACTATGCTTCAGTTGAAATCAAAGATGTAAAATGCATAGGGAATGGAAAGCAATAGAGGACAAGGATGTAGTACATTGTTGTCTGACTAGTGCAACTCTATTCAAATTGATTATATCCAATACTTTTTGATCAGGACAGATTTTTTTGTGTATGAATATATGTTGTTTTTTATATAAATATGTCTTGTTTCATAGTCGAATATCTTGTGATAAGCATTATGTATTGAAAATGGAATGAGATATGTTGTGTAATGAAAATAAATATATATATATTAAAATATGCAATCCAACAATATGAAAGTATACCTACAGGTCTTAGTTTGTTTATTTTTTTTGTAAATTTTAAGCATATATGAATGTTTTTTTTATTTTCCATATTTGGAAAGTAAATCATGCATAAATTAAAATCTTGAAAAAACATAATAAGTAACAAAATTTTGAAATGGAAGAAGGAAGGGAAGATTTGAACAACTTGCAACATGATTTTAAAGCAAAGCATAATAAAGAAGAAGGAAAAAATAAATGCCCCCAATTTAAGTGTATATGTAGCATAGATGGAAAGGATGGCCATGTGATCTCATGTAAAATTAGATAGATGTGAGCATGAAATTACAAATGAGAGCTAAAACATGTATAGATGTGTAAAAAATGATCAAATAAAGCACCATGAAGGATGTGTATTGAAAGCTTGGTAAGATAGTTATCTTGGATTATTTGAATTAGGTTGAAAAAAATAAGGGATCAAGTGCCCTAAATGAAAATAGATCCAAGGGATATTATAAAATGGATTAGGTGTATAAGAATAAGCAACAAAAATAAAGTACAAAAAATCTACATACAAGAAAAATGCAACTATAAGCCAAGAAGCTCATCAAGGGGATGCCTCTTTATAGGGCCATTAATATGAATTTCAACCCTCAATTATATTTTCATATTGGTATTCTGCATAATTAGGATCATACCAATCTTTGAAACTAGGATCACAACCATTGATGTAAGCATTATCATAGGAAAAAATTAACTTGTTAGTTTGTGTTGGAGATTGTGAGATGCCATTTTTATTATCTTTTATATGTACATCATTGTTAATGGCTTGCTTATCTTTAATTATTTAGAGCCAAATTATTTGAACCCTTATCATCTTATCTTTAATTACTCAGAGTTTTTTGGAATCGTCAATTTAGAACCAAATTATTTGAACCCTTATCATCCAATTCTTTTTCTTCTTCTTCACTTGTATGTTCTTCCTCATTGTCATTATTTTCTTCTACTGATTTTTATTCTTCAACATCTTCATTCTCTTCTTCATTACCATCATTATTTTCTTCCTTTTCTTCATCCTCTTTTTCTTTTACATCTCATCGATCTAGGAAGCCCTGTTCCATTTCTTCCCATGAAGAATACTTTTGTACAAAGCTCAACTGATTAAACCAATGTTGTACAGGGCTAGACAAAGAAAGAGACAAACATATTTGCCACAAAATTGTTTGAGTATTATTCTCCTTAAAAAATATCCACCATTCTCTAGCATCAATATCATCCTCTCCTAAAAATACTTGCAACTTCATGATCCATAAAAAAAAATAGGGTTAATGAAATACCCTAAAACATAAATAACTCATTTAAAAATGATCAAAATAGTCCTAAATTTTGACTATAGCTTCAACTTATTATAGTGTAACTTCAGTAAAAACTTTGTGAAAAAATTCCACAAACTTTGACCTATAGAGTGAATCTATGAAAAACCATAAAATCACAATAACTCACTCCAAACATATCAAAAAAATATGAAAATTTTCTCTTATCCTTATTTTATTATGATACAAAATTTTAAAGAAAACACACCAAACAATTCCTTATATTACGTAAGATATGATGAAATGAGTACAAACCCTAAAATATGAATAACTCCCTCAAAAATGATCATAAAGGCTTGATGTTTTTACTAAGACTTCCTTGTAATACTATTAATATCCAGTAAAAAAAAAAATTCAAATATTCATAACATATTGAAAAATATTGATGATTCTAAAAAACTAGAGTTTTGTTTCACACAAATTGCCCAAGTCGAAGCTCTGATACCACTTGTTATGATCCACACTTGTAATATTTTAAACTAATGTAGAATATATGTAGATAAACTCAACACAATATATATGAGTAGGCTAAGGTACTCAAATACTCAATATATGCAGAAATAGAATACCCTTAAGGTAGGGAAACACCATACAATACTCCTTTAGAAAGGAATAACTCTACAATGTCTCTTCGAAGGGACAACCTCTAATATCCTCTTACAATAGAAGACTCAATGATTACTTGCCTCTTTAAAATGATAATCATCTCCTTTATATAGACCTCTATCTAACTAACAATGTATGGGTAACATCTTAATCACAATATAGGCCGACCATCACCCAATACACTAATTACATAAGTTACTCAATCATTTTAATATATTGGACCCATATAACTAACCAAGGGGGATGTGTGACACATGTCAACATATCTGTCAACCCATATACATTAATATATCATATCCCTAGGTACATATCACTCATAGATGGTGATCTAAAAAAGTGTCGATAATTAGAATTAGGAGGCTCTTTTCTTGGTAAAGTAGTTTCTAATGAAGGGGGAGAGCAAAAAGTGTGAATGGAATCTAGGTGCACATATATAGGGGAATCTAGACATGAAACTATAGGTGTGATCAAAGAAGAATCAAAAGAGAAAACCGAAGGGGTGTCTAAAGGATGCATCAAAGATAAATCTAGAGGTGTATCTAAAGAGGACTCTAAAGTAGAATCCAAAGAGGAATTTTTAGGGGTGATCAAAGGAAAATCTAAGATAGATTATAAAAAGGTATATATTGATGTGATTAAAGGGAAAACCAAACAGTAAGCTAAAATATAACCTAAAGAGGAATATTGAACCTTTATACTCAAAGGTAAATACAAAGAAGTACCCGAGAAGGGGTCTAGAGGATGCTTTAAAGAGGAATACATAAATGAAGCAAAAGGTGCCTCTTCCTCCTTTGTGATAAATATACAATGTGATAATTCAAAATAAATTGGTTTAGATGTATGTATTATATCAAGATGAAAATCATCCATATAATCATATTTCATAAATTTTTCCTTATTTATGTTTTTCCATTCAACTTTATCATAAAAAAGAGGCATAACATGAGTATAAATCAATTTTAAGGGGATAAATACTACTAGAATATCTACTATGACTATCCATGAGATATACTATACAATGAATTTAAATATAATGACTGCAATAAAGATAATGCTAAAAAATAATAAGTAATCTAGCATGTATACAAAAACTAATCACTAAGCATACAATGCAAGAAAAAATCAAAGTATGATAAGTAATCTAGGAAAGGGTCTTGAATGATTTGTAGGCTCTCAGATATACTTTCTCAACCATTGATTAGTGTCAGCCTAATATTTTAGAGCATTAACTATAGAGGGATAGCCATGTCTATATACCAAAAACCCTAGTTTTGAGGTAAGTTGAGAGTAACTTTCTTGGGTGATACGGTCATCCCAGGTGTACCACAAATCTGATGGATAAAAATATTTCCTATTGGTGTAAACAAGGGATCCTAAGTGTTTTCGATACATTATGAAGTAAGTAAAAACTAAATTTTATATTTAACTTTGTACCATGGCTATGAGTACTAGATTAAAATCCCTCGCGTCATGATGTTTGTAAACAAAACACTACATAGCCCTTCATGATAATAGCTAAGTAATTTTAAAACCGTCGAAACATAGTTTCTAAAGCAAGTAATAGTAAATAAAAAATAAAGTGAAAAGAAAAAATGAAATATTTTTTAATATGAAAATAAGAACTTCAACCCGAAGTCAAAAGAAAGAGCCTTTGTGTCAGTATTTATCCAAGGTGACAAGACACACTTTTTCAGTGTTAGATTACTCTAACGTCAAAAAAAATGAATCATTATGTTATGGATAATATCCAAGGTTGAGGATTGTATTCTTTTAGTGTCAAGAATTTATAGAATTAAACTTAAACCCTAAGGGTAAAAATCAATAAGCAATAAGCAGTGTTCTAATTAAAATGTGGGTTTACCATGATGTTTACAATAGAATTATTTGGAATAAACAATTAACTCTAATTAGAAATGTAAACTATTGAAATATGATCTAAGAGATTAAATAATATAGAACACAATAAATATAAAAATCTATAAAAGTTGTAAATTGCTAAAAATAAAAACTAGGGCTCGGGTTAGATAATTATCCTTCAAAATTGTTTTCTTTTAGATTGTGTTATCTTTCAATTGATTGTAGTTGTTTGTAAGAACCCACAAACACATATGTATTATAAAGCATAGATCCATTGTATATTGGGACAAGTTCATAGAAGGTGGACAAGGTTGTAGTGCATCATTGTCTAATATTACGTATTTGTACCAAAAATGTGCGGTGGATCTGAAAATATAGGCTTGTTCATCCATATTTGTAGATGAATTGTTTTCAGGTAAAGCTCGATTTGATGAATGAAATACTTGTAAAGTTGATGCCCTAGTATTTCACAAGCACATAAGAGAGATCAAATGTGAAATGGGGAAGTGGGATATGGTTGAGCTATCCTTAAAAAATCCTTGTTGAATGAATGTTGCCTACATAGTCTAAGTGGACCTCAGGTTGATGTAGTTTTCCTTTTAGGGAAAATCATGTGAATGTAACTAACAAGATTTGGCTATAATACTTGATAAATAATGCCCTTAACATGTAATAAAATAATTTTAGGCTTGGCTAGGGATTGTGGTATTGTAACAAAATAACAATAATAATCTTTATTTAGAATATATATGTTTTTTGTTAGTGAGAGCTAGTAAGAAAATCTAAGGTTTCAAGTGTGAGCCTTGATGTGGTTTTATAGGTGAATCTTTTGAATGTTTCCAATAACTAAGCTATTGGTTTATGTAGGAGAGCCGTTATGAAGTGTGTCATTTTGAAACGATGACCGTTAGAGCACTCTAGATAAAGATGCACTACATGTTAAGGACACAATTTGTCCTTGTTTGATACTGTACTCTTACTTAGAAGGGACATAGGCTTCTGAAACCAAAGTGATAATGAACTTTTTACTGAATATGGATAGGATAGGGAATTCTTGGAGATATACACATTAATTACAAGACTTTGAAAACTTCATTAGAGATTGTGGGGGTATTAGAATAACTGATTGACCTAACAAGATAAAGTTGTCAAGGACAAACATTTTCAAACATTTATTAATTAAATTTCAGTGTCTACACACACCCAATGCAATGTCATCTTTATAAACCAAAAATATCCTTTTAAAAAAAAAATGACATTGTGTTCTAACAAATTCTATCTGTGGTAATAATAATATGAGAGATGAATCATCGCCCAACATGAAAAACCTTTTAAAAGAATTGTATAATCATATAATGTGTTAAATTACTTGGGATTGCCATGCAAAGAATATTGGTTACAAATGGATAAACGTGAACAAAAAAGTGTTTGAATGGAGGATGATCTACATGTATGAATGGAGGCACCAGACAGTTTAAATTCCATTATAAAGCATAAGGTAATTTATCCCATTTTTCTCTTCATCTGAATAGGGAACACAATAAATAAAAAGAATAACACAATGTTAAATGGAAGACAATGACATTACCAAGAATTGCATGCATTGTGTGCTTGTGTCTCTCTCTTCCCCATCCTTATTAAGCATTCATGTTTACAATTTATTTTTAGGCAATTAGTTACATGTTTGCGCTATTTGATGTCCCTCATTGTTATTCAAAAGAATATGAGAAGCAACCAATATATATATATATATATATATATATATATATATTGAAACCATTCTTTCTTTTAAATTAATATTTTGTTAGATGATAAAATTAAATCCTAATTGATATGTCAACAAAATTAATTGTGTATTTTCTTTTTTTATTAAGATTAAGTATTATTTGTGTTTTTTCTCTAACAAGATATTACATAATTTTTGAATAAGAAACTTAAGTTGTTTATGTGTTTAATTAAGTTAAATAAACTCTAACTTCCGTATAATTTATATGTTTTTTTTCTCTAACTAATTCTAATATACATTTGAGTGAACGGTTATTAATTCAACTGGTGAAGATGTTTGACTCACAAAAAATTCACTAGGAATCAATTCATGATGCAACCAAAACCTACCACAATATAAAGAATGAACCCAAAATCATAACCTAAACATATTTAAAAAAATAAATACCCCTTAAACCTTTGTTCTTAACGTAAAATCATTGCATAAAATAATAATCAACCCAAAAAAAAAAAAAAAACATTTAAAAAGATGCTTAATTTGACAAATAAGCCGTAATCCCCTTGTCACACATGCATGAAAATAAATAGTAAACATTCACCAGCTTACTTAAATTGACTCAACAAATTTAGAACATACCCCCCAATTTATTCTTCTAGGTAGTCGAAACTCAAATAATTAAATTAAACTTGGGGTATATGGCATACAGTACATAACGTATAAATATATTTCGAGGTTTTATTAAAACTAATATTTTTCTAGTGGTACAATGATGCCTGCTGCACATGACATCTGAGCATTCCATTGTAGAGAGCAACTCTGTTGGCTGGAATGCTAGTCTCTGCCCTTTCAATTTACAGGGCGGTTAAATTTCCAAGTAGATGCTGAATATTATGAGGAGACCTAAAGCATTTAGGCTGCCTTCACATCCTTGGTTGATCTGCTATAAACAAAAAATAAAAAACAGCATGTGATTTTTTTTTACAGGATACCTATTTCTTTTGTTTATTTAAAACGTAGTTGAAGCAGTTTTGACTAAGTTTGCTTTCCTCTTATTTTTTGATATTTACATATTTAGTTTCTATAAGATCTACTTAAAAAATTTATTTATTGGACATGTAATGGAAGAGGTTTGAAAAAAATCTAGCTTCTTCTTTTTTAATATTTACATAGTTACTTCCTTTCATTCTTGCATACTGATTGAAGGAAAATGTAGGGCATATACATAGGGCATTCTTCTTTTTTAATTTTATTGTTGCAGTGATTCCAAGACGATGAAGAAAATGGACGATGTTGGGAAGGTGAAGAATGGGAATTTAAAGGTGTTGGCATCTGATGCCCTGCTTCTCCCTTTGGGACTCACCAACAAGATCTTCTTTGTGCTATTCTTCACTTCCTCATATTTCCTGATGAGGAGATGGAGGGAGAAAATCAGAACATCAACACCCTTCCATGTGGTGAGCTTGTGGCCATCGTGGCCCAGCTTGCTTCCTTCATATACTTGTTGGGATTCTTTGGCATTGATTATGTCCAGAACTTCATCAGTAAGAGCAATGATGACCCCTGGGATGATTTTGTTGAGGATTTGAACAACACCACTCCAACAACAACCTGTGCGTTAGCAGTACCACCCAAAGAAGAAATTGTTGTTAAGAGACCTGAGGTCCATCTGAAGGGGATTGCCCTTGGTGACAATGAGGATGGAGACATGTAGCTGCTGTCTGCAACGGCACAGTAGCCTCTTATTCTCTTGAATCCTCACTTGGGGACTGCAAGAGAGCTGCCTCTGTGAGGAGGGCGGCCTTGGAGCTCATTACTGGGAGATCTCTTGATGGTCTGCCCTTGGAGGGATATGACTACCAGTCCATTCTTGGGCAGTGCTGTGAGATGCCTGTGGGATACGTACAAATCCCTGTGGCAGTTGCAGGGCCACTCCTGCTCAATGGGTCTGAGTACATGGTGCCCATGGCAGCCACAGAAGGGTGCCTGGTGGCCAGCACCAACAGAGGTTGCAAGGCCATCCTTATGTGTGGTGGTGCTACAAGCGTTCTTCTCAGAGATGGCATGACGAGGGCTCCTTTGGTCAGGTTTCAGAGTGCCAAGAGGGCTGCAGATCTCAAGTCCTATATTGAAGATCCCACAAACTCTCAGAACTTATCTGACATTTTTAACAGGTAGGTGTTTTTTTTCCGGCCCCTCTTTTGCATGCATCATTGATTATCCAGCTTTATGTTTATTTGGTATTTGTAGTTAAGCTATACTTTCAAGATAGCTGATAATAATTTTGGTGCCTATTACTTCAACAGCACAAGCAGATTTGCTACACTACAGGGCATAAAATGTGCAGTTGCAGGCAGGAATTTGTACATGAGATTCTCCTGCTTCACCGGAGATGCAATGGGGATGAATATGGTGTCCAAGGGTGTTCAGAATGTCTTAGATTATCTTCAGATCGTGTTCCCTGACATGGATGTTATCAGTGTTTCTGGTAATTCAAGTCCTCTTTCGTCACTTCTTTGGGTTTTTATTCAATGCAATTTTGGGTGGTCTAATTATTAAATATTTTGTGGTGTTCTGTTTTTAGGCAATTTCTGTGCAGACAAGAAGGCCACAGCAGTGAACTGGATTGAAGGGCGTGGGAAATCAATAGTTTGTGAGGCCGTTATAACAGAGGAAGTTGTGAACAAGGTGTTGAAGACGACAGTTCCAGCGTTGTTGGAGCTGAACATGCTGAAGAACTTGACAGGATCTGCAATGGCAGGTGCCATGGGAGGATTCAATGCCCATGCTGCCAACATTGTGTCTGCTGTGTTCATTGCAACAGGCCAAGATCCTGCCCAAAATGTGGAGAGCTCCCACTGTATCACTATGATGGAAGCAGCGAATGGTGGCAAAGATCTGCACATCTCAGTGACCATGCCGTGCATAGAAGTGGGAACAGTGGGAGGAGGGACCCAATTGGCTTCACAGGCAGCGTGCTTGAACATGCTTGGAGTAAGAGGAGCAAATGCCAAATGCCCTGGTGCCAATGCTCAGAATTTGGCCAGAATTGTGGCAGGTGCAGTTTTAGCCGGAGAGCTGTCTCTCATGTCTGCTCTTGCTGCCGGCCAGCTCGTCAAGAGCCACATGAAGTATAACAGATCAACCAAGGATGTGAAGGCAGCCTAAATGCTTTAGGTGTCCTCATAATATTCAGCAACTCTGTTGGCAGAATCTACTTTGGTAGAGCGTTGCAGACTCAAATTTTTAGTCTTTCATTCCACAACCACTACCTCTGAAGCAAAATGGACCTCCTTCTTCTTCTTCTTTCCTGCAAAGAATATAAAGAAATAGTAAAGAAAAAGAAAAAATTGGAACTGATTATTACGACCAGGAAAAGATAGTTGAGGTGGAAGAATTAGACGGAACAGGTTTGCTGAGCATGTGGCAGCCCAAAACGAGAAGCAACACACCCCCAGACACCATTATCACTGTCAGAATCCTTATCCCTCCACCAATATTCTATCAAGTTAAAGCAAATTACTAGTACGTAGAGTCTGTATAAAAAATAAACTTGCAGAGATGTTAAGGTTTGATTCCCTCGAAACCAGATTTCTTTGGAAATAATTGGAATTTGACGGCGTCACGCTTCAACAATGATCTCACCCATGGCAGGGGCTTCATCCTCCTTAAATGGCGGCCCTGCTCATTCCCCATCTCTCTTTATTAATCCAACAATTGTTGTCGAAGGCGAAGGGTTGTCGACATCACACCAAAATCGCAAGCAAAACGCGTGAAAATGCGTAGCAGACGGCGAATGTTATCGTAGATTGGAAAGAGAGGGCCCACCTCGTGGCATTATTTATTTAAAAGAAGGGTGAGGTTTAGTAGTGGGCTCTTCGTGTTTTACCAATTTTTATTCACAATTAATATTTTTGAGGTTGTTTGAGGAGATTGGTTATCTTTACATTTGTATAGTGGATTGGGTGGTTATAGGGAAAGGTCTGTCTAATAAAAATTGGATAAGCTCGAGGTTACTAGGTAATTCTGGGATCCTTCAATTATCAAAAGTAACATAAAAATTAAAAAAACTATTCTCAAACAATGCATATCATCATACCACATAAGTGGGTTCTCTTTATGCCACACTTTTATTAGTGTGATCCCACTTTTATTGCTTGTTAAATTGCACAATATTAAGAAGTTTGTGTACTTGTCTTTATTGGTTCAAATTATGCATTGTTGGGGAATTTATTGATATTTGATGTTCTATGCACTTTCCTTGACACCTTCCTAGTGTCCTTTTCTTTCTTCTGTCTTTTTTCTCACTTTGAGATCTATGTCTAAATTGTCTCAATACTCTTCACATCGTACATAATGTTAAGGCGATCTTCGGCACTTTGATGTTGTCATATCTATCTCTTGCCTATATGAACCTTATTATGTCTTTTTCATTTTTTCAAATATTGGATATTGATTTGGCAATATGAGCCTCATATTGGTGATTGTATTGTAGGGAAGAAAGATGGTGTTCGTCAAGAAGATCAAGAGCATGAAGGCGAGATTCATGTAATTCTTCATTCGGTATGATACCATGAAGATAGATACAGAGAGAGGGAAACTCAACTTCTAATGGGAGGACTGATTTAGAACCATAGACTAGTGAAAATGACATTGTTCCAGTAGCAATGCGTATGCTAGTGAGATAGGCCCAAAGAGCAGGATATATATGAATATGCCAATCTGTGTGTGTTTCACAGATTATATTTTGGATAATTTTATTAAGGATTTTTTGTGGTCTCGGGTTGGCCATTGCATTAGGGATGATAAGGCGTGGAAAATTTGTGATTGATTTTAAATTTAGCACATGGTTGTTTGACACCTTTATTTTTGAAGTTACCACCATTATCTGAAATGAGAGTATGAGGAACACCAAAGCAACAAATGATTTGATTGAGGATGAATTTGGAAATGGTGGTCCCGATGACATTGATAAGGGACACAACCTCGACCCATTTGGTATAATACTCAGTGGTTGTGATAATTAAGACATGCCCATCCTAAGATCTAGGTAATTTGCCTATGAGATCTAATCCCCACATGGATAGTGTTTAGGGAAACTCCACAGTTTGAAGCTTAGATAGAGCTGTTTGAGTTTTTTCTCGAGAATCAATGTTTGGAGGATAGGTTTGGTGTTCAATAAATTGAATAATTTCTTTGTATCATGGGCTTTGTCGAATGGTGACAGCCTCAATATGACAGATGAGTGAATCTTGTGGTTGAATAGAAGATGAAGACTTTCTTATTTGGATAAGAAAAATGAAATTGGTAATAACTTGGTGTGGTTGAAAAAGAGATGTTGAAGAAGTGAATCAACAATATAATTTTGATCTCAAGGGATAGGATCGATGGTAAAAGAAATGAATTCTTTGGCAATGGTAGTGGCTATTTGATGATAAGCAATGAGATTTTCACTTTTGCATTGATAATCACCATTAACCTAGTGGCAAATGAGTTGGGAGTCACCCAAAGTGTCTAGATACGTGATATCTAAATCAAGTGTTGCTCTCATGCCTAGGATTAAGGCTTCATATTCTCCCATGTTTTTAGTGACATAAAATGTAAGGCAAAATGCAAAAGGAATAATTTTACCAAGAGGATTAGTGAGGATACAACCTGCCCCATCTCCTTAAAAGCATTTGGCGTCATCAAAATGAAGGGTCCAAGTATCTTCGTGTAAATTGATAGTAATTTCAAGAAGTTATTTGATAACTACTTTTGGTTTAATAGTGTCAAGGAAGATAGAGGAGTCATCAAGATTACTTGCTTCAAGGTCAGCAGTGAAGTTATGGAAGTAATCTTTAAGAGATTGGCTTGATTAAGACCTTTAATATATAGAATATTATCATTGGGAAGACTATCTTGAAGGTGGTCGATAGCTGGTATAGGAGTTGTGGCAAGTTGATCAACAATGATTTGACCTTTGATAGCTTTTTGTGTAATAATTCAAATATAATTTTTTTTGAGGAGGACCATCCACTTGCTAATTATATCTCCAGGAAGAAAGGCTTTAGAGAAGTGACAGAGTGGATTAGAATGAATGATAATGTAAGTGGTTTGATAAAGCATATAATGTCAAAAAAATTCAATGGCAAGACAATCACATTCTAATTGTGTATAACATTTCTCATAGTCGATGAGGTTGAGGTTGATATAATATATGGCATATTCCCTTCCAGTATCATTGTGTTGGGAAATCATTGCCCTAATTGATATGGGTGTGAAAGAATTATATAAGATTAACAGACGATCGTTAAAAGGTGGATGAAGAGTGGGTGGGTGAAGCAAATATTTTTTCATATTATCAAATTATTTTTGACAAAGATCTGTCCATTCTAGGGCATTACCTTTCTTGAGAAGAGAATTAACAAAATAAATATGGTAACCCATTTCGAGGATGCACTATCTAATTTCCCCAAGTTTACCAAGGTAAGTGTGAATATCTAGAATGGAATGATGGATGGGTATGTTAATAATAACATGGATCTTGTCAGGATCGACATTAATGCCATGAAGAGAAACTAAGAATTTCAATAGTTTTCTAGATGTGACACCAAAAACACACTTGTAGGGATTTAGTCTAACTTTATATTTAATGAGGCAATCAAAAATGATAACAAGATCAGAGAGATGAGTCTTGTGGCTTTTAGACTTGGCAATGAGGTCATCCACATAGGTTTATACAATCTTATGGATAAGATCATGAAAAATAAGGATCATTTCCTGTTGATAAGTAGCTCTAGTATTTTTGAGGCTGAAGGGCATTTTAACATAAAAATATGTGCCCCATTCCGTGGTGAGAGTTGTCTTATGTTGGTCTTTGGGGGCAATGTGAATTTGATTATAACTCAAAAAACCATCCATAAGGGACAACATTGCATAGCCGCCAGTGGAATCAATGATGGCATCTATAAAAGGTAGAGGGAAGTTGTCTTTGGGACAAGTAAGATTAAGATTATGAAAATCAATGCAAACGTGAATGATCATGGTGACTTTCTTCCAAACATGTAACAACCCCGTTAGGTTAGACATAGAAATACATGAATATTTTTTTAATTAAACACATACACCAAAAATAGATTATGCCATGAGAATTTACAGAGACCATAATAAATATTTAACGTGTGATAATAGTAACCAACATAATACATCACACATCACCGATCTCTAACATCATAAGAGTGCACGTCACAAGTGTGAATATAGAAAGTACTCCAAGAGTGAGGATTCTCTTGGGAGGTAAAGAAAGGAAGAAAAGAACACCCCATATAGTGTCTAAATGGATTCAGGTTTTCCAAAAATATTTGGATAGGGGATTTCATGATGCATGATGAGAAATAAAATTTAGGAAAGAAGAAGGAGAATCAAGGATAGATTTGACTAAAAAGAGAACAAAGCTGACCAAACAAAAGAATAGGGTCGACCAATAGGTATGAAGTTGATGGGGTTGATAGATTACTACTAAAACATAGGCCAAATAGAGTACATAGTCATATGGGTTGTTGACCCCTAAATTTTGAATAAGTGTTGTTCCATTTTTGGTACGTAGCATGAAGGGACCATTATCCATTTTGATGTAAGTACCAGCATGAAACGAAAGGACCATGGTGTGGGAGGACCATGGCACGTAGATGATCGGCATGGAAGGTGATGGTCACAAAAGGACAATGGCATAGGAAACCCAACGAGAGAGGACCTAGTCAAGAGAAAATGTGTCATGAGGGACCCAAGAATAGAGGACTCAGAATAGAAGCAGAAGACTAGGGGATCATGTGGGAAGCAAAGCACAAAGGACATGGGAGTAGTTAGAAAATAAACTCAAGTAGGACACTTTGACCCCATCGATCAAAGATATTATACCAACCTATGAGGAATGGAACACTTGGCCATCAAAATTTAGCATAGAACAAGGATCTAGGGGCATAGAGACCTGAGTCTACATGAATAACTCATTATAAGAGCCATGACTCTCAGTCTGTTGGGAGACTGCATGCCATCTGTTCATGACAATTAGAATTATGACACTTGATTAGGGCAAAACAAGTATAAAAACCCCTATTGTAATCATTTGTGTGGATGGTCCTTTCGATAATAGAAATAGGGTTGTCTTTTAATTTGTTAAGTAATTAATGAAAAACCAATGTTTTCCATATTGTGTTACGAGTGATGAATTATTCTAAGTGTTGAATGATGGATGTGTTTTATTCCTAAGTCATGGATATCATTTTATTTTATCACCAATGTTAGTAATAGTTATCTTAATTATAGTAGTAGAAACATCTGGGACCATAAGGACTATGATAGTATATTTATGGTGTTAAAAGTTTAGTTATATTTTAAAGATGAACAAACACCTAACATTGTGTTTCAAAGCCTTCAAGAACTGGTCTTTTGCTACGTGCATCAAGTGAGCGTGTGAGACTCATTTCTCGCATGATAGGGCCAATGCACTAGCTTGTTGGGGAAAAGCTTCAACACCGAAGTAGAATTAACTAAAAGAACCCAACATTTTGATTCTATTGTTAGGCTTTGAAACAATTGGATCACAATCATTAAAAAATGTTTGAGCACATCATGCTAGAGAATATTGAAGAATGGGTTACTAGTGTCGAAGACAACTCTACGGTCCCATATCTTGAACCAAGAGTTTCTGCTCGATAATGGGTAGAGCAGAATCTTTATAGTTCTCTATATGAAACTTTTTTTTTTGAGGTCCAAGTTCTCTTGCATTCTTGGATTCTATCATATGCTCAAGGATGATCTAGAAATCTTGGAAGAAGGCAACCTTGGACACTTGAGCGATAGAGGAGTTTGTCATGACTTGGAGTTCCCTGGACACGAGAAATTAAATTTTGGTGGAGAGACATTCAAAATAGCTATATTTTAGAGTACATTATGACCACCTATTCATGTCCTGATGAAGCAAAGTTCTAATTTCTATGAGAGCTGAGGGACATTATCTCTCATTGTTTGCTTTCGAAACTAAGAAGCTAATTATTGAACTTGGATTGGAGACTCTACCCATGGAAGGCTAAAATCTCTTATGCATGAGCTACACATTTGGAAGGGGAGACTAGAGGTTGATTGAAGATTATGGGTTCAACATGGTAGCAAACCAATGCATGTTACAAAAATAGAAGTATGATGAAGCCCAACAAAGGATTATGGGAATTAGTGGCACAAAAAAAGATCAAGAAACCTTGAGGAGTGCTATGAAGAGCCATAAGGAGGTAGATCCACATGAGAAACCCATCACTTTTGAGCCACGTTCTTTACCACTTCTATCTTATGAAGGAGAACTAAACTGGACTTTAAGAATTGAGGAACCAAGCATGAATCAACCAGCCCCCCCACCCTAGTGTGTGCTCATACCTTTGAGTCAGAAAGAGTACAAATACACAATTGGGATATAGATAATTTAGAGTCAAAAACTGAATCGATAAGGGAAACTATAACTCAACTAATTGACACACTAGAATCTACATTATCTTTCCCTCTTCAACAGAATTCTATGGCATAGCATGGAATGCCTAGTGTATTTGGCCCACAAGGCCAAAATATAGGCCCAAACTTGGATAACGAACCTCCACCACACCTCTTTCCATAAGCACTACTATTGGAGGTATTTAAGGAGGATTAGGGGGAGGTGTTGGAGGAAGCAGACTCCCTCCTCATGAGACAAGAGATGGATCCTCCCAGCAACCACCCGCTCAACCAAAACCCACTATGATCTACTATGAAATGACATTACATTTACCTAAATACCAAGGGGTAGAGAATGTGACTAAGCATATCCATAAGTATGAACTGATTTAGAGAGTGTGAGGCATCACATCTTCAGAATGTAAGGCTACTAAGTTTGCCACTATGATTTTAGAGTGCATGCACATGTGGTATCAAAATTTTGAACCTCAACAAGTAGTGATCGACTATGACCAACTCGAAGCAGCCTTTCTATAGGAATTTGACATTTTTGAGTTTGATTAATATAGTGGTGCTAAAGGACATAAAATAATGACTTAAAAAGAGCATGTGTGAGTATGATGCATGATTCAAAACCTTGCTTTCTAAATTGTCATTTAAAATAAATCTTGCTTAGCATGCTCAATGGTTTATGGGAGACTTATTGATACCTTTATATCAAACTCTATCATAAAGAACCTTCACCAACGAGTGTGAGGCTCTAGAAGCTGCCCTCCACATTGAAGCAATTAGAAAAATAGATACTGAGATTAGTCCCTTTATAGAGGTACAAATAAGGCCCATGGCATCATAACTTGAAAATTTGATGGAAAACAATGCACATGAGACATGTAGTGGTGTCTGGTGTATCAATTATGAAACTGAAGGGCACATAAATAACAACTACTCATGAAAGAACATTTGCACGGTACTAAAACAAACTTGTAATATTTATCATGAGGAAAACGATGTCCATTCCTATCCACTTTTGTAGTGGCATATGAACACTAAGGTGTTTAAGTATTGTAAGATTTATGATGCCTACACCGATGACACCAATGATTGCTGATTGATCAGTGATATTCATGAAGCTCAAGCGTAAAGCATGCACCAAACCTTAGTTGCCAATATCCAAGATAATGGTGGCTATCATGAGCAAGGGAGAGGATGAGGATGAGGCGATGGTCATTTTTTACATAAGACTTACTAGAAATGTGCATCGTTAGACCACTATCAAAGGGATTACCCAGAGTACTCAACCTATGCATTTTACAAAAAGGCCCATCAACTGGAAGAATGTCCTTATCTATATGTGGCTATCACTAAGGAACACAATTAAAAAGGTGTTATTATGATTCAAATAGATAAACCAAAGTCATGCACATGTCCAACCATCCCAATAGAGTAAAAAGTGAATATCACCACTCGTAGTGGGGACAGACTCAAACCACAACCAACCTAGTCAATAAGGTACATCAGGAAGAACCACAAGCAAGGAAGTACCCTAATGATCAAGAGGAAAATGATGTCCTTCAAGATATAATGGCACTTGTGTGAGAGCTCCAAGGAGAGATTTAATACCTTAAGGAGAAGGACATGACACAATACGTTGCAGTGCAAAGGGAAGCCATACCTCAATTAGTGGTGTGGGACAATTTTTAGTAACTGTGAAAATGTATGCTAGATGAGGACATTATTCCCCAACTCAAGATGTGGCTTAAAAGTTAGGCCCGCTTACCAAATGAAGTCCATCCTCACCTAAGTTGACAAAGTGAAGATCACTATTTAAATCATGCTCGACATCAGGAAACTCCTAGTTCATCTACTTCCCCAGATGATAGAGAGATAGTAGTTAATACTACTCTTAATAGATGGGTAATCGAATATATTCTAGTAGATACTGGTGTAGAAGTTAATGTTCTTACTAAAGATACTTGGCAAAAAATGTCTAGTTTAGCCCTACAACCCTCTCCTCATGGCTTGTTTATGGAAAATAAGACTTGAGTGCATCCTATTATGGTCCTCAAGAATGCCACTATTGATATACTTGGGGTTCCCTTACAAGCAAATTTTGAGGTCTTGGAGTTAGCATAAGTTGATGACTATCCAACCCTACTAGGAAGGCCTTGGTGCTATGATAACAATGCATATTTGAGCTCCAAAAATCGATACATTAGCTTTGAGAATACCAATCATCACTTAGTAATACCTTTAGACCAAGCACAAGGACCTCCCTATATCGAGTGAGTGTTGATGAAGACATCAACAATTTGTATAATGTTACTACTCAGAATGATGAACATACCAGATGGTATTCTCTGATGGATAGACTACAAGTAATGCTTAAAAATATTGGGCCCATGGTGACTACGATCTCATCAGAAGATTGTGTAACACTGTAAATGAAGGAGAAAGCATCCCATGCCACCTTCCTAAATTTCACAAGTTTGTGTGCCTCATAGGTTTAGAAATGAGAGGACCACTGGTGGGACCACTATTGGAAATACTTGATGAAGCCCCATAGTTTCAAGGATAAATGGAGGTGTGTGACTTTGTCCAGTACCTTGAAGAGTTATATGAGATCGAGAATGATAGGATGAGGTCATTAGATCACATTTTTGTTGGTACAACTACCAAATTGTGGCATACTCATAAAAAACACCTTTTGTACTAGGATCAAATGTGAGCTACTCTACACCATAGATTTCACCATGATAATAAGATCAGAGGCACACTTAGTTATAGTGGCGTATAAGCACCTGAACCTCACATTGAGGCTTGTGAGAGAATATGGCATGCTGAAGAAATATCCTTATTAGAATACCTTTGAGTACATACATTATATGGAACTTTGCACACTTGGGCATGAGCTTGGTACATTCATGAAGAGAGGCACATAAGAACAAGATTATGGTAGTCACTAGAGGAAAACATGGCATCAGTGCTCTCTTATTTTTCACCAAGGATGGACTTGTGCCTCACCCTTTAAGCCATGCATGAAGTAGTCATTGGAGACCCAAGTCCCATCGAAGACCACCTACTCAATATTCATCAAGAACCTAGAGAACCCTTGCATTTATTCACTGAGCCTCCAACCCAATCAGTTCCTACACCATTGATAGTTCCTAGTGAAGAATGTTGTTAAGAGATCTGCCTGGGAAAGCAAAAACTCATCTTCTAAGTAGATGAAGGTGAAGGATCTACTTCACTCGACCACTTGACTAACCACTTAGATGTCCCTACAAGTACTAGTTCATGAATTATTTAGAACACAAGTTCTCCAATGAATAACCCTTATCATGGTCCCATTCAAACTATTCAATATAACATTGGCACAGAGTAAGAGCCAAAGATGTCTATAATTAGAAACTATTAGAATGATAGAGAAATTTCTAGGATTTTTGAGTTGTTGAAAGAGTATCAAGATGTATTCTCAAGGAATTATATCAAAATGAAAGGAGTCCACCATTATTTAGTAAATATGCACATCAAGCTAATCGATGGTGCTCTCCCCTTGAAAAAATGACCATACAGGATGAATCCCAACCTTCAAGCATGAGTGAAAAAGGAGATTGATAACATGCTTATGCCAAAGTAATTACTCCCATTTCTAAATCTAAATGGGTCAGTCCCATAGTAATCAATATCAAAAATAATGGGCATATCTGTATCTACATGGATTATCGGGTCTTAAATGCATCTTGTGTGACAGATCCTTTACTAATACCCTTCACAGAGGAAATCCTAGAAGGTGTTGTTGGTTGTGAAGTATACTCTTTTACATATGGGTTCTCAGGGTACCACCAAGTCTAGATAGCGGAGGAAGACCAATCCAAGAATACTTTCACTATTGAATGGGGATATTTTGCCTATACCATCATGCCTTTCGGATTGAAAAATACTCCAACAATGTTTTCATAGATAGCAGTTGGGGCTTTCAAAGATTTCATCCATAAATTCCTCCAAGTCTCCTTGGATGACTAGATGGTATATGGTTTGGTCAAGGACCATTATGATAATCTAATACTTATGCTTGAGCACTATCGAGTTCGATAAATTTTCTAAATTTGAAGAAGTGCCTATTTACAACTCCTTTTGGCATACTTCTTGGGCATATCATTTGTAAGGAAGGACTCCTGGTGAACCCAACTAAGGTCTTCATTATTATCCATCTAACAGTGCCTAAGATTCAGTGTGAGGTGCACACCTTCCTAAGACACATGGGCTACTACAAAATGTTCATTTAGGGTATGCCAAGATTGTAGTGCCCCTAGAAGAGCTTTTAAAACATAATTAACACTTTATATGGACTAATTCTTACAAAGTAGCTTTTGAAACACTAAAAAAAAGGCTAGTTACCACTCCTATCTTACAATTCCCTAATTGGAGAAAGCCTTTTCATGTCCATGTTGATGCATCCGAGATGACAGTCAACATGATACTTGCACAACTAAGAGGACACTTAGATCACCTGATTTATTTTACTAGTAAGAAACTGACATCAGCTGAAAGGAACTATACCACCATTGAGCACGAAGCTTTGTCTATGGTTTATGCTCTAAAAAAGTTTAGGTAGTACCTTTTGGCCACTTTATTTATATTTTATATAGACAATGAGGCCTTGAAGTATCTTGTTAATAAGCCAGTACTACATAGAAGGATTTTTCGATGGATTGTTCTCTTCCAATAATTATGGTTTTCCATAGTATTAAAGCTTAGGAAGACCAATTGTGGACCTGATCACTTATCCTCAATTGAAAATAAAGAACCCCCACATATCATATAAGATGATCTTCCTAATGTAAACCTCTTTTGAGTTGCTTGGGTACCTAAAGAGCTAAAGGATATTACAGGATTCATCAACACATGTTACACACCTGACTCCCTCACTCCATAGGAGAAAAAGCAACACACAGTCCACATTGCACCTATGAGCTCATAACAAGAGATATTTATAAAATGGATCATGATGAGGTGCTTCACCACTATGTAATGTAACATGAGTGCCTTGTGTTGTTACGAAAAGTCCAAGAAGCTATTGCTAGAGGACATTATGTTGGAGAGGTTACCTCATGCAAAGTCTTGCTCATCGGACTTTGGTGGCCAAATTTATTCAAAGATGCAAAGGCTTATGTTAGGCAATGTGCCATCTACCAACATGTGAGAAAATATAACAAAAGAGATGTTATGTCATTGCACCCTAATCCTTCTCAATAACCATTTGAAAAATGGGCTATTGACTTTGTCGGGCCTATCACTCTACCAAGATGATGAATGGGCTCTCGATACATCATTGTGGTAACTGACTACCTCACGTATTAGGTTGAAGCAATACTAACAAAATATTGTACTATAACAATTATTGCATGATTCATCTAGGATAACATTATAACATGATTCGTATGCCCCTTAAGCTTCACCAGTGATTGTGGAACCCACTTCTTGAATAAGATGATTCACATCTTATTGGTCGAGTTCATGATCACACACCATAAGACAACACCATACCACCCACAGGGCAATATAATGTTTGAAGCCTTCAAAAAGAACCTTGGCACCACTTTGACAAAAAATTGTAATGTTGAATAGACTGATTGGGATGATAGAGTATCTAGAATACTTTGGGCATACCAAACTACATATAAGCACCTTAATAAAAGTACACCATCACCCTAGTGTATGAAAAATAAGTGGTCATGCCAATGGAGTTATTATTCCCATCTCTTTAGATAACATGTGTGGGAAACCTGGATGATGAATCCTCTTTGAAATCCTGGTTCGATGATTTGATGAAACTAGATGAGGTCAATTCCTCATCCATTGGAGTCATCATGTTGAGAAATGAAAACAAAAAGCATGACATGATCACCATCTAAAGAAAAAAGTCTTTGTTCTAGGCATGAAAGTTCTTTTATATGACCTTAAGTTTGCAGGCCACCCTAGGAAGCTTTGGATCCATTAGGATGGTCCATTTATAATACATAGCATTCGACCTACCAGAGCTTGTCAATTAAAATGAATGGATGGTTAGTTCCTCCTAGGGCACTATAATGGAAGTTGACTTCAGCCATATTATGATTCTGTTTAACTAAACTTTTTTAATCAATAAGGCTTAAGGCCATTAGGATAGAATTTACTGCTTTCAATAAAAGTGCAACCCTTGAGATGCACAACTCTTTAATGTAATTTTGAGTTATTGTACTTATATTATTTTCATGGAGGACCACAAACCCTTTTAGTGTGGGGTAAGGCATCAATCATATGAATACAAGACATAAGACATGTGGGCATGCAAGTACCATAAGGCACAAAAGTCATCTATGGCATGGGTATATAACTGATTAAGGGCATGTGATTCATTCAATGTACTTTGAAAGTATTTTGAAAGGTTCCTACCATTTGGGTGACAACTATCTTCTACTATATTAGAAAGATGGGACATAGTTGTCATCCACTTCCAAGAAAGGTGTGAGAAGGGATGGACCATTAATGCAATAAGGTTAATTATGATGAGAAGAATGTGAGTGGAATGATGGGACAAATTAGTTAAGGCACTAAATGCTCAATATAAGACTCGAAGTACAAAGGCCATTAAAAGATGTGCATTAATGACTAGAAGTGACAAGGGAGGGAAATAATTAATGGAGGAAAACCCCCCTGAAAGGCCTATAAATAAGCCTTCTAAAGCCATTTTACACTTTACCTTGCTATATTCTTTGAGTACTAAGTACAAACGGTGAACCAGTGAATCAATGACCATGATACAATAAAATTCCTTTAAAATTAAGCAGAGTAAAGTGATCATAAAGTTGGCAAAGTCACGACGATTGTCTCCAAGGTAATAAGAGAGGTTGTTACTCCAGATTGGGGTATAGGAGTTGAAATCTTTGAAGTTACAGGTTGAAGATCCACCATTTTTGAAGCATGAAGATTAAGAGTTGAAGCAAGTTGGTCCACCACCATGTATTCATTTGGAAACATGGGACGATCGCAAGTTAACCTTCGAGCACCATAAAGGGTAATGTGGCTGAATAAAAATCTAAAAGACTCAAAAATATTCCAAACATACCAAAGGAGGAATAAGTGAGTAGAGGAGATTGGTTCCCTATTAGGGAGGAGACACTAGGAAACCAAGAATAAAGACCAAAATGAGTGTAACACGTAGGATTTTTGAGAGAATGCATAGAAGGAGAAGTAAGAGAGAGCACAAAAGAAGCAAAGATGGTGAAAAAAGGAAAGCAAGCATAGACCTCATCATCATAGAATTCCCCAACATCTCCCCCTCCATATTTACTAATAGAGGAAATGCAATACCTAGAGTTAGTCTTATACATGGAAAACTGGGTCTCTAAGGTGTCAACTACCACCATTTTTTACTATAATTACCATTAGCTAGGAAACAAGGTAGAATTACAAAATGACTACCAAGTCCATACCACTAATATAAGAAATCAAGTAATCTATGACCTATCTATCAAGAACTAGCTAGACAAAGCAGGCCTTTTCTAACTCTTTAAGCTATCATACTTTGGAACGCCTACTAAGGCAGTTCAGTTCCTCCTCATGCATCCATGAGAACTACATCCACTTCATGGGGTGCAACATGAAGATCACCCCAAAAAGGATAAGCAAAGTCAAGGAAATTTAATGCTTGGGGTGAATGTATTGGATGATTTGACAGACACAGAGGAGATTTAACAGATCACCACCATGCTTATGTACCAAAAATAAGGGCATGCAATGCACATAAGGAACCTACAAGATCTCATCCTTAGAATTGTAGTGTGGATTATTTATACTAAGATTAAAGGGATTGACAAGTTGAAGGAGGTGGGCATGGCCCACCTACACATTACTCACCAAGTTGTTCAAGGAATAAAGTACAATTGGGTGTTATATTTTGCCTAGAAAATAGTTGAGATGTGGAGAAGGCACACAAAATGCTTAAGTATAGGTTTCCTTGGGGAGAAATCTTGTTATTGTTGGTTTTTGAAAAGATCAAGGTGCCTAAATACAACTCAGGTTCATTGAAGTCGGTGGACCCTCCCACTCACATGTCCCTCATGGAGTGATTCAAAGCCTTCGCTTACCCCTAACACATTACCCCATCTTATAAGATGAAGATGAGCTACTAGTTTGATGGGATGAAGACAGATTTTTAAAATGAATGGTGCATTCCAAAGGATTTTCCCCCTGGCCATAGACTAATTAAAATTCATTGTAAAGTAACACTACTCCCTGACATGCATTCATGTGAATACTTTGAGAGATATTTCACCATGGCTAAAACTACCATATTCCTTATCTACATGATACTTCATGGATTCCATTAATTGGATTTATGATGCATAGCTAATCAATTTTCAAGTGGAGTAGATTGACATGGAGCACCACACCCTCTAAAAAATATTTGTATATAAGGGTATGAAGGCCTTTGTGGAGAGAAGGGAAACTGACTTAACCGATATCAAGGTTAAAAATATCCTAGTCATGAAACAAGTTCATAAATTATTTTATATATTACACCCCCATTAGTACCCTCAAGATGGAGACCCCAAGGAGAGGTTCCCCCAAGCACTGCATCTATAAAGGAAGCAGACAAAATTGAGTGCCAGTATAAGTGGGAAGTAAGCCCAACAAAAATGATATAGGATGGTAGAGGCACAACCCTCTAAACCCACTACTTCTCACCCTTCCATGCCACATCCATCTCCACCTCGCCCTTCACCTTCTCCACCTTGATCTTCACATTCACCAAATCATCAATATCCATCTCCTTCCCACACTTCATCTCCTCATGCTTCACCTTCCCCTACTCATTCCACTCCTCCCCACTCACCTACCTTGAACCCTTCATCTCCTCACCCAACTCCCCCACCTTCTCCACCTCCGTGATCTCCTTCACCTCCACCTTCTCCAAGGACTGGCATAGGGTCATCCCCATATGAGTGTCCAAGGCAAGTGCCCCAATGGGACCCCTCTCAGGTAAAAATTCACAATTCAGGATCAGACTCTGAAAAGACTCCATCCCTAGAATAAGAGGCCACATCCAAAGATCAACTTGATATTGATAGAGTGGGATCAAGTGAGATGGCATCATGAATCCATCAAAAGGATGAGATAGAATGAGACCCAAAAAGGGGGAAGGGGCTAGCAAAATAATAGAAATAAACAGGGCCATCTATTGTGTATGAACATTACCAATTCCACATATAAGACAAAGACCTCTATCTTTGGAAGCACTTCTACCCCAAGGACTCAACCCTAGAAAGAAGAAATTAGGTGTCCTTCCTTTTGGAAATGTATAGCCAGGAACCCTAATTTGACATTCCTTTAGATTGTATTTTTCTGGCCCAGAAGCTCCAAGTCTTCTAGACCTTATGAGTATTGATCTATAGTGGCTCTCTCTAATAATGACAAGTGCCACAATTTTGAAGCTAGCCATGGAAATGACACCCTAGAACATTTTTTCAGATTTGGATGCATGAATAGTGGAAAGGAAACATGGCAAAGTTGTAAAAATGTATAATAAAGTGGTTGCAAAAAGTAAGCGCAAGCCAAGGAAGTGGCCTCCTTGAAACAATACATCCAAGAGGCCATCGAGGCTAAGGTAAGTGTTTTAAACCTTTTAAAAACAATTTTAAAAGATGAACCAACACTTATAGATGGTGTATCATTGGATGGGGATGCCATCAAGAAATTAGAAACCTTGGTTGAACTTTTACTTAATAAAAATAAGGAAAGTCCCACACCAAGAGATGAGGCCAAGGAAATAATTAAATAATTCACCATGACAATAGACATTTATAAGAGCACCTTGGAGAGATTCAGGGAAGTTTTCCCGTTTTTGAATGGCATTTTTGCATGCCTATTACACTTGAATAAAATAGTAGATGCCTAGCTCCACGATGAGGAGGTCTTGAGGTAGCAAGTAGTTAATGTTTTCCTTTTAATAAAAGACCATGTTGAGCATAAGAAAGCATTAAAATATGTTGAAATGATGTAATATGTCATTAATAACCATCTTCAACAAATAAATTTAAGTTTTTCCATACTCTAAGAATAGGTTGACAAGGAGGTCTCCAAATTAGAAGACATCTAGAAGGAAGCCAACATGACCCTGGATGAACAGATGAAGAATAATGAGACTCCACCTTAACCTAAGGAGTTGAAAGAAGCAAAAGAGGCCATTGAAAGAATAATTTCTAAATTCTTTGATGCATTATCTCACTGGGATGGGCTGAAAAAGGAACTCAAGCAAAAGGGGCCATAATTTTTGGAGGATGCTAGCATAGCTTAGTCTGGGATAGACTAAGACCATAGTATGGGGTGATGGTGACCCTTAAATTTTGAATAAGTGTTGTTCCATTTTTATCACATGGTACGAAAGGACCATTTTCCATTTTGATGTAAGTACCGACATGACATGGAAGGACCATGACACATAGCTAATAGGTGTGGAAGGTGATGGCCGCAAAAGGATAATGGCATAGGAGACCCAGTGTGAGAGGACCAAATTAAGATAAAATGTGTCACAAGGGACCCAAGAACAAAGGACTTAGAACATAAGTGAAAGACTATGGAAGCACATGGGAATCAAATCATGAGGGATGTGGAAGTAGTTAGAAAAGCAACTCAAGTAGGATACTTTGACCCCATTGATCAAAGATTTTGTACCAACTTGTGAGGAATGAAACATTTGACTGCCAAAATTTAGCATAGAATAAGGATTTAGGGGCGCAAAGACTCGAGTCTATAGGAATAACTCATTGTAAGAGCCATGAATCTCAGTTTGTTGGAATTCCGTGTGTCATTTATTCATCACAATTATAATTATGACACTTGGCTAGGGAGAAACAAGTATACAAACCCCTATTGTAATCATTTGTGTAGATGGCCCTTTGGATAATAGAAATATGGTTGTCTTGTAATTTTTTAAGAAATTAATGAAAAAATAGTGTTTGGCATATTGTGTTATGAGTGATGAATTATTCTAAGTGCTAAATGATGGATGTGTTTTATTCCTAAGTCATGGATATCTTTTCTTTTATCACCATTGTTAGTAATGGTTATCTTAATTATAGTAGTAGTTACATCTGGGATAATATAGATTATGATAGTATACTTATGGTATTAAACCTTTAGTTATATTTTGAAGATGAACAAACACCCAACATTGTGTTTCAAAGCCTTTGGGAACCAATCTTTCATTGTGCACTTGGGTGAGTGCGTGAGACTCATATCTCACATGATAGGGCCAGTACACTAGCTTGTTAGGGAAAAACTTTAACGTCGAAGTAGAATTAAGTAAAAGAAACCAATATCGGATGATTGTGTACTATTGGATAGAGGATAGAATAGAGAGATAAGAAGACACAATCATGTAGTTTGACTGTGTATTACTGGCAAGAAGGTGGAACAGTTTGTAAAAGATTGTATCAACTAAGATGATAATGTTTTAGAATAGGGAATTTTTTTTCAAAATAATTGGAATCAAGATTGAAATTAAACACATAAACAATTAGATCAATGTGATTAACCAATTGGGCACACAACATAAACCTTGCACCTATACTGGCCAATGCAAGTTTTGTAATACAACACACAATGATCAAAGAGCAAACAATCAACTGAAAAGTAAATTGTAACTAATTGGTCACCCTAAGTGTTATTAGATTATTATAAAGTTTTTATTTTAATGTGATAGGAAAGTTCACTTACATAGGGAACAAAAAGTAGTCTAAAGTTGGTTTCAGGATGTTTGGACTGAAAGGGATCTATATTGGCAATGGTACTAGCTTGGTATTGGGGCATACCCACTCAATTCATAATCCTATAGTGATAAGGGTGTTGGGTGATTTTCCAATATATACCATTAACCACGTATTTATACTTGACTAGAAAATGAAGTCAACTTCCCCCTTGATGATGAAATACAAGTAGGTAGGCCTTGGGAAGATAAATGTTTAGATGCATTTTAAATGTTAGGTGGTTTGGTAGTATGTGCAAAAGAGTAAAATAGTGTAACTAAATTATTAATTTGAAAACCCACCTATTTAGACTATGTGGGTTACTCTAATCATGCAAATATCTAAAAAGAAAATGTGAAATAATTACTAGCAAATAGATGTTAATTCCTTGATTAAGAATCGTACAAAGTCAGTTCAGGTGACACTATATGCAAATAGTAAAAAATAGAATCGACTAGGTTATTGATGTTCTAAAAAAGTAGTCTTTAAGAATAAAGTCAAATGGGTAGACTATGTTTCTCAAATAGAAGACAAACTATATAACTAAGTCGTTCAGGTTGACCTAGTTAGTTATAGGTTTGCAGTTTAAAGACTGCTAACTTGTGAAAAATAGAACTAGAGGAAGTACTAAAATGACAGAGAGAGGAAAGAAAGGAACCTTGGTGGGTTTAAAGATGATTTAGATTGAAAATTTTATGTTTTAATACCTTTTTATTGCTTTCAAATTCTATAAACTGGGTCTACTAGTTCATCCAAGTTCTGTAAAACCCTATTGGCTGAAGAAGAATAAGGAACAAGGTCAACCTATTCGATAGTGTTTGTTGAACTGTATATTGATAGAATAAATTATCATACATAGTTTAACTATTTGATAGTGTATGTTAATTTTTAATTGGAAAATACCATTATGTCAAAATATTTTATCTAGTAATCTATAGTTGATGAAGACCTACATAGATAAAATAGAGTCATTTTGAAGAGATGTGTGTTAAACCTATGTACATAAAGTTATAACTATATATAATGGTTTGATATAGTACTAAAAATATGGAAAAATATAATAAGATGATAAAAATTATGGCATGAAATAAAACTTGCAAGATTTAGATTCACATTAGGTTTACCGAAATGTATGTAAAGGGAAATGCAACTGATCTATAAATCAGTCCTTCCTTGGAGAAGATAAATCCTACTTAAACTTTTGATTGTTGATACATTAGATATTTGGGGTCATGACCGAGATGGATATAATATACCTATCCAATGGATCTCTTACCATAATAATATCATTAGGGAGGGTTTCAAAGCCTCTAGTCAAGCATTACTATGCAATAACCTTAACTAGGTTCTACATTTTCATATTCAATAAACTAATAACAAGTAAAGTAAATGTTTATTCTAGTGCTCACCAAAGCTTTTAAAACAAAGTGGGGTTATTAAACATGCATAATATAATCCTATTTAAGCTATGTGTAGGTAAGACCTTAATGCATGGAGAGAGAAATATATTAAAAATCCATTACTTATGCTACTTCTATCTACTAGAAAGAGGGGAAAAGTTAGAGATACTTACCTTGAAGATAAACCTGTCAAGCCTAAATATCTCCCTTGGATAAATGTGCTTCATAATAGGTTGTTGTGGTTTATAAGGATCACTAATAAATGCCAAAACATCCAAGACTTTTCCACAAGAAAAGATTCTTCTCCAAGTATAAATCCTAAGCTAAGACTCCTCAAGTAGAATGGTGAAAGAGCAAATTGTAAAGAAGTGAAAATGAATAATTAACTCTTGTTTTCTCTCTAATAATGGTGAAATTAATGTGTTTATATAGTTGCATCTAACCCTATTCCTTTTCCAAAGTTTAGATGACAGAGTCGACTCAATTGACTTTGTATCATTATTGACAAAAATAAATTAGTCCCTAGTTTAGGTTGGCCAAAGACTGACCTAGAACCTAAATGATTTTTTTCAATTGGAGTATAGGTTTGATGGGGCTGATAGTGTATCATAAACCATCAAAAAGACTTTTAGGCTAGGGAAGGGATAATGAACATATAAAATGACTATAAGAAGGTGTAAAAGAGGAGGCAAAACTTAGGGGAATGTTTTTAAGAGATTTTTGGATTGATATCAAGTGGTAGTATAGGGACCAAAATCCTAAGAAGCACCAATGGTATGTCCACCCCTTTTCCACTGCACCACTCAAAGTGTGCACTCAGAGATATTGAGACTCAATGGGTTCCTGTAAGATAGAAAGCATTAGTGATTGATAAAGTTTGAAAATATTATGTGTATATACATACTATCTTCACTTTCAATTACACCAACACTTAGGTGGGGATAACTACATTGGGCTTGATCCTTCCTCAGAGTATTATTATGTAGGCAACTCTCATCATAGCGGGGTGTTGATGACATCTAACGTACCCCACTAACATCACACTTTACTACTAGTGTAGACACCAAAAATCCACACACCACGATTTTAAATGTCAAAATTCCCCTAAACCACCTTAGGACCCCCTTGGGACCAATTTGACCCCTCGACTCCTAACCAAGCCTAAATAGTAGTTAGTTTGACCAAATAACTAAAACTACCCTTTTACCCATCTTCACCCTTTATCCTCGACTGTCGATGGTCACCCTGACCATCAACGATCAGGATACACCTCTTTAACCACCAACATGCAAGTCACTTAGCCTTACTTTTCTAAATATAACTTGTCTAAATCCATGTGCAAGCCATTACATGCATGAGTTATAATTAGAAGGCCCAGTTAACATCTTGTTATAACTCTCTTGCCTTACCCATAAAAAGAGAGGAATAAGGAGGTAAAATCATCTATAGTTATTATTAAGAGCTTGTGCATCTAGAGTTCCATTGTTTTACAATTCTATCATCATTAACAATTCAATAATCCATCCATCACGTTAGAGGGCCAACTTTCCATCGCTGCTCTACCAAAATATTAATTACCGTTAATCTATCAAAATCATGTCACACTCCACCAACAAGTCAACCACCTCAAGTACCCACTTGAATAGCCTTTCATAAGATAAATATTTATTTTCTAGTATTTAATTACTTTATTTACCTTTTGCACTCAGCCAAGCACCAACCCATCTCTCAAAATTTAAGTTTGTGATCCTATCAATCTGACTATTTGTCAACCCAGACCTACACATAGTAACCATTGATTTTTGTCTCAAGTACCAATGATCTATCCAACCACTGATGGTCACCTCAACTGTTAATGGTCACCTTGATTGTTGATAGTCACCTTGACCATCGATAGTCACCTCAAAGACCGATGGTCACTATGGTGGGAAATAACAATAATTTATTTTCACATACCTACCCTCAACCAAATCTAATTTTCTATGTCCCTACATATTTACAGACCCCTACCTAATTTTTTGAAATAGATCAGAGCCATTTAACATTAATATTAACTTGTTTATTGATATATTAGTCATTTATATCAAGCATTTCTTGTGTTCAATTTTTGTACATTTTAATTATTGATGCAAGTACTTTCTATTCTATTTATAAACTTAATTGTATAAAATAAGTGGATTGACAACCCTCAAAGAAGCTCTTACTTCTGAGATATAGCTAACGTTAGGCAATCCACTTAGATATCTATCTAACCAACCATTTACTTTAGTGTTGTCTTATTTATAGGTCCTCTTTCTAAGCCAAAGAGGAGTTCTTCATAATCATCTTATTCAATGTGCACACAATCCATTAGGTTTTTAACCATACTCATATTTAGTTTCTTCTTCCCTTTCTAAAATATAAGTTGAAATTCACTGAAATAGCTTGTGCTAATCGTATGCCCTAAAAACATGGAGGTTTAGGGTTTACATACAAAATGATTCACAATAGGTCACCTATAGGGAATAAGAACTTGTGCATATAGGAACAGGCTTGACAAACTTAGACATAGGTGTACTAAGAAGCTCAAAATAATTTGCACAAAGGACACCAGTGCCAAAATAAGGACACTATCACCATTAGTGATACTATCCAATTAAGGTGCTACTATCCATTAATGGTTTTGACACCTAGATCCTATCCACGAGACTCAAATCAACTCTTATCCTAGTTTTTAGCCTCCAGATCTCCCATCTCAATCAATTTCTAGGTAAGTACTTGTTTACATAATTTATTATTATTTTTAGACAGGTCAAATTAGGTTAAGTTTGTTACAAATTAGTGGTTATGTTTATTGCATATTTCTACCCTAGTTTACTATACCCATACCCTTTAACAACCTAGGGATCAAACTCCATAACCCTAACAAGTTGAATCAGGTACAAAGGGATTTTACATCCTTATTTTTGAATGATCCACAATTATCAGATATAATAGTGGAGGGAATGCAATAGTGGTAGATGAGGTGATAGTAGATGAATTTGGAAATCTACTTGCCAGTTACATAAGTGAGGGGAATGGCCTCTATCCACTTAGTAAAATATTTTGTAGCAATGAGGATATGCTTCTGGCCATTAAAGGAAGTGGGGTTTATTTTCCCTATGAGATTGATTTATCATGTCAAAAATTGTCACGACATTGTGATCAGTTAAAGTAGTCATGAAGGAGTGAAAATCAAATCATCATGCTTTTGACAAGCAATGCATTTATTGACATATTTACTTGCATATTTCTCCATTATTGGCCAATATTACCCTATTCATAGGAGTTTCTTATCTAAGATGATATTGCTGGTGTGGGACCCAAAAATCCCTTAGTGTACCTCTTTAAATGATGATTAGGATTATCCTTAAGTTAAACAACAAAATAACATTCCTTCATTTCCTCTACAATAGAGTGTGTTAACAAGTAGGGTGTAGCAGGAAGCATTATGGAGGATTTGTGTTAGTTCCAAGATAGGCTAGTAAAGAGAGTCTTATTTTGGAGATAGGTATATAGGTCATGGTACCAAGGGGGATTGGGACCAAAAATATCACATACTATCTCAGAATTTGGTTGTACATGAGTTGGTTAAATAAGTTTCTCAATAATAAATTGATACTCACTGACATTGTTAACCATTACTATCATGAACCCAATGGTTGCCATTGTATTTATTGACAGATTGTTGACCTTTGGTATCTTCATGAACTAAATAGATTCATAATGTCATTTGAGGTTGTCGACTATACCTTTTTAAGGCACAAGTTTTTCATCTTCAGTTTCATATTGGTTTATAGCCTAATTAATGATCAATTATGAATCCCCATATATCTTTAACTATTGAATGTTCTACTATATGGTGAGTTGGAGTCTTATAATGAGTGCTTCATATTCTACCATGTTGTTAGTATAGTGAAAGCCAATATGAAACACCTTGGGAATGAGATCCCCTTGCAGTGTGATGAATAAAATACCAAATCTAGATCTACAAGATATGAAAGAACTGTAAAATTATAATTTCCATTGTTTGGATTCAATAACCCCTTCTTCTAGGGTCAATATCGACTCGCTTGGGAAATCAAAAATAAGGGGTTTGGTGTCTAATAGAAGAGCTTCAACAAGTTGATCTAAAAACACTTGTCCCTTAATAGTTTTTTAATTCTAATAGTCAACATCAAACAAGCTTAACAACATTACCCACTTGGCCATGCAACCTGTTATAATTGCCTTGGATAATAACCATTTAAGGGGATCAATCATGGTTGTAACAATGTTTTATTATTTAACATGTGGTGTTAGAGTTTTGAAAAGTGAGCACCATTTCTAAACAAGCCTTTTCAATTGGGAAATAATTATTTTTGTAATCAACAAGTGTCTTAATCAAATACTAAAATACATGCTCCTTGCCCTATTCATCGTGTTGAGCCACAATGCCCCAAATGCATGTTTTGTTGTTGAGATGTAAAGGAGCAATGGCTTCCCTAGTGTAGGTGGTGTCAATACTGGCATATTGGCCAAGTGGGTCTTCAATTATTCAAAAGCTTGATGATAACCTATATCCTATTGGAATGTGACACCTTACTTCTAAAGGTGGGTAAAAGGTTGACACCTATATGTCAATTATGAAATAAATTGGCTAATGGACTGGATCTTGCCTTGCAAGTTATGAAGTTATTATAGATTAGAGGGAATATGAATTTACACAATATCTTTAACCTTAGCAGGGTCAACTTTGATTCCTCTGTGTGATACAATGAACCCTAGTAATTTTCTATAAGAAATACCAAAGACACACTTCTTAGGATTTAATCATACCTTATATTCACAAAGTCTCTCAAATATTCTTCATATAATTTCAAGGTGTTTTGCATGTGTCTTTGACTTGGGTAGGATGTCATCAATGTAGTCCTTAACAATATCATGCATCATGCCATGGAAGATGATAGTAATGGAATGTTGATAAATTTTACCAGTATTCTTCAATCCAAATGACATGACTTGATGACAAATTTTCCCCCATAGAATGGTGAACATTATTTTTTGTTGATCTTCAAGTATAATCTTTATCTGATTATACCCTGAGAAGCTATCCATAAGGGACAACATCTTGTATCCTATTTTTGAGTTCACTATCATGTCTATGTTGGGTAATGGGAAGTCATAATTAGGGAAAGATTTGTTTATATATATAACATTAAAATATAAGTGAATCCCTTCTATTTTCTTATTTACTAGAACAATGTTTAACATCTATTTTGAGTAATCATGCAGCCTGATAAAACTTTCTACCAATAGTTTTTCTAACTCTTTCTTAACCAAGATATCAATACATGAATGCATTTCTTGTATCTTCTATTTGATAGGTTTTTAATTTATATGCAGAACAAGATGATGTACCACCAAAGATGGATCTAAACCTGGCATGTCCACATAGTACCATGTAAAGATATCAATGAAGTCCTTTAAAATAACAACAATGAATTCACATTCCTTAGTAGTGAGGGACACACCTAATTGGATTATCTTTAGATCATCATAAGTGTCAATGTTTACTTCTATTGTATCTTCTACAAGGAGTGTGAAAACATATTCAAGAATAGTTGGTAATGAAGGGAATTTATCTTCTTCAACTACTTGTGAGCCATATGACTCTCCTATTTAAGAAGAATTAGAATCATCCATGTTTGGTAACAACCAATTAACAAATGTGTTTAGAAATTATTAAACCAGTTTCTCAAAGACTCTTTGTTCCTTAGAATCAATGTTAGAACCAATTGTAATACTTATACTTTAAGGACACTAAGCTTACTGAGGAGATAAGTGAACTTCTGTATCCAAGGGCACATGAAACAAGTTTTCACTGATGGACTTGTATTTTTCTTTACTTTTTCCCTAATCCAAAGGTGCCTCAAAGAGGTTTTCACCAGAAGATCTCAATGTTTTACTTTTTAATGAACAAGGAAGTTTTTCTACTCTCTAAAGTAGGTATTAGTGTCTAATATGAAGTCAAAACCTTGTTTATGATCACCAACTAGAAACCTGTCTCTGATACCCATGAACTCGACAATTTAAAATTGTTGGTTTAGATCTTCATAAGATTAACATGGAAATAATTATGGATCCAAACACAAGTACAATATTAAACACTTAGGAAAACAATGCTTTCATTTGAAATAATAACTACAATATAGAGCTTCCACATTTATAGGAATATGGTCTCTTAAAAATAAGGAGGTAGCTCTAACAAATCTCCCAATAATAATTATTTACACCTATTATAGTGAGTTGGTTTATTAACCAAATCTCATATACAAACAATAATGCTAACAATAATGTTATCTATAACAATCACCCCTTTAACATTATTATCCCTAGTTGTACCCCCTTAATCTAAACATAGGGAGAATATCATCCTGTACTACATCTGAATTATGACTGTGTGATTTTTCCAAGGATCACAAACCTAAAAATGGTTTTTCCATAGCTAACCAAAAACCAATGATAGCTTTTCCCATGGATTACCAACAACCAATGATGGTTTATCCCATGGCTAACTACCAACCAAGTGGTTTTGTTGGTTTACCACAAACCATGTCATATATGCAAGTACATATTTAATTCCCATCATTTTATAACTTAGAAGGATTACAAAAGGAAATATCAGAAGGGATTACTCATACAGAAATTGCACTTTTGTTCTTATTCAAGCACACATGATAAAATAAAAACTATCACACCACACTAAAATCCACACAACTGTAAAAAAATGCCACTAAATCTTAAAGTAGCCTCTTCACTAGTGGCTTGTGAGAGGCTTGAATGGCTTCCATCCTCCTGTGCCTCCATCCTTCAATCAATGAAGTTTCTCAGTATAGGTAATCATCTAAATAATACCCTATTTTTTCTAGTTCTTCTTCATTCTTTGACTCTTGTTATTCTTCAACAATTGCATTGGCCTCATCCATTTTAAGTTTACCACTTATGATATCTTTTTATCTGACTTTACAAAATGGAGACTTGTGTCCCTTTTTCTTGCAATAAAAGCATTCTAATTCCTCTTTATTCTTGGAGGAATTAGTATACTTATTTTTTACATAAGGGTCATTTCTTCCTCAATGTCTTCTTTTGATCTTTTCTCCTCAACTAAGAGTGCATAAATTGTATCATCTAGTGATTGGGAAGGCATTTGACCAAGAGTAAAAACTACATTACTATATTTAAGAGGTAGGCTATTCAGTAAGATAGCTTTTGCATCTTCATCTTCCATTGGAGATTTTACTTATGCAAGTTGTTTTAGGAGAGATATTTATTCATTAATGTGAATTGACATTGTTACACCCTCATTCATTCTCAATTTAATCAATTGTAATGTTAGTGTGGATTTAGCATTCACAGCCTTAGCACCAAATGCTTTACTTAGCAGTTCTCAGATATCTTTAGACTTCTTTTCCAAGTCATCATAATGTAATTCAATGTCTGATAAAGCAATTATGATAATGTATTTTGTTTTGTCATCCCTGATTTGTCATTCCATCAATTTAGCAACATTTGTTGGTTCAGTTTCTTTTAGATTCACAATCCCCCATATATTCATATTCATTAATTGCATTTGTATTTTCACTTTCCATGTGTGAAATTTTGAACCAATAAATTTTTCTAATGGAAAATCCATTATGGGTGCCAATCTCAATAAAAAATGCATCCTTAAAATAACACTCAAATTTTAACAAAGGACTTATAGACTCTTTGGAAGTTTTCAACAATTTTGACTCTACTATTTAAATACTTAAAACGACTCACAACATATAATAACTATTAAGACTTAAATAATAATCATAATCCAAATGACTTTTGAGTATCAAAAATAGAGACATGTGGATTAATCAATAACCTATACTAACCTATTAAACTAAAAACACTTTGACTTTTAAAATATGATGAATCCATTTGATGTATATAAACATAACCAAAATTTAAACAAAAAACTAGACTTGATAATTTTTAGACAATATTTTAAAATAAACTAGGACTAAATAATAAAAAAACCTCTTAAAATATACCTAGACACATAATACACTGACATATAAAATAAATGAATTTGTAATTTAATTTATAAATCTAACTGATAGGCTATGAGGATTGGTCGACCGATTTGAGGATGCCAAGTACCAGATTGGCATATAGACTTTTAGCGACACAAGCTTCTAGGAAATGATAGTCATTAGGTTTGTATAGCTTTAGATCATTGAACAGATGGTGTCTTTGTGAATAATTTTAAAAATATGGCATCAATGTCTCTGCAACACTTTTTATATCAAACAAATTGCTTCTCTTTTACAATTCACAATCTTGCTGGACAGAAACCATGCATCATGCTACATGTCTGATTTTTATTAAAAAAAATTAGGAATTATTTCCAATTAGTCTATGTGTATACAATAAAAAAAATTGACACATCTCTTAGTTATGAGCTTCTCCTTTGGCTGCCACTACATGTTTCATTTTTGATTCATGTAGATCTTCATAGGATTAGATTAACTAGGCTCTGATACCAGATAAAAGCGCTAGTTTAGATCTTCATAAGATTAACATAGAAAAAATTATGCATATAAACACATGTATAATATTAAACACTTAGGAAAATGATGATTTCATTCAGAATAATAATTACAATATAGAGCTTCCATATTTATAGGAATATGGTCTCCTACAAATAAGGAGGCGGCTCTAAAAAGTTTCCCAATAATAATTATTCACACCTATAATAGTGAGTTGGTTTATTAACCAAATCTCACATACAAACAATAATTCTAAGAATAATAATGTTATCCATAACATGATTGACTCTTTATTCTAAAATTCATCTAATGGTATAATAGAATTTTGTTAGTACCAATTGATTAGGTTGGGATACTAGAGGAAAAAAGGAGTATGGGTTGTGATAGTAAGAATAACATGGGTATCCAATAAGTTGGTATTAATAAACTCATTGTATGTGCTATAATGAAACATTTTGTCACTGCCAAGAGTTTCACCATCAGTCGATAAAGTAACATTACTCTCAAAATTCAAGGGGTCACCTCTATGTAGTATGAATCCAAGATCTCAATTTCTTGTATGTTTTTTGCAGGGAAAGGCTCAATAATGCCTTGTTATTTTCCCCCTAGACATTTACCTTTATAATCTTTATTTCCCATGATTCTATTAGGAATGGGGTATTTAGTGATTTGAATGCATGTAGAAAAACCATCACCATATAACAAAGATCCTTTAGAATTGGTAGGTCAATCTTGGTTTGGTGACTTATCCTTTACAAACACAAGTGGATGTTTCTAATGAGAATCAATTTTCTTTTTCTATATCATGTTGGGCCTATCAGGGGTTGAGGTAGATTTGTTCTTCTATAAGATTTGGGAGGTTTGGGTAATTTTCCAATGTGAAAAGCATCCTAGATGTTGTATGTGGCAATGCCCGTATCTTCAATGGTAAAGTGATATGAAATTGTTAGAGGAGGTGGATTAGAAGAAGTGGACATGAGGCCACTCAAATCAATGTAATTATATTTAGGAGACTCAAGAACTACTTGTTTGTTATTTTTGCTTACAAATTTAGTGCTAGGATAATACTTATAGTTCCCATACTTATATTCTAGGTTTTTAAAATATCGGTATGACTGTAAATCACCAGGGATAGTGACCTCTAATCCAAAATGAGGGAATTTGATACATTGGTGTAGTGTGGAAGGGAATCCACATACTTCATGGATCCACAAACAACTAAGAATTAAATTATAAGGTAGATCAATATCAATTACATGGCAAAGGGTGTCATGGGTGATAGGCCCAATAACTATTGACAAACAAATGGTACGTGAAGACTCTCTTTCTATAGTATTTCAAGCTTTGATCATGATGGTGTTTGGTTACATATCCAGTACTATATATCCCAAGTGTTGGATTAGTTTCAAAGGAAGAAATCTTTAGGCCTAAACCATTATCTATAAGAACCCACTTGATTTGATGGTAGGAAATGATGGCTTTAATGTACAGAGGATTATTGTGTAAGGGACCAAGGGATGACTTATCACTTTGATTGAATGTAAGTTGTTTCCATGGGGATATGTGCCCAAAAAGCACTTGAAATTGCTTAGGATTAATGTCAATGGGTACCTTGGACTATTGGAGAGGGTCATTCAATATTATTTTGTGAACTTATGATGTACACAATAGATCCATGATGGAAGGGAAAGATGGTTTGGATTTAGAATGTGTAGAGTCCTAAATGGGATTGGTATCAGAGGAAGGAAAAGGGCCTTGGAGAATAACTCTTGGTCGTCTAGTTATAACTATGAAATTTCAAGTTAGGAAAGAGTTACCTGAATTAGAGGAATTAGGTGAAGGTCTAGGAATAGTAATATATGAAGGTCAAGGTGCATATAAGTTGTTCTAAATCAGTGTGGAATTAATTAAAGGTAAAGTGGGGGTCTAAAATAAAAGGGTGAACATTTGGAAAAATTATGATGATAAACGAGGAGTGACCTAATAGTATTGATGTAGTTAATTATAACAGATCCTATGACATTGCCATAATCGTATGGGACTTATGATAACAAATTTGGTTGGCTTAGGCATCATGATCTTGATTACGATTAGCTTGGTTCTGATTCTAACCTTGTGCTTGATTCTAGTTATGACCCTGCACTTGATTATGATTATTCTTCTATTATTGAATTTTGTGCTTTGGGAAGGGATCTTTGTAGATAACCATGTGTTGGTTGTTATTGGGGGATCTTTTTTCTAACTCAATTTCTCCATTTTTGAGAAAATATTGGATAACATGTCGTAGTTGTATACATCCATAGACTACATGGTTGATGAAATAATGGCAATCACAATGCTAGTTATCTTGGTACCATGTTGGCTTGGGTTGACCCTCTAGAAAGGGTTTTAGAATTATCCAAATAATCATATTATGTGCAACTAATTTTTGAAATACTGCCTCAATGGGCTCCCTGGGGTCACTAAAAACTATATTTTGGAACTATCCTCTTCATGAAGGAGATATTTGTTGTGTGATTGGTGGATTAGGTGGGGTATTTTGGGTAGGCATTGGTTATACCATCTACACATTCATTGCTTCTATAACCCCATTACAAACCATGTTTTATTTATTTATTGAAGGTCTTAAGTTTTTTAACTTCACTTGTTTTAATTGATGTTTGTGGTTAGGCTGGTGGTTGATATTGAGAGTATATCTTAACTAGACCCTTATCAATAAGTTACTTTTCAATCTACAACCCCTTGTCAATTATCTCTTCAAATGTGTTTTTACAATGAAGTCTTAGATTGTCGGCGACCTCAGCATTCGGGTTTTATGTAAAAATATTAACTAGATGCTTATCCAACAAATTGTGAGGAAAAATACTAGTTAGGGCCCTCCATATTTGTGAGAATGTCGAGAAGCTTTCTCCACCACATTTTTTAGAATTACACAAATCTACTATAGTCAACTCATGCTCTATGTTGTAGGATAAATGTCTAACAAATTTTTATGATAGGTCATCAAAAGTGATGACCCACCCTTTTGGACATTTGAGGAACCACTCCAAGGCTTGTCCACCCAAACTACGTGGAAACAAGTGACGTAAGTAAATGCTACTGAAACCTACCTCTTGGGATGTGACAAAAAATTCATGTAAGTGATCCTTGGGATCACCTTTTCCTTTATATTTTTCAAAATTGAGTAATTCAAAATGAGATAGGAAAGGTACTTGAAGAAAACTTAGGTCAAAAGGTAAGAGCATATGTCGTCAAATTTATACTTTTTGCTTTGGTTACCTATTTGAAGTCCTAAAATTGTTTCCTTAATTGTATTCCATTCTTGGTTGGTAGTGGCACTTTGTGATGGAAAGAAGGTATTTTTCTAAGCATTCATAGATTGATGGGCTTGGTTGGAATAAGTAGAGAAGGACCCCCTTTGTGCAGTTTTATTAGGGATATGCACCTTGTAACCTAAATTATAAATTTGATAAGGCACTTATTGTTGGTTCAAATTTGGATGGGAATTAGCAAGGTGTTGTTGATTTGAAGAAATTTCTTTTTGGTTAGTACACACTTATTGTGAAAATAAGGGAAATTGCTACAAATTTTGAGGAATTTGCTATTTAAAATTAGAGGATTATGTTGTTGGTTCATAAGAAGTTGTTGTAAATTAGAAGAGGTAAGCAATGTGTGTTGTGAATTACCCACCACTTATTGTTATGGTAGAGTGTTTGCAACTTGCTATTGTAGATTGTTATGCTCTTGTGCATTTGAAAGGACTTATTGGTGACTAAATAAAGCATGTTGTGTATCAAGGGAAACTTGTTATGAAGCATTCATTGGGATTACCTAATCAAAAGGAACCAATGGGTCTACATTAGATGTAGGATTGGATAAAGTTTGTTGTGGTTGTATAAGTGGCTAGTTTTGGTCTATAATTGTAACATTATTGAATGAGTTAACAGCTAAAAAATTCATCAAATCAGTTACAAGCTAATCTTTTTAATGTTGACTAATCTATTGTATTATGGAAGCAATAATTTGACCATGTTGGGATGGGTCAACAAGTTGACCTTTCCCTTTACTAAACAATGTAATAACCAATTTTGAACTTTGGGTAAGAGGCTGAATTTGATTAGTAATTACCACTTGAGGTAATTATTCTAATTGAAGAAGGTTGTGTAACTTCTCTATGAGAAAATTAGGTGGGAGCTTAGCTCCAGATTCTAACAACCTGAAAAGAGATTCATCTTTATCTTCTGAGAGTTTATTTTCAAATTGGTTTTGACTAGATCCTGCAATGGGAGGGAGATCCTCAAACATGATTGGTTGGTTCTCCCCATCCTCACTATTTTTATAATTCCTAAGATATCTAAAAGGATTGTAAAAGTTTTCTTCCTCAAAACTAAGGTTGACCCTCTTTAAATATTTGATCTTGGTTGGATTTGACTCTAACTTTGGGATTAAAATAAAAAATGAGGTCGAATTGATTTTGAAACTTAGAATTTGATTGATGTAAGAAACTTAACTTTAGACCTGAATATAAATGGATAGCATAATGGTGACAAATGGAAATAATTTTATTTTAATTGGGAGGCATAATGCCATGAACTGTAAGAAGGGTGACTTGGAATGTAGACAACGTAACACCATAGAGTGTGAGCATGTGAATACATGTCTTGGAATTTAGGTTTAGGACTTAACACATTAGTTTGGATGTGGTTTTGAATATGAATGGGTTTTTATCACAAAAATCAAGCATCAATACACAAGTATCATTAATCTATTTTAAGAAGTGACACAAGATTAGAGCACAATCACTGATCATTTTGATATACTCATCTTTGAGAGGATTTGAAAGTTTAATGGTTCATTAAGTAATTAAAATTAACTATGGTTGTGATTTAATCTCACCCCTCTCTCAAAGTTATGTAATAAAAGGCAAAGGGGTTGATACTTTTGCCCCCACACATCAATGAGAATTTCATGGCAAAAGAGGATTCTATTCTAAAGTTTTCATTTGGCTTTCTAGATGGTCCCCGAAGGGCAAAAATCCATCAATTGAACATAGAGACTTAACGATCCATTTGCCAAAGGGTTTAGTACCTTTATGACCACTTCATTCTTAATATTTTAGTGAAGTTCTATTGGAAAAAATAAAGATCCGACATAAATTTCAGCTAAAATATCATTGACATAGCCTTAATTTATATACCCCATCAGAATACATGCGATGGAGAATGAAGTCCCAATCACCAAGCTATAAGAACTCATAGGAAGGTGATGACGTCCACCCCATGTAATCTAAAATTAATAAAGGAAAGAAGTGTTAATTTTCATTTCTCAAGACCCCACGAATGGACAAGATAAGAACATACTCAAAATAATACTTTTGGGTAAACAAGAAACAAGTAAGCTACGTATTTTTTGGTTACCCAAGGTCCTTAAACATGGCAAGGGGAGAGCATAGACATAATAGTTTACACAAACAAGCAAGAAAGTAAAAAATCTTTAAGTAAATGATGAAAAGAAACACAAGTGTTTTTTAGAGCACCGAATGAAAATGTATGTTCATTGCTTAAGTACTAAATAAAAAATGAATGAATTATGCTCTGTTAATTATATAATACAACCCTCTAAGATATAAAAACCTGCAAGAAATAGATTAGGAGTTTGAAAAATGATTTTGGTGATCAAAGGAGATCAAAATTTTGTAGCTTTTAAGTCTCAATAAAATTCACACATGGTGATCTCAATGTTCTGTAGGTCAATGCCACCGATTAGCAAGATGACCTCACCATTCCACAGATCAATATCACCACTTTGTAATGAATAAAAGATACAGTCTGATAACCTCATCGATTAACAAGATGACCTCACCATTTTATAGGATGAGTTTGTCATTTCAATAAATAACATCACAAAAAACACAATTACCTAAAATGTGACCTCATTGATTAGCAGGTCGATCTCATTGATGCATAGGTTAATCTCATTGATATGTAGGGTAATCTCACTAATACACAAGGCAATCTCATTGATTTGAAGAAAACACAGTGAGTCTAGAATGCGAAACTATTGTTAAGTAGGTTGATCTTGCTGATGTGTAGGCAATCTCACTGATCTGTTAAACACATAGATAACACATAAAATAATAAAATGCAATCCCATCAATTCATAGGTCAAAATCATTGTTCATGAGAGAGACCTCATTGATTAGAAGTTCAATCTCGTCGATATGCAGAAAATAGAACATGAAAAAATTAAAGGAAAAAGGAAGAAATCCAGATCAAAGAGTGACCTGATTTTGTAATTAGAAGACTAAGAAGCCATATAAGAGATTTTTGGGGTGCAATTGTCCCATCGAATGTGCCAAATATAAACCATGATTATAAGTGAGGGTTAGTTTATTTTATTAGTATTCAAAATATAAACAAATTCACAAAACATAATCCCCCAAACATGATTCCTCAGATTGGGCAAAGTCTATGAAACAAAGAACAAATAGAAAACATAACCAAGTATACTTATACCCTCCTCATGGACTCCCCTTCAAACCCAGCTCACACACATGATTATGTCTAGATGTAGAGCTCAAAGTCTTCATCAATATCCTGGTGCAAAATCTATCAACATCTCCCCAAGCATTATCTTCACTGGTTTGTAGATCAATTAGAAAAAAGAGGTGAAGCTTTTGATAGATTTCTACAGAGTTTCTTAACCTAAAAAGCTTATTGAAATGTCTATGGTGACCCTTATATTTATAAGTTTTCCAAATTGACTGTAGTCTTTAGATCAAGATCAAGACTAGTAGTTATGATTCAATTCAATTTCGGAGACAAAATGCAATAAATATGTTGAGAAGGGGTTGCATTAATGAAGCATGGCTTGCCTCAATCCTGATATTTATTTTCAATAATACGTAGTACTTGCCAAATTTTTGTATGATGTCATGATTTAGATTTTTGTTGAGTTTTTAAATATGACATAATTATATTTTAGCCAATTTCCATGGCTTTTTTATTTAACCAATTAATTTGATTTGTTAGATTAATTAATCCCAATCAATTTTTGGGTGTTTTATGCAATATCAAAATTTGAATATTCGTTCCAGTTAATTACCTCATAATGTTATTTTCAAAGCATTAATTTGACTTGTATTTATTCAAACAAAACTAATAATTTGTTACAGTGTATTGCACCAATCAGAGATGCACCAATATGTTTCAACAATTGCATGTGACGTGTGGAGATGAATTAGAGAGTTTCAATGGTCTCTGATCCAAATTATACATTATTGCAAGAAGTCATTCTGAATTGCAATTTCAACATAAAAGTGGTAAAAATTGGATGTCTACATATGTTCTCATTATCTCCTCTATGTCCTCTATCGCGCATGCACAAACGTGTGTGTGAACACACACATAAGTGCATGTGCCCGTGCACACACACACACACACATGGTTGAGCATAAAATAATCCAAGTGTACATTGTCATCATCTCCTCCATGTCCTCTATCACATGTCGAAGTCCATATGAGCATGATACGCATATTGTGTCAACTACGAAAAATGTTCCTAGTAGTATATCCATGTATTTTTGCAATTTGGTGCATCCCCTTATATGATGTCACTCAATAGGACCCCCCCTCCATTCTTAACTCTCTATGAAGGTCTTTTCATATAGTACACATGGTTTGCTTTCAACTCGAATTGCATAGGTATCTTTGATAACACTTATATCCCTCTAAATGGTAACATCAAAATCCTCCACACATCTTCCTAGGTCAATCTAATCTCCCCAATTGGTAGCCAGAAGCTACAAGGACCACCAGGGCCTAAATTTGACGATTAACCCTCCCTGTCAAGAATTTTTGTACGACAATTATTTATTTAACATTGCCCTTCAATACAAATATAATTCATAATAGAAGATGGAAATAGTAGAGAGAATATATATATATATATATATATATATATATATATATATATATATATATATATATATATATATATATATATATATATATATATATAATCCTTTATAATTTTTGACGATTTTTCTAAAATTTTACTTTTCATTTGATATGGTTTTTTTTTAAAAATGATTGTATTTAATGGCTAAAAACATAAATGCGGCCATCAAATTTAGGCCTTGGGTGCCACCATTCCATTACTCAACCAATGTAGTAAGAATAGTCAAGTCAAATCACATCACAAGCAGGCATGCAACTTGGTTTAATCTGGTTGTTTCCACCTAACCTCATCTAACCCCAGGACTTGTATTGAATGTAGGGCATTCCTATGTTATAGCTCTCCCAAGTGTATGACACCTTGCATCGCTGTAAATTAAGATGAAAATTAGTATTTTTTCTTTGATATATGCCTACCATGATTGAGTTCTAGTGTCAGATGTCAATAATGATGTCACCCTGAAGATTTGATTTATTGAGTGAGAATTTCAGAGCCCTACACTTGACAAATGTGGTAAAAAGCAATGATGCCTACGATATAACCTTATGCACATTCAAAAGCAAAGGAAGCCTAGATTTTTGTGAAGTTTCAAAGTCATTATCCAACATATTTACATTAACAAGCAAAGACACTTATGATATAATCTTTAAAATTACTCTCTGTAATGATTCTACTCAAAAACATGAAATGGTTGAAATGGTTATAGTTTGACTCTTGAGGATGATGGTTGCTTATATCCATCCATCAAGGTCCAAATCTCTCTAAATACTTAACATAAAGAGTCAAGCGGTTAAGGTCAAGGTCATGCCTTAGGTGATTTTGATAGCGTAGATGTCCCTTACTCGTAGTTGCTTAACCAAAAGAATCACTGATTTAGAAGTACACTTACTCAGCAATGTAAATGCGCTATATCAAAATATGGACAGAGATACAAACATTCTATATAATTCAGTGATTTCATGATAGAAACTCACTGATTTAAATGTATACTTACTCAACAATGTAAATCTGCTATATATTAATTTTTGAAATATGAACAGAGATACAAACATTTTATATAATTCAATGATTCCATAATTCCATATAATGCATTCAGGTATGTTAAAAAAAAAAAAAAACATGAAATGAGTATCGGACATTATTGTTTTTCCATAGGCAAAGACTAACTTGTTTAAGTATCTGAATTAATAATGGTTCAGTGAACTTCAAAATACTGATGGGATTTTTACAACTTATGGAATTAAGAAACTGATTTCCTATGAAGCGAAATCTTGACAGATTATTTTCTGTACACCAATACACACCCTCTAGTTCAATAAAACTGTGCTTGCTTTGAGAAGAGGACGACCCAGCACAAAAAACAGGGATATCAAAACGTCCGTCAAGATTGCTGTATATGAAAACCTCTCGTATTTGGAGTTATGTGTGGTGAGCTGTGAATCAATGGCTTCCTCTTCCTCTTCAAAAATGGTATGAAGCTCATAAAGCTCCGTCTTCAAGGGTCTCTTCATTGCCAAAGCCAATTCCCAGGCTCCCGTTTCTGATGACATCATCTATAACGGCACAGACAAAGAAAGCCAGATGATTTCTCTTGATTAACTGTAGGGATCCCCAAATATATGCTTCTTGCACAACAATGAGAAAAGAAACACACAGCAGAGCAGAATGATTAATAAGACGCTACGCAAAAACATTTATTTATACAGTTGTATGAGAAACGTGAACCACGAACATTATAATTATTGAGATTATTTCCTATCGGAAGAGTAGGAGCAGTGTTGGATTCTAGAAACCGTGAGCCACACGACAATTATAAGTATCGAGATTTGATTTTTTTTTTTTCCTGATGTAGGATTCTAGAAACCCTGGTTGCAGAAGTCGTGGTGGAAGTTGTTGGGAAGCTTTGTTTTGTCATTGTCATTGTCCAAGATGTTAGTGTTATATATTAGTGGACGTAATTTAAATCATTTCATATTGAATATATATGTTGAAAGAATGAATATTGATAAATATTAAGTTTTATAATTTATGATTGAAAGTTGTTGGGAAGTTTTATTTTATCATTGTTATTGTGGAAGTTATTGGTATCATGGATTATTTTACCTTATGGATGTAATTAAAATCATTTTATATTGAATATATGTGTTAGAAGAGTGGATGTTGACAAATATCAAGTTTTATGATTCATGTAGTTTGTTTATATATATATATATAATCATTTTGATAAGTGGGATAGGTAAAGTATTTGATGAATCACAAATAGTGATTAAGAGATTTGATGTTTTCACAACGTGTATATAATTGTTTCTTTGATTTTTAGATAAAATTGTGTGTATGTTTTTCATTCACATGTTTCAAATTATCATATGTGATTCATCCTGAAGACAAGTGTTGATGATATTAAATTACCATCTATGATTTATCCTATAGAAACGCGTCAATGAAAAATATACACCCAATTTTACTCGAAAATCAGATGAACAATAATAAATATCAAATTTTATAAACTATGATAAAAAAGTTAAGAAGTTTCATTTTCTCATTATTGTTTTGAAAGTTATTAGTACTATAAACTATTTTATCTCGTAGAAATAATTAAAATCATTTCATATTGGATGTATATGTTGAAAGAATGCATATTCAAAAATATCAAATTTTATGATCCATGTGAGTGATTAATAAATTTTCAAAAAAAACAAAAAACATTATGACAATTGGAGTAGGTAAAGCATGTGAGTAGGTAAAGCTATTTAAAAAGGGTTGGAAGCATGGATAGAAGAGAAACTAGATTGGATGAAGAAGATATGGATGAAGCATAATAACAAATGGTTGGTCAAGTGGGACATTAATTTACAAGAATGTCATAACAATAACGAGGAAATAAAGAAGTTTGTGTTAGAAAAATTCGGGGTTGCCATGTAGACAAATCAGAATGGACAAAAAAAATGCATTATATCAAAGAATTCAACCACACGTGGGAGTATGGTGAGAAGGTTTATATACAAGGTACGCTTAAAGGCAAGGCTAGGATTTCAGTGGCTCAATTGAGGACTAGATCACATTATCTTAGGTGCGACACTGGTAGATGGACGGTTTTAAAAGAAGAGTGGGAAGAAAGACCTTACATTTTCTGCAGCAAAGGGGTGGTTATAACTGAAAGGTATTTCATCATTGAATGCACAATGTATGCATATATTTGGAGTCAATATGAAAACAATTTGAAATTAGGTAGCTAAGTGAACTTTTGAGGAGCCTAGGCTACACAACACAGTTAGTTTATTGATCCAGCGTCATGGTAGAAGATTTGATATCGAAAAGAATAGGAAAATGTCTTGATATTACGACTCTTAATCCCTTAGACTGCTCGGTCTCATGGACGTCCTTAAAATCTTTCATTTCATTTCAACAGTTCATATTAAACTCTAGTGCAACTCACACGACACCATAATAGGCACATGTTAACAAGGCCATCTGTGCAGTTACTCCTGCGAGCATGTAGTGTTGTTCATCATTCCATACACATCCTGTGATCCTGAGCCAATATGTGAAAGACACCTGCACTGTTATGATGACAGTGGGGCAAAGAATTAATTATATACAGTTACAGATTTTATTTCTTTATTCTTGGTAATAAAGAGCATAATTTCATGTCTTTGATGGTACACTTTAGAGTTCGTCTCCCTTTCAAATGTAAGCACTGAAGTCCTGCGCACATGCAAGGAAAAAGGAGCCTTGAGCGCCCCTGAGGATGCACCTCAGCCCATCTATATGAGCCTCATAGCAGTCTGTATTGCTGCCTAGGTCCAGTAAAGGCTTGGGTGTTTCTGCCAGTTTTTTTTTGATAGTTTTGACTTGGTTTTTTTACTCCCTACAAATGTAATGGTGCCACATGTCTTGAACTGTAGGTGAAATACAAACTACATGTGTATGGACATGGGTGAAATGCGTGCTCATTGTCCTTCACTACGCTCACCTTGACCGTGCTCGCCTCCCGCACTCAAAATCATGTGTGCATGCTATGAGTGAAGTATGTCAATTCCATGACCATAATTAATTAGCAAAACAACTAGTTGTTTCAGTAATTTATGGGGAAGGTAGGTAAAGCTATTTTTTCTATTCTTGATGTCAAAAAATTAGCATCGTCAATCCGAATGCTTGTTCAAATTATTTCAAAAAAAATTGGTGTACTATTTAATAACGCCACTATAAAAGTGTGTTGTGGGCGGGAAGAAATAAATATTTTCAAATCGAACTTGACCTTCAACAAATTGATTCCGATAGGATCAAATTCTTTAAATGTTTTTATCAATTTTTTCATACCAAAAACTGGTGCAAATTGAAATAATTTGTCCAAATTTAAATTTGATTAAAGACAAATTTGAGTAGGATGAAAATGATGAAACTCATACAATAAATTAATAGTTGCTTTGAAGGTGCAAAGGATTCTGAAACAAATCTTAGTGATAACTGTAAATATTGGCGATGACTATAAATAATCGCAGCGGCTACAAGCTACAAGTCCTGCAAAGTCTCCAAAGCAGAAGGAAATGAATGAAGACCATTTTCGCATACAACAGAAATATCATAGAAACTATCCTCCCCGAAAACTAGCCTCTAAAACTGTAATTGGCCAAGATGTGAATCTCCAAAACTATGAGGCAAATCTTGGAAAAGTGCATGTTTATGCAAAGAATATTTTTTAGAGAACAAAATCCTTGATTATGAAGTTGTTTGTGATTAAACATTTTTGGATCCTTTTTATATGTCAATCTCCACTTGAAACTCGATGTGCCACTAACCCATAGTTCACACCCATACAATGCCACTGGCATGACAAGCAACTCAAATAAAACCCTGGTGGTCTTCCAATCCCATAACTCAACATTCTTGCATATATTTTGAAGCGCATGAAGACCTCGCCATCCACCTTGTATTATTTTCATTTTACATGTATCCCAACTAATTTTGTTGTAAAAATCTAAACTGAGATACTTGTATTCTGATAACACTTCAAGAAACTCTCCTTCAATTGAAATGTTTCTCCTTTTTTAGTGAGAAAAGAGTAATAAAATATCAAACTCATATCTGAAGCTAAGTGAGGTGATTTGTAGACATAGGATTGCACTTGAACAAGGTGCACTTTGTCAGAGATCTAAACTTCACAAGTATGGTATGCAATGTGCATCACTGCCTATATATATTGCTAGGGTATTTGTTAAAAGTTAAAACCTTATTTTATGATACCAAGTAGGTGTCATAGCATTGAATTATTTTTAGGAAACATATAAATGAAACGCTGGAGGAAGTAGATAATGGGAAAAAGCAAAAAGACAAGAATGCTTATAGAAAGAAACTTGACCAACAAGATGCTTGGAGAAGATGGGGTGGGCATCTTTAGATAGTCTTTACTCAAACCTAAGTTGTTAATTTTATATGGCCCTTTTGTCTACCATGACATTCACATTGTATCACCAATGATGCTCCCTTATGCACCCAAGTGGCACACTCTTTGTAAAAGATTTGGTAATCACTTCAACCGCAACAAAAGCAACAAGATAGAATCCATAACCTCAATGTATTTCCCCCACATCAGTGGCATTGCATTATTGATTTGATCTACAAATCGGACGTGGAGTCCTTCTATAATCAGATAGAAAATAGTCAATAAAAGATGCCACCACCTTGGAAGATACAAACCCCTTTGTAATGGGTGTAGGTCATGTAAATCCAACAACTACCTTGAAGTTAGGCCTGTGTATGATATGGGCCTTATAGTGTATGATTTCACCTAAAATACCCTATCATTGCCCCTCATAATCATTATCCATCTCACTTTGAAATCTTTCACCACTTGCAAGTTTTGTATGGCCTTGCCCTTTATTCTATGGGTACATGTGTATAGTGTTTTTGTATGTGTTCTTAAACCTGATGTATTTGATATGACCTAGGCTCACAAAGCTCTGACACCAATTGTTAGGATTAAGAGCACAATTGATTACCTTTGTATAAGCAACTAAACACAGAATTTAACCAGAATAATAACTAGAAATCAGAAATAGCAGAGAATATGAGAGACAATACACAATTGTATTCAACTCATCCAGAAGGAAATACAATAAAGAGATCACACTCTTCCCACACCTCTTGGGCGTACCAGTAATCTTCCCTTAAGAGTTCTCTCTCTCAATTACAAACAAACTCAACTCAATAACCGAGTTGGTGTTTCAACCAGTCAGTAACAATACTGCCAGTACCACCAAGTATACACACATACTCCAAGTCTGAGTACACCACGTACTCCAAGTAGATCTCACCTGATCTTGCACACCTGCAGATCAACCTGGTTTTGCACACCTGCAAACCTAGATCTTACTTACCATGTAGATCTCACCTGATCTTGCTATACCGTAGATCAACTTGGCCTTACACACCTGTCGACCTAGATCTTACACACCCGAAAGAACCCTTGTCCTTGCCTCACCAAGTCCTTATGATTCTCCCTTGGATAAAACCCTTCTGATTCTACAAATTACAATACAGCCCCATGAGTCTATTATATAGATCCCATACAAACAATAATTAGACTTCCTAATTACAATAATTAGAAACGCAGCTCCAAGACTAAAATTAGTCTTTACATGCAAACAACTGGTTCGTTAAACAAATGGTTCATGTAACTAACAGTTCTGGAACCGCACAAGCGACCAACGTTGGTCGCTGTCTGTCTGGAGATGACCGACATCGGCTGATCCATGACCGATGTCGGCAGCTTCCTATCCACCTCTGACCAACATCGGTTAGCCTGACTGACATCGATTATTGTGACACTCAGCAACCTCCTCCATGTTTGCATCAGTGAAGCTTTTAGCTCCACAACCTAACAATCTCCCACTTGGAGATAAACAACTGCACCTATACCTGTACCTGTACATCATCTAATTTGTTTCCTAGCTTGTATCCCTCTTCAATTTCAATCTTGAAGACCAACCACCACATATCCTGTGGTGCTTCTCCTATCATCCAAGCAACCTGCCATATCTGAATCTACATACCCATGTAGAGAAGTCCCTGACCTTGCATCACATGTATACCTGCTGTTGGTCCCTCTCAGATACCTGAGAATCCACTGAACTGATTTTCAATGCTTCTTTCCCTGATTGGCCACAAACTCACTGACAACACCCATTGCTTGGGCAACATCAGGTGTAGTACATACCATGTACTTAACCTCATCATGTGAATTGGGACACTGTTCTGTGAACTGTCCATCCATAGGTGTGCTAACTGGTTCTGCATCCTGCATCTTGAACCTCGCCACTACCTTATTCACACAATCATCCTGAGACAACATCAACCTGTGATCTTCCCTGTCTGTAGGAATACTCATGCCAAAAAAATTTGCTGCTTCCAAATTCTTCATGGCACACCTTTGAACTAACTTTACCTTTAGCTTAGCAACTCCATGCATGTGTGACCCTGCAACAAGCATACAGACTACATACAATAATAGGATAATGTAGCTAATATTATCTAACCTAGTAAAGGAAACACAATGGTCACATTAACATTGACTAAAGCCATGATTTGTCATACACCTGTCAAACCTCCATTGTCCTTCAGCCTGCTCAAGACCATATACCCTGGCCTTCCGTCTCACGTGTCCATTCTCTCTCTTCTTTAACCTGGGAATCCATTCGTCTTTCAGTACTTTCTTTTTGGCTGACAACTCTACCAAATCTCCTGTTTGGTTCTCATCCAAAGAATCAACTTCCTCATTCATGCCATGCTCCCACTATTTCTTGGATTCTACATGCTCTACTTCTTTAAAACCTCCTGGTTCTTGACCATCAGTGAGCAACAAGTAGTCTAAAGAAGGGGAATAATGAATTTGAGGCTTACTTACCCTTTCAGTCCTCCTCATGGGTGTTTGAGACTCCTTGACAGCTTGCTGTCTGCCCAAAATCCATTTTCTGGTCGACCCTGGTCTGCACCCGATTGATGTCGATCCCACCTGATCGCCGATGCTGGTTCCCTTACCGACGTCAATGTCCACCTGGTCACCGACGTCGGTACCATGATCGATGTCGGTCTCCACCTGACCGACACCATTGATTATGGTCTGTACATGACCGATGTCGGTACCTGCCTATTTGATGTTGGTTCCACCTGACCGACGTCGGTAATTGTGTTTTCCTATGAGTGATGACTTTTTACACGTGAGCTTACCTTGGATCATAACCCTATCCAAACTACCCTGCTTAGTTTTATTCAGCCTCCCTCGCTGATCACTGTCCATCATCTCCTCCATGAACACTAAGGCTTTCCAGTTCTTAAGTTTGTCAAAGACATCAGACTTCCTCTTAAGAACATGCATCCCCTTCTTACTCATGTGACCAAGCCTACAAAGCCACATCTTTGCAACAGAAGGAGAATCAATAATACAAGTAGATAGATAAATAATACCTACTTTCTTACCACATGCTAATTCAAGTGCATCCACTGTGAGAGTTACTATGCATCCCTCATCACCCAACTTTCCTGAAGAAATTAGACTCCTCTTCAGGACTGGGACCTACATGGCATCCTTCAACACCCATGTGTTTCCCATCTGCAATTTCAATCGTACTTCCCCTTTTCCAACAATTTGACAAGGCTCACCAACCCCTAAATAAATCTTTTCAAAGTCTCCATGGACATAATCATGGAAAAATACTCTATTTGGGGCTGCATGGAAAGAGGCAACATAATCTATAATCCAAGATTCTACTTTATCTAAGGAACATACAAGAGCATCCTGTGCAATAACCCCTGTAACATCTGCTTCTTCATTTCTTTCATCCTGATCTTCTACCAACCAACAATCTTTCTTTATCTGCTCTTTCTTTCCATAATTTAGTAATTGAGAATTCTTGCTATTGAGTTCCTCCATTCTTAGTGTACTTTCTTCTGCCATTGCTATACTCCCACTCAATCAAAAACCCCTGAGAGTGACCTGTAATCAACAAACACTAACCTGCTCAACCGCTTGTTAGTTGATCCTAGCCAAGCTTTGATGAACCTGCAACCTGGCTCTGATACCACATGATAGTGGTATCACTTGGTGATCCTGGCTCTGATGAACCTGCAGCCTGGCTCTGATACCACTTTGATAGTGGTATCACTTGGTGAACCTGGCTCTGATACCACTTGATAGTGGTATGAACCAGCAACCTAGCTTTGATACCACTTTGATAGTGGTATCACTTGGTGATCCTAGCTCTGATACCACTTTGATAGGACCTAGGCTCACAAAGCTCTGACACCAATTGTCAAGATTAAGAGCACGATTGATTACCTTTGTATAAGCAACTAAACACGAAATTTAACCAGAATAATAAGTAACTAGAAATCAAAAATAGCAGAGAATATGAGAGACAATACACAATTGTATTCAACTCATCCAGAAGGAAATACAATAAAGAGATCACACTCTTCCCACACCTCTTGGGCATACCAGTAATCTTCCCTCAAGAGTTATCTCTCTCAATTACAAACAAACTCAACTCAATAACCGAGTTGGTGTTTCAACCAGTCAGTAACAATACTGCTAATACCACCGAGTATACACACATACTCCAAGTCTAAGTACACCACGTACTCCAAGTAGATCTCACCTGATCTTGCACACTTGTAGATCAACCTAGTTTTGCACACTTGCAAACCTAGATCTTACTTACCATGTAGATCTCACCTGATCTTGCTATACTGCAGATCAACCTGGCCTTGCACACCTGTCGACCTAGATCTTACACACCTGGAAGAACCCTTGTCCTTGCCTCACCAAGTCCTTATTATTCTCCCTTAGATAGAACCCTTCTGATTCTACAAATTAAAATACAGCCCCATGAGTCTATTATATAGATCCCATAGAAACAATAATTAGACTTCCTAATTACAATAATTAGAAACGCAGCTCAGAGACTAAAATTAGTCTTTACATGCAAACAACCGGTTCGTTAAACAAACTGTTCGTGTAACTAACAGTTCTGGAACTGCACAGGTGACTAACGTTGGCTGATCCATGACCGATGTCGGCAGATTTCTATCCACCTCTGACCGACGTCGATTGGCCTGATCGACGTCAGTTACTGTGACACTCAACAACCTCTTCCATGTTTGCATCAGTGAAGCTTTTAGCTCCACAACCTAACAATATTTTTATAGGTGTCAAAATATTGGCATTGTAGATAAACATAAGCTAGAATATAGACTTTAGAACCTCACTGTCTTATCTCCAGATTAGCATCATTGTAGTGCTAATTTGAATCACACATTAGAGGTGTAGCCTTCTTGAAATCAGATTAGCCTCATGTCATCCTCATTGACCCTTGAAAATAGTAAACATCCAATCAAATAACTTGACCCTACAAGCTATGTACCCCTTTTTAATAGGTCCAAATCATATAAATCCAACTTCTACCCTAAATCCAAGTCTAGTGTAGGATATCATTTCCCCTCACCATCACAACCTGACTCACCTCCTCACACATCACATTAGCACATCGTAATAAAAACACATTACCTCATTTTCTGTCATCACCTCCACCAGAAATATACAATTATTTTTCTTAATGCTTCATGCATAGAAGGTGAGATGGGGTCAGTAGTGATGGGTTTTGAGTGAGGTAAAACTACTAAATTACACTCATTCACTTCACAAAACTTATACATATTTATATTTATTATTAATATATTATATTTTATAATATATTGTTATATTATATTCAGTTATATATTAAACTATTATTAATAGTTTAATAAAAATCACATGCAAAATTTTAATCTTTTTATTATCATTTATTAAAAATTATTAATAATTTGCTCTAAAAATTCTATTATATTACATATTAAATCTTATAAATCAAATAACTAAAAAAACAATGGTTTATATTTATATGTTAACATGGATCAATAACATACTCATTTCAATATAAATTATAGTCAACCATTAAAGACATAGAGACAACGTGGATGAGCATGGAAACCAGGGGTTGAGGTGAACCAACACTGGATGGAAAGGAAAGTTGTGACCCACCTATCTCAAATGTTGATCAACAAAGAAATTGATGAGAACTTCACTGTATTCATAGACGTAATGGCCTAGTAGAAAAGTTTATTTTATCATGTGGAGAGAAATGGAAGACTTGTTAACTCAAATACTAGGTTAAAATCAGATGTCTCAATACAAATCCCTAGTAATATGGTAAAATATGATGCATCTCAATTTGTTAAGAAAATGAGAATTGAATACATAGATGATGATAAGATAATGGAAGACACTATGTAATATGTTAATCCTTATGTTTAAGTTCTGATAATGAACTAATGTGATCGGTGTGTAGGTTATTGGAAGATAGTTTTGTCGCTGGGTTTGGGTGTGAGAAAGCATTATTTCATCAAAATTTTGCCTAAATATTAAAAATATTTGATTGCTTTAATTCGATAGATCTATATATCTACTTGCAATGGAGAATGATAAAGATGAGAAAGGTGTTTCTTACGTGATTTCATATTATGCGCATCTTATGGAAAGGTCAATAGGCGATGTCTTGCTTTCATGTTGTGCATCTCTACGACTTTCCTGCTATCATGATGTCCAGTGTTCAAATCTAGTGCCACATGGTTGGAATCAATCATCAAAACATTGGGAAGAAACTATTATGAGGGTCTCACCTCTACCCAACTTCCTTCCATGTCTATGACGAGCAGATGCAGGATAATGGGGGACAAAAGGGGGGTATAAAGTGACATTTTTTTCCCTAAAAATAATAATAGTTGAACTTAGAGAGAATGTTAGAAACACTTCAAAATGGAATTTTATAATTATATAAGAACATGAATTGTGGTATTTTGAATATAGTTTCTAAATATATAAGTTTTTTTTAATACCTAGATGATAAAAGTGTGCGAAATAGATGCATTTATGATAATAGGTTGGTCATTTTTGGAAAAGATAAAGAAATTGAATTTGTACGAACACACCTTTTTTGTGTAAATGAATAAATTTTTGTATGAAACTTCATATATGGATAGGTGAAATGTTAAAGATTATTAATAATATTTTTTATTATGTATAATTTTTAAATAATTTTACAAGTCAAGACAGTTAAAATTTTGAAACTATAAGTGTATAAACATATTTTTTTGACTTTAACTTCATGAAAATCATTTTTTTTAAAAATCATGGTTGACAATGTGTAGATTATTAAGATATAAGTTTTATAAAGGTTCAATTAATATTCAAAAATTTATATTAGAATTTGTGACGATATGTATATAGTCTATAATGAGGTATATTATGTAGAAATTAAGTAATAATTATAAATATTATTCTCACATTAAAAAATATATATATATATATTTTAAAATTACGTTTTCCCCTCTACAAAATCATATAATTTTATTTTAAATAATAAAATCTGCTTGATCATACGTGTCGACAAAGATGAAAAAACTCTTAATTTTTTTAGAAATCTCCTTCTTGGTTCATGATAGAGTTTGGACCAGGCTTGGGACCCCCCGCAACCTAAAACTAAGGCAATTTTGGAAAGAAAGTGACAAAAATAAAATTTTAAACTTACAAAGGGCATACATCCTATGTAAACCAACTTTTCACACATTAATTATTTTTATCTCATTTTTTGTGGATCACAAAGGAACACATGTCTTTTGTGATCCATGCATTTCTCTTGGCTTTCCCACAAAATTTGCTCATTTTTTTTGTTCTTTGTGAATTTTAAACTAGTTTTTCTATTGTAACTATGCGAATTTAGTAAATTCTCCATTCATTTTATTTGATCACTAAAAAATATTCAAGTTTAAATCTATAATTGTCTTATTTTGGTAAAGATAAATAATGGGATGGGGAAGTCATCACAAAAGACCAATCAAAGAGCTAAAAAATGAAGAAATTAAATATAAAAGAGAAAAAGAAAGAAAAAGAAAAGGACAAGTAGATAAGAGAGCTTCCATAATGGCTTCTAGACAAGGTGAAGGTTCTTCCTCCACACTAGGTAATATTTCAAATGAAAATAACATGCCCAATTCTATTGAATTTATTTTATATATGTCTTTAAATGAGGTAAGAGAACTCAATAAATCTTTGTTACATAATGAAATTCAAAACTTAGAGCATGTACGTAATGAATTTGTATTGAGTGATGAAATAGAGGGACAAACACAATATAATGAAACATCCATTCATAATGAAATTTTTTAGTATGATGATAATCAACATCAAGTAATGACTCCAAATCATGTGTATCCTAATGAAGAGGAATACAATTTGTTTGTAGGGTTTAATGTAGATAATCAACCCTCTACTATCCCTACTACAGTTGAAGTGGTAACACCACCCGATTTAATACAAAATATAGCTCTTACACCCACACCTTAAAGAATAATAAGATGAACACTAAGGTATTTATTTGAAATAGATGAGAAAATAATAGAACCTATGGAAGGTAAAATGTCAAAAAGATCAGTTCAATGTCATGCTCAACATGTATGGGACTATGCATTTGAGAATAAAACCCATACAAAATGATGTCAACTATTGGTTCAATTAATGAAAATACAAAAAATGCACCCTGTGATACATAATTTAAAGTTAAGAACATTCAATATAGAGGGAAGAAATAATACGATAGTAAGGAATCTATTTAATGCATTTAAGGAAAAAAGATAGTAATGTGTCAAGACCTATAATAATGAAATCTATAGTGAGTAAGTCAACATCTAAAGCTCAAATTCTTAGTGAAACAAGTAAATCCTTAAACTTAAATAGAAAAAATCTAATAAATTCTATAAAACAAAGAACAAGGCTTGATGACCCTTCACTCACAGATTGTTGGGCGTTTAGTGGTGGACTCCCATGAAAAGTTAAGGTATTAGTTGAAGGAACAAGACATTTGATTAAAAAAATTGGCATGATAACACAAGGGTCTCATCTAATGTAAAAGATGTTGTTAAAAGAAGAAAAAGATAAAAAATATGTGCTTCACATGCAAAACATTTCTTAGACATGACCCAAAAAGAATTTTATAAAAAGTTTATTGAAAATTTTAATGGCCAATTGATAATTAGCCAAAGTTCATTTGAGATGTGCAAGCCTTTCTATATTAAAATCAACCAAGCATGTACCACATGTTGTAAGGTACATGTTGAATTTACTATATATTTTGATATTTTTCATCATATACGTTGTACTTTATATACTAATGAGATTTTTTAGGAATGTATGGTGTCTTCTCCATCTAAGACATCAAGAAAATTAATCCAAAGTATTTTCTATCAACAACTTGAGGGAGAGGTTTTTTTGCCAAATGTAGCATGGATAATGACACTCAACCCATAGGTCCCTATTGCTTACTTTCTTAACCCTCTGAGGTTTATTTTCACTAATTTTCAATCATTCGTAGCCTTCCAATTTGGTTCTAGGTCACCTAGACTGATCTTTTCAAGAAAAATCCATCCCCCAGGTCCCGTCTGCTCAGGTCAATAGTGCCACACTTAGACTATAGCATTGTTACCACTCATGTCCACTTTAGTTCTCCTATCCAAATCTATTTCGAGCCCCAATTATCATTTCCTTTTGGTTCCCCATCTTTCTCCTTGTCGACCTAATGCAAGCACATTAAACCCATGACCAATAGATCCCTATAAAATCCCATTCAAAGATCATTTGGAAAAGGTTGTCAATTATCACTAAATAAGCAAGAATACAAGCAAGACTATTCAAGAAATCTTCTCTATTATCTGTATATAGTCAGCTAATACATTTACATACTTATTTAGATCCCTACACCAGTCCCTAGCCACCTCAAGCACATCTAATTTATCATTTTGCATCTTCATACACATAATTGCATAAAGCACACCAAGTAGGAGAACTACATATGGCTTGATCCTTCTTCAGAGTATTGGTATGTAGGCATCATACCCACATAAGGGGTATGGATCCACATCCAATGAATATTACACACACTAACCCCTTCCTATTTCTTGAAATTGATCAAAGCATAATGAAACATAGGGTTTGAAGAGAGAATCTAATCTATAGAGATCTATACAAACTTTTAGCTACTAAAGCTTTATAGATAGGGTCAAACAGACCTAGTGAATAAAACCCAAAAAGCTTAGATCCTAAGGGTAATAATGGTAAGGGTGGACTACAGTGCTAGTGTCACTCATATCCACTTTTGATGCTTTTGTCCAATCATAAAATGAACGTCAGACCTCAGTTTATGATATTGTTTTAGTCCTGCATAGTGAATATCAAACCATGTCTCAATTGTATTAGTCAATTTCTAGCTAAGTCTTCTCTTCTATCTCTTATTACTATTTTTAGAAAGACCAAATTATAATTTAATTTACACAAATTAGTAGCTTAATTATTGCATATTTATTTACTGATTTTACTACTCAACCCCTTTAACTAAATTAGGAATAATACACTAATATTCTCAAAATTGTTAAATTATTTGGTGATCTTGACTTACTTCATTTGTGCATAAAAACCCTAGAAACCTTAGGGTAAATTTCCTACTGATTTTCCTATATTTTTTTATTTTTTTACTTGTATAGTCAAATTAGAAATTAGCATTAAATTTTAAAATTTCATAGTAATTTTAAAATAATTTTCTTTCAAACCCTAGTTGCCCATATTAGGTTTCGCTATTTTTTTAGTAATTTTCTAGTCATTTCTTAATTTCTTACTAATACATTTAAATCAAAAAATCCATTCAAATTTTAAAATTCAATAGTAATTCTCAAAAATATTTATTTTTTCAAACCCTAGTTGCATATACTAGGTCCCATTAAATCACTAATTTTCCAATAAATTTTTGATTTTTTACTTGCATACCTAGCTCAAAAATTCACTTTAAATTTCAAAATTTCATAGTAATTTTCAAAATAAATCATCTTTCAAACCCTAGTTGCATACACTAGGTCCTATTGCTTTTGAGATATCACTTTACATTCTAACATCATATTTCAAAACTGGATCTCACTTATCTACAAATTTTTCTTATATTTCTTGCAAAAAAGAAGGAAACCTTCATTGGTCCTATCATGTACATGAATGATGAAGTTTATCATATGTTAGTATAAAGCTTCATTCTTTGCATTTCATACTTATGTTTCATAATATGAGATGATGTTAAATTTTTTATTATTAAATATGCTAAGATATCTTTTGCATCCCCTCCCTTGGAGCCTCTATCCCATGCTGAGTCATTTTGCATGGTCCATTTTACCCTTCTCCAGGTCACTACATGTGGCTAGAGAACCCAGTTGACACCCTTTATCCCTCCACCACTTTGACCTATCAATTATCTTTGCTCTCCTCTCGTAGCTACTACTAGTCCTATACAAATAGTAGATAATGCAGTTAGAGCTATTACTCAACATGCACCATGCCTCCTCCACCTAGTTAGGAGCTCTGCCACCCTCCTATTCCCTCCCGTCTCAAGCCAAACCCACCTACACAGGCAGATCCACATGAGGCATATTATATTTTTGATCAGTTGAGAAACACTCCAGCTAAGATTTTCATGTTAGAACTACTTGAGAAAGCCAATGTGTTCAAGGATATTCTCTATCAGACACTCACTCAGACTTCTATGCCTATTGATTTAGAACCTTCTTATTTTGCATCAATGGATAACATGATAAAAACTATAAAAGATGCTATTAATTTTTATCATGATGACATGCCATCTTAGACATTTATTGATCAAAATTTACCACTACTCATACAAGCTCAAGTCAAAACCAACACAGTTAAGAGAGTTCTATTTGATAGTGGTTTTGGACTTAATATATGTAATGTTACATTCTTATAGACCATGGGCATAGATATGGAATCCATGAAAAAATCATATAAGAACATTAGAGGGTTTGATGATATACCAAGATAGACATTGGGCACCATTGCTTTGGATATCATGGTAGGACCCAAAACCCTCTCTACATAGTTCTAGGTCATGCCAGGTTCTCTTCATTATAATATTTTACTTGGATGAAATTGAATACATGATATGGGGGTAATTACTTCTACTCTTCATTGATGTGATAAGTTTCTCCATGAAGGATACCTATACACATGTCCAACAAATAACCAACCATTCAGATATTATTAGACTATAGAACCAGCTTCGGCTATTTTGCCAAATAAGACACTTAATATCACAATTTAGCCACCACTTCATTACATTTCTCTTGATCAGATACATATGTATGAGGTTAGAGAGACTATCACTTCTTGCACTCCTAAACTCATAGTTGTGTCCTCAACACTAGATATTCAACCAATCTCAACAGCTTCAATCATTCTAGCTACTCCATCAGTCATGATTCCTACACCTGTTACAATTATATATTCACCAATAGTAGCTCCAATAGTACCAAGTGATTTTATAGATATAGTTACTCCATTAGCTACAGACACTCTCACAACACCATTGTCTTCTACTAGTATAGTTGATGGCACTCCCATCTCACAATTACCCCTTGTTGTAAATTATGAGTTACCATATATACTTGATGTTGATACATATTCTCAAGTTTCTTCATATGATGATACGACACCCACACTCATAGATGACTATTTGTATGGGTTGAGATTTATGAGTTACCATATATACTTGATGTTGATACATATTCTCAAGTTTCTTCATATGATGATACGACACCCACACTCATAGATGACTATTTGTATGGGTTGAGATTTACACCAATAGGCCCATGAGAGTACTGAGATGACTCTAGAGATCTCATTACACATCCTACATCACTCTTAGCATCTCGCACTACACTTGTAAAATATACTCCACATTTACAGATATAGATAAATCACTTAGCACATGAAGTTCACATGGTTGCCTCTATGGATATAGAGCTAGTCATTTAGATTCAGGCAGGCATCACACAACATAAACCACATATTATGTTATAGATGTTACTTGATCATGGATTAATCCCATTACCTATAATACAACACAGATCTATTAGCAGATTAACACAATAGGATGGTCACCCATTTTATCTTTTTCACAGGATCACAGTCCATTATACAAACTCATGTACAACTTTATAGTAGATATTATATAAACTACAAGTTCAGGTATTATTCAGATTACAACACCACTAGCACTAACTTCTCCACTTCCACCAAATCAATCTACTACCAGAGCTAAACATCCCAGAGGAGAATCAACATCTCCACTACTAGAGAAACCTTCAGTTTGCCTTCAAAAGAAGGACACCATGAATACAATATCTAAAACATATGATGATACTTATGATGATGACCTTGAGGCATTTGATGATGGTTGTGATCCTTTCCTCCATATCCCTCCCCAGCAAGCTCCATCCTTGGACACTTTACCCCCTCCAGCTTACTCTTTAATGTCATTATGTATATATTTCTTTATTCATATGATTGTATGTAGCTTCATTTCATTTACCTATACATAATTTTTCAAAAATTATTTTTACATAGTTTTTTATGCTTGATTGTACATAACTCAAAACATATCAAAAAGACAAAAACATTCAAATACATCAAAAATACCAAAAACATTCAAATATTTCAAAATATAAAAACATTCAAATAATCCAAAAACACTAAAAATATTTTGATTATATGTATCATCCATGCTTTACATTTCTACTATCATGATAAACTTACATTCACTACTATATGTTATTATTTGTTGATTTATCTACATTACCATGCTTTACTTGATCTTCTTTGAGTATGTGTAGTGACATCCAGCTCCTTGATTGCTTCACTCTATCCATTGAGGGGGCATCCTACTTCTACATTTGAGACACACATCGATATACATACCCACTGGGGGCATCTTCTACGCGACTACACCATCCAGGTTATATCATTCCTACACCGCACATTCTAGTTATCATGTTGATGTACATTACTTACTAGATTATATAGATTACTCTATCAACATTCATTAGTTTATAGCACTTGTGTATTTCTTAGCATATACCTAATCTTGTACTAAAGATGTTTTACATACTTTCACTTCTTGCTTTGATTAGTTAGATGTGATTGTATTTCTAGTTATTGCATGCTTTACTTTCTTGCTTAGTGTAGCTAGATTTTTTTGCATTTTTCAGTTCCTATTTTGTCTCTTGTATGTGCTTTAGGACATTTATCAATGTCCTTTGCTTGTACTCTTCTATGCAACTATGGCTTTCATGCCAACCTTGCCTTTTTCAATTGTATGTGTATGTGGCATTTTAACATGCCTTGTATGCTTGCTTTCTAGTTTGAGTAACATGTGCCCATGTCCCTTATATGCTTGGCCCATTGGCCACTCTTGTATGATTTTTTCTTCTTGCCTTGTATGTTTGTTGCTTGATTTATTCTGATTGTTGTAATACCATGATCCACATCATGCATTTTTTTGCTTTCTTGGATGTTATGATGGACATCATACTCTATCCCTCCTTGACAACTAACAACTAACATTTCTAGTTTCAATTTAGTACATTACACATGCTACTGCATTGTTATATCTATCTAGGCATACTCATGTTGATCTAAAGATATCTCATTATAAACCATGTTATATCTTGAGATATCTTATCAATTATCATTGTTATATCATGTATTTTTGTAGCATAACACACTTGCAGGGCCCTTTCCTCTAAGGGTAGTCATTGCAGGGTCTTCATTCCTACCCTCAAAAGAGGGGGAAATAAATAGGGATTTTATCACAGAGATCAGAGCTCCTAATAGTATAAAAAGTAGTTTTTAGCACACCTAAAATAGCAATCAGACATCAAACTAGTTAGAATAGACTACGTAGATAGTGAAAATATTAGAATAATTACTAGATTTGGTCCAATATAATAGTACATTATCAAATCAAAGTACATTCATGGGCTTTAGGAGCCATCTCATACAACAGATATTTCAAACCAATATCAGTTCATAACTTCACTTCATGGGGTAATGATGGATCCAAAGGTCTAGCTAGCCTTTTTATTCTTGAGCCACCTATCTAGAGGGATTGGACACATAGTCCAAATATCGATCGACACATGCAAGATTACCTAGTTTCACTTAGTGGGTGATGATAGAGCCAAAGGGCCAACCTTTGCATTTTTGAGCCACTCTTGAAGAATTAAGCACTTAGCTCTGTTCTTATTATTACTCTAGTTCTGTACACATTCAACACATACCTAACACATCCAACATTACTCAGTAGCATAATAGGTTTTATATTGGTTTATGTATCTGATAAGGTGTATTTATTCCTTTTTCTTCCTCTCTCTCTTACTCAGCTTTTATACGTTCTTATTTTAGATATAGCATATCTAGTAAGAACTAATCTACTCTTTATTTTCTCTTGCAGATTTACACTTCAGAGTATGCTCTCTCTATGCACACCCAGCATCACACAGCTTCATGGACTTCACCTTTGTAGGTAAGTTTAGGTACGCTTTCTATTTTTCCTTTATCCTAGTATTTTGCTTTGTTACATCACTAGCATAAAAGGGTGGGGGGTAAATGTAGTCATATAAAATGTAAAAATTAGTAACTTGAGCATGACTAATGACACCCAACCTATAGGTCCCTCTTGCTTGCTTTCCAAACCCTCTTAGACTTATTTGCACTGATTCTCAGTCATCCATATCCTTCTAGACTTGGTTCTAGATCATCTAGACTATTCTTTCCAAGACAAATCCATCCGCCCAAGTCTTGTCTGCTTAGGATAGTAGCACCACACTTGGACTATAACATTGGTGCCACTCTTGTCTACTTTCAGTACTCCTGTCTAACTCTATTTTTAGCCCCAATGGTCATTTATTTCTAGTTCCCCATCCTTCTCCTTGCTGGCCTAATGTGAGCACATTCAACCCATGACCAATACATCCCTATAAAATCCCATTCAAAGACCATTTGGAAAGGGTTGGTAATTATCACTAAGTAAGCAAGAATACAAGCAAGACTACTCAAGCAATCTTCCCTATTCTTTGCATACATTCAGCCAATACAGTTACATGCTTATCCAAATCCCTACACCAGTCTCTAGCCACCTCAAGCACATCTAGTTTAACATTTTGTATCTTCATACACATAATTACACAAAGCACACCAAGTGAGAGAACTACATATGGCTTGATCCCTCTTTCAAGTATTGGTATGTAGGTAGCATGCCCGTACAAGGGGTGTGGATCCACATCCAATGAATCTTACACACACTAACCCCCCCTCCTCTTTCTTAAAATTGATCAAAGCACAATATAACATAGGGTTTGAAGAGAGAATCTACTCTACAAGTATATCTATAGACTTATAGCTATTGAAATTTCATGGATAGGGTCATACAAACTTGATGAATAAAACCCAAAAAGCTCAGATCCTCAAGACAATAGTGGTAGTGGTGGATTACAACATCAATACCACTCTTATCCACTTTTAATGCTCCCATCCAATCATAAAATGAAATTCAAATCTTAATTTGTGATAGTGTCTTAGTCTTGCACATTGAATATCAAAACCTATCTCAGTCGTATCAGTTAGTTTCTAGCTAAGTTTTCTTTTCGATCTCTTATTACTATTTTTAGAAAGATCAAAATTATAATTTAATTTACACAAAATCAATAGCTTAATTATTACATATTTATTTACTGGTTTTACTACTTAGACCCTTTAACTAAATCATGAATAATATACTAATATTTCTAAAAAAATTAAATCATTTGGTGACCCTGACTTACTTTGTTTGAACATAAAACCCTAGAAACCCTAGGGTAAATTTTATAATGATTTTTCTTATATTTTTTTTGATTTTTTACCTGCATAATAAAATTAGAAATTAGTATTATATTTAAAAATTCATAGTAATTTTAAAATAATTTTCTTTTAAACCCTAGTGCCCATACTAAGTCTTGCTATTTTTCCAGTAATTTTCTAATCATTTCCTTATTTTTTACTAGCATATTTAAATTAAAAAAATCCATTCAAATTTTAAAATTCAATAGTAATTCTCAAAAATATTTATTTTTTCAAACTATTAGGTTGTGGAGCTAAAAGCTTCAACTGTTACAAATATGGAGGAGGTTGATGAGTTCCAGGGAGACCGACGTCGGTAGATTGCAGTGCAGAATCAAACTGACATCGGCAGGTGTGAGCTGAAGACAACCTGGTGAGGCAAGGACAAGGGTTCTTTAGGGTGTAGAGACATCTACTTGGTGAGTAAGGTCTGGTGATTTGTAGGTGGCAGCAGAGAGCAGGAGATCTACTTGGAGTATGATTGTGTACTTGGTGTACTGGCATCATTGTTACTAACTGGTGGAGGTGAACACCAACTCTATATTGGAGTTGATTGTTGGGACCGTAAGAGAGAGAGGGAAGAAGTCCTTGAGGTGTGGCAAGCCTTTGAGGTGGAAGAAGAAGTGGCATCTTCTTTATTGTATTTTCTTCTGCAGGGATTATTGCACTAGTTGCTCTGGATAAAGTAGAATCTTGGTTTATAGATTCTTTTGCCTCTTTCCATGCAGCCCAAAATAGAGCATCTTTTCATGCGTATGTCTTTGGAGAGATTTATTTAGGAGCTGGTGAGCCTTGTCAAATGATTGGCAAAGGGGAAGTGAAGCTGAAATTGCAGACGGGTAACACACATGTGTTGAAGAAGGTCATGCAGGTTCCAGTCTTGGAGATGAGTCTAATTTCTTTAGAAAAGTTGGGTGATGGGAGATGCACATTAACTCTCATAGCAGATGCACTTGAATTAGACGGTGGTAAGAAAGTAGGTATCCTTTATCTATCTACTTATATTACTGATTCATCTTCTATTGCAGAGATGTGGCTTTGGAGGCTTGGTCACATATGTAGGAGGGGAATGCATGTTCTTAAGCAGAAGATAGATATTTTTGAAAAATTTAAGAACTGGAAAGCCTTGGTGTTCATGGAGGAGATGACAAACAGAGATCAGCTGAGGGGACTAAATTATTTTGAGCAAGGCTGTGTTGATTTGAACAGGGTTTTGATCTAAAAGGAGCTTGCAGGTAAAAAGTCATCACTCACAGGCGAACACAGGTACCGGCATCGGTCAGGAGGAATTGATGTTGAACAGATAGGCACCAACGTCGATCATGTGTAGATCAGCAGAGTCGATGGTGTCAGGTAGAAGGAACCGACATCGGTCATATAGGAACCGATGTTGGCAATAGGTACACTGGTGTTGGTCAAGAAATCGATGTCGACAGATAGGGTCAGTCACAGGAAACCAACATCGGTCGGGTGTAGATTGGGTGACGCCTGAGATCGGTCACTAGAATGGATATTAGGTAGACAGCAAGCTGTCAAGGACTCTCAAACACCCATATGGAAGACTAAAATGGTAAGTAGGCCTCATATTCGTTGTTCACCTTCTTACTAATTGCTTACTGATGGTCAAGAACCAAAAAGACATGAAGAGGCAATGCAGGTAGAATCCAGAAATAGTGGGAGCTTGGCATGGATGAGGAGTGTGAGTCCTTGGAGAAGAACCAAATAGGAGTTTGTTGGTGGAGTTGTTAGCTGGAAGAAAGCACTAAAAGATGGATGGATTCTCAAGTTGAAGAAGAGAATAGATGGATACGTGAGACGAAAGGCCAAGGTATATGGTCTTGAGGAAGCTGCAGGATAGTGGTATAGGTTTTGACAGGTGGATGACAAAGCAGGGCTTCAATCAATGTCAGTGTAACCATTGTGTTTGACTTACCAGGTGGATGATGGTCTCAACATTATCTTGTTATTGTATGTGGGTGATATGCTAGTAGGTTCGTACATACAGGGATTTGCTGAGCTAAGGGTAAGGTTAGTTCAGAGGTATGTCATGAAGAATTTGGAGCAGCAAAATTCTTTGGCATAAGAGACATGGAGATTTTGTCTCCAGTGGGAGCTGATGTGAAGAAGGTGTTGGCAAGGTTCAAGATGCATGATGCAAAATTAGAAAGCACACCAAGGGCTGGACAGTTCAAGCTTAGCTTAGAACAAGGTTCAAAATCACATAAGATTTGGTGTAAACCTGAGTTTTCCCAAGCAGTGGGAGTTGTTAGTGAGTTTGGAGCCAATTCGGGGAAGGTGGATTCTCAGGTATTTGAGAGGGACTAGTAGCAGGTTAACATGTTATGCAGGGTCAAGGACTTCACTACATGGATATGTAGGTTTAGATGTGGCAGGTTACTTGGATGATAGGAAAGACATCACAGGGTGTGTGGTGGGTGGTCTTCAAGATGGAGCTTGAAGAGGGATACAAGCCAGGAAATGAATTAGACAATGTACAGGTATAGGTACAGTTGCAGCTATTTATCTCCAAGTGGGAGATTGTTAGGTTGTGGAGCTAAAAGCTTCAACTATTGCAAACATGGAGGAGGTTACTGAGTTCCAGGGAGACTGGCATTGGCAGATTGCAGTGCAGAATGAAACCGACATCAGCAGGTGTGAGCTGAAGACAACCGACATCGGTAGGAGGTTGGCCGACGTCGGTCACCTCCAGGGAGATAGGGACTGATGTCAGTCGCCTGTGGTAGTTCTAGAATTGTTCATTGCACGGACAGTTAGTTCATTAAACCAAGAGTTTGCATGTAAAGGCTAATTATAGTCTTGAGTTGCATGTCTAATTATTGTAATTAAGAAAGTCTAATTATTGTATGCATCAGATCTATATAATAGACTCATGGGCTGTATTGTAAATGCATGCTAGAAAGCCATTGAGCTTGAAGAGAGAGCTAAAGTAACTCCTCCTAGTTCCAAAGGGGTGCTGAGTGTGTATGATCAGGGAGAGTTGTAGGTTGTGCAATTTCTACTAGGAGATCCACGGGGGTACTGGTTGAAGAATCATAAGGACTTGGTGAGGCAAGGACAAGGGTTCTTCAGGGTGTAGAGACATCTACTTGGTGAGTAAGGTCTGGTGATTTTTAGGTGGCAGCAGAGAGCAAGAGATCTACTTGGAGTACGGTTGTGTACTTGGTGTACTGACAACGTTGTTACTGATTGGTGGAGGTGAACACCAACTCTATATTGGAGTTGATTGTTAGGACTGTAAGAGAGAGAGGGAAGAAGTCCTTGAGGTGTGGCAAGCCTTTGAGGTGGAGGAAGAAGTGGCATCTTCTTTATTGTATTTTCTTCTGAGTGATTATTAATACAATTGTGTATTGTCTCTCATACCCTGTGTTGTTTCATATTTCTAGTTACTTATTCATTCTGGTTAAATTCTGTGTTTAGTTGCTAATACAAGAGGTAATCATATATACTCTTATTGGTGGAGTAGGATCTTGACACAAACCCTAGTTACATATACTAGGTTCCATTAAATCACTAATTTTCAAATAAATTTTTAATTTTTTACTTGCACACCTAACTCAAAAATTCACTTTAAATTTCAAAATTTTATAGTAATTTTCAAAATAAATTATCTTTCAAACCCTAGTTGCATACACTAGGTCCTATTGATTTTGAGATATCACTTTACATTCTAACATCAAATTTGAAAAATGGATCTCACTTATCTACAAAATTTTCTTACATTTCTTGTAAAATTTAAGGAGACCGTCAATGGTTCTATCATGTACATGAATGACGAAGTTTATCATATATTAGCACAAAGATTCATTATTTGCATTTCATGTTTATGTTTCATAATATGGGATGATGTTAAGAAAGATATTATTAAATATGCTAAGATATATTTTGCATCCCCTCCCTTGGAGCCTCTATCTTGTGCTGAGTCATGTTGCATGGTCTATTGTACCCTTCCCTAGATCACTACCCATCACTAGAGAGCCTAGTTGACACCTTTTGTCCCTCCACCACCTCAACCTATCGATTTTATTTTCTATACTCCCGTAGCTACTACTAGTCCTATATGAAAAGTAGATAATGCAATTAGAGATGTTACTCAGTGTGCCACCATGCCTCCTTAAGCTAGTCAGGAGCCCCACTACCCTCTTATTCCCTCCCATCCCAAGCCCAACCCACCTACATAGGCAGATCTGCATAAGGCATATGATATTATTAATCAATTGAGAAACACTCCAACTAAGATTTCCATGTTATAACCACTTTAGAAATCCAATGTTTCAAGGACATTCTCTATCAGGCACTCACTTTGACTTTTATGCCCATTGATTTAGAGCCTTCTTATTTTATATTAGTGGTTAACATGTTAAAAAATTTAGAATATGTTATTACTTTTGATCATGATGACATGCCATCTCAAATAGTTATTGATCAAAATTCACCACTATTTATACAATCTCAAATCAAAACTAGCATAGTTAAGAGAATTCTAGTTGATAGTGGTTTTGGACTTAATATATGTAATATTACATTCTTACAGACCATAGGTGTAGATATGACATCCATACAAAAATCATATAAAAACATTAGAGGGTTTGATGATATACCATGATAGACATTTGGCACCATTGCTTTGGATATCATGGTAGGACCCAAAACCCTCTCTACACAGTACTAGGTCATGTTAGGTCCTCTTCATTATAATATTTTACTCAGATGACCTTGGATACATGTTATAGGGGCAATTTCTTCTACTCTTCATCAATGTGTTAAGTTTCTCCATGATAGATACTTATACACATGTCCATCAGATAACCAACCATTTAGATATTGTTGGACTATAGAGTCATCTTTGATTATTTCACCAGATGGGACACCTCATATCACAGTTCAACCACCACCTCATTGCATTTCTATTGATTAGATATGTACATATGAGGTTGGAGAGACTATCACTTCTCACATTCCTTCACTCACAGTTATGTCCTCAGCTCTAGATATTCATCTAGTCATAGTAGCTTCAACCATTATAGCTACTCTAGTCATGATTCCTACACCTATTACAATTATACATTCACTAATAATAGTTCTAGCAGTACCAGCTAATTCTATAGATATAGATACTCCATCAATTATAGACACTCTCACAACACCATTGTCTTCTACTACTATAGTTGATGAGACTCCCATCTCAAAATTAGCCCTTGTGGTAAATTTTGAGTTACCATATATACATGATGTTGATACATATTTTTAGGCTTCCTCAGATGATGATACGACACCCACACTCACAAATGACTATTTGTGTGGGTTGTGCTTTACACCAGTAGGCCCAAGAGAGTACCGAGATGAATCTATAGATATTATTACACATCCTATATCACTCTTAGCATCTTTCACTACACTCATTAGGATATACTCTATATTTACAGACACAAACTAATCACTTGGCACATATAGTTCACATGGTCACCTCTATGAATATAGAGCCAATCATTTAGATTTAGGTAAGCAACACATAATATTAGCCATAGATTATGTTATATATGTTACTTTATCATAGATTAATCACTTTACCTACAGTATGACATAGATCTATTAGTAAATTAGCATAGTAGAATGGTCACCCATTTTGTATTTTTCATAAGATCACAGGTCATGATACAAACTCATGTACATTTTTACAGTAGAGATTAGATAAACTACAACTTTAGGGTATTATTTAGATTACAACACCACCAACACTAGCTTCTCCACTTCCACCAAAGTAATCTAATACCAGAGCTAAATGTCCCAGAGGAGAATCGACATCTCCACCACCAGAGCAACCTTTAGTTCACCTTCAAAAGGACACCATGAATACATCATCTGCAACATATAATGATACCTATGATGATTATCTTGAGGCATTTGATGATGGTCATGATCCTTTCCTCTATCTCCCTCCCTAACAAGCTCCATCCTTGGACCCTTTGCCCCCTCCAACTTAGTCTTTAATGTCATTGTGTATATATTTCTTTATTCATATGATTGTAAATAGCTTTATTTCAGTTACTTGTACATAATTTTTCAAAAATTATCTATATATAGTTTCTTATGCTTGATTGTACATAACTCAAAACATATCAAAAACACAAAAACATTTAAATTCATCAAAAATACCAAAAACATTCAAATATTTCAAAATACAAAAACATGCAAATAATCTAAAAACACCACAAATAGTTCAATTGCATACATCATCCATGCTTTACATTTATACTATCATGCAAGACTTACATTCTCTATTATATGCTATTATTTATTGATTTATCTCCATTACCCTGCTTCACTTGATCTTCTTTGAGTATGTGGAGTGACATCTAACTCCTGTGTTGCTTCACACTACCCTTTGAGGGGGCATCCTACTTATACATTTGAGACACACATTGATATACATACCTACTGGGGGCATCTTTTACATGACTACACCATCCTGGTTATGTCATTCCTACACCAAACATTGTAGTTATCATGTTGAAGTACATTACTTACTATATTATATAGATTATTCTATCGACACTGACTAGTATATAGCACTTGTGTATTTATTAGCATATACCTAGTCTTGTATTAAACATGTTTTGCATACTTTCACTTCTTGCTTTGATTAGTTAGATGCGATTGTATTTCCAATTATTACATGCTTTAATTTATAGCTTAGCGTAGTTATATACTTTGCATTTCTCAGTTCCTATTTTGTCTCTTGTATGTGTTTTAGGACATTTTCCAATGTCTTTTGCCTGTACTCTTCTATGCGATTGTGGCTTTCACTCCAACTTTGTTTATTTCAATTGTATGTGTATGTGGCATTTAAACATGCCTTGTATGCTTTCTTTCTAGTTTGAGTGGCATGCATCTATGTTCCTTGTACGCTTGGCCCCTTGGTAACTCTTGTATGCTTCTTGCTTCTTGCCTTGTATGTTTATTGCTTGATTGCTTCTTATTGTTGCAATGCCATGATCCACGTCATGCATTTTTATGCTTTCTTGGATGACCGGATAGACATCATGCTCCATCCATCCTTGACAACTAACAACTAACAACTACAAAATAACATTTTAAGTTTCAATTCAGTACATTACACATGCTACTACATTGGTATATCTATCTAGGCACACTCCTATTCATCTAACAATCTCACATTATAAACCATGCTATATCTTGAGATATCTTGTCAATTATCATTGCTATATCATGTATCTTTGTAGCATAACACACTTGTAAGGTCCTTTATTTTGATGGTAGTCATTGTAGGATCTTCACTCTTACCCTCATAAGAGGGGGAAACAAACTGGGGTTTTGTCACAGAGATTAGAGCTCCTAACAGTCAAAAAAATAGTTTTTAGCACACCCAAAATAGTAACCAGACACCAAACTAGTCAAAGTAGACCAGTTAAATAGTGAGACTATCAAAACAATTACCAGATTTGGCCTAAGACAATAACACCCAATTTCAACTATAACGTTGGTGCCACTAGTGTCCACTTTTGGTGTTCCTATCCAAATAGTAGAAAAACCAAACTTTCCAGAAGTAGGTAGAAAAGTAGGTTTAGCTATAGTTTTGCTCAGTCAAACCAGTCCAAAATCAATAGTTTTTAATACACTTTTGCTTCTAGAATTTAGATATAGGTAGCATCATGCACAACATGATGGCTCTCACTTCTATTTTTAGATATGGTAGTTATTATAAGTTTCAAATCAAAATCCATGTTCTAAACACCAGTGATTGGAGGTAATGTGAGTGGCACATTTATTTTATTTTATTTTTGATTTCAACATTACCTAGGCATTTTTAGTAGTTGTATGCCTTATTCCATCTGTAAGTGGTTGGCATCATTTTATATTGGCTTTCATACAAGCCTAACTTCTACATTTTAGAGTGGCTTTCATAGAAGCCTAGTGTACCAATTTTGAAATGGCTTTCATTCAAGCCTAATCTCCATCTTTTAGAGTGGCCAAGAGTGTCCTACTTTCTAGCATACATTTGGCTATCCATGCAAACATTTTAATAACACATTACATGCATGGGCTTCAATATCCATCTCATACAACATACATTTCATATTGGTATCAGTTCATAGCTTCACTTCATGGGGCAATGATGAAGCTAAAAGTTTAACTAGCCTTTGTATTCTTGAACCACCTATCTAGAGGGATTGGACACAATATCTAAGCATTGATCAACACACAAAAGATCACCTAGCCTCACTTAGTGGGAGATGATGGAGCCAAAGGGCTAACCTTTGCATTTTTGAGCCACTCTTAGGGAATTGAGCACTCATCTTCATTCATGATATTACTCTTGGTTTGACATACATTCAGCACATACCTATTACATCCATCATTACTTAGTAGCATAATAGGTTTTGTATTAGTTTGCATACCCAATGAGGTGTATTCATTCCTTTCTCTACCTCTGTCTCTCTTACCTAGCTTTTATATATTCTTATTTTAGATATAGCATATCTAGTAAGAACTGATCTACTCTTTATTTTCTCTTGTAGATTTACACTTCATAGCATGCTTTCTCTATGCACACCCAACATCACATAGCTTTATGGGTTTCACCCTTGCAGGTAAATTTATGTTAGGGTGTGGAGCTTAAAAGCTTCACCAAGGAGCATTCATTATCAGGTTTGGGTCTACACAGACACTGGCATCGATCAGGAGCGACTGACGTCGGTCACAGGCAGTTGCAGAGATGCCGACGTCGGCAGAGGGTCGGCCGATGGTGGTCACAGACAAACAGCAGGAACTGATGTCAGTTACCTGCGTGTCCAAAAAGCTATTTCCATGGATAGAAGTGAGTGTTTACATGATAAGTTTGAGTTGAAGTCTCGAGCTTGCGTCTCTATTATTGGCATTACTATTTTTAGAGCCCTTGTTCAAGTGGCTTAACTGCTTGTTAGATGTACATGCTCAAGTCTCCTAATTCTATATGTAGAATTAGATCTTCTTAGCTTTGTAGTAGTTATTGTTATAGAGAGTGAATTATTGTAATTCATTGTGTGAGAAGAACAGTACAGAATTGAATCAATCCAGGCTTGTTAGAGTTGATTGTTCTTGAGAGAGAGAGCTCTTGAGGAATAGAGATCTATACATCTAGGAGAGGTGTGGAAAAAAGAAGCTTTCTTCAATTGTATTCCTTTTGTAAAGAGTTTGTTAATACAAGTTTTTAGGGTGTTTTCTTATATCTCTTGTTCTTACTATTATCATTCGAATTACTTGTCAATCTAGTTTAATTCCGCATTTATTGCTGTCACAATTGTAATCTATTGTTGGATTGATGCCCCAACAAGTGGTATCAGAGCCTTGGTTACAGGTTCAGAGCTTGATAATTGGTATCAAAGTTTAGGTTCACTAACAGGTAGTTCAGATCTGTGTAGTGTGTATTGATTACAGGTTCTCACAGGAGTTTTTGCAGGGATTTTTGTTTGAGTGGGAGAAGCAATGGCAGATGAAAGTAAATTGAGAATGGAAAAGTTCAATGGCAAAAATTACCAACACTGGAGAATGCAGATAGAGGACTATCTGTATCAGAAAGATCTCTACTTACCATTAGGAGGTGTTGCAAAGAAGCCCAAAGACATGGAGGATGAAGAATGGGAAGTTCTTGACAGAAAGGCTCTGGGGTCTATAAGACTGAGTCTAGCATCCACTGTGATATTCAATTTATCACAGGCAAAGTCTACGGTAGAGTTGATGACTACGTTAGCAAATTTATATGAAAAACCCTCAGCTTCCAATAAGGTATATCTTATGAAGCAGTTATTTAATTTGCATATGAAAGAAGGTGGATCTATTTCTACTCATCTGAATGATTTCAATGGAATTGTGAATTAGTTAAGTTCAGTGAATATAGTGTTTGATGATGAAATAAAAGCTCTTTTGATATTATGTTCTTTGCCTGAAAGCTGGCATGGCTTAGTAATGGCAGTAAGCAATACTGCATCTGCATCAAATATTTTGATAGTAGAGGATGTTGTTAGTGTTATCTTGAATGAGGAAATACGTAGGAAAAGTACATAAGAGGCATCCGAGAATGCTTTAAGTTTTGAGAGCAGGGGAAGGCAGAAAGAGAAGAGCAAGAAAGACAGATCAGGATCCAAGTTAAAGGGGAAAGGCAGATCTAAATCTAGGAATGGCAGGAAGCCACAATGCTGGAATTGTGGAAAGATGGGGCACATAAGCAGAGATTGTTGGTCAAAGCCTAAGGAGGACAATCAGCACGAATGAAAGGAAGAAGCCAAGATTGCAGGTATTGCACAGGATGCTTTAATTTTCTCTCTGCATAATAATATAGAATCTTGGGTATTAGATTTTGGTGCATCTTTTCATGTTACTCCTAACAGGGAATATTTCAGTGAATATATCCATGGAGATTTTGGAATAGTGTATCTAGGGGATGATGAGCCCTATAAAATAATTGGCAAAGGTAAAGTGCAGCTGAAGATGCAGAATAACAACACATGGGTGTTGAGAGATGTGATGCATGTTCCTAGCTTGAAGAGAAATTTGATCTCTGCAGGAAAGTTAGGGGATGAGGGTTGTACAGTAACTCTCACAGCAGAATCTTGGAAGGTGACCAAGGGTGCACTTGTTATGGCCAGAGGTAAGAGAGAAGGTAATCTCTATTTGTGTAATTGTGTTACTAACAAATCTCCTTCTGTATTATCTACTTCAGATGTGGACGCTAAATTGTGGCACTCAAGGCTTGGCCACATGAGTGAGAAGGGGATGTCAATTCTTAAGTCCAAAGGTATGCTTTCAGATTTAAAAGGCATAGATCTAGAGTTTTGTGAGCATTATGTATTTGGAAAACAGAAAAGGGTTAGTTTTCTCAAAACTGGGTCTACTAAGAAGAGGCACAAGTTGGAGCTTGTTCACACAGACGTGTGGGGATTGGCTCAGGTTGCTTCCATTGGAGGATCACAGTACTATGTATCTTTCATAGATGATGCCACAAGGAAGGTATGTATCTATTGTATTAGAAAGAAATCTGATGTATTTGAGACTTTTAAAGTTTGGAAAGCTATGGTTGAGAATGAAACGGGTAAAAGATTAAAGTGCCTGAGATTAGACAATGGTGGTGAGTTCTGCAGTCATAAGTTCAGAGATTATTGTTACATGCATGGAATTCATAGGCAAAGGATGGTTCCAAGGACACCTCAACAGAATGGTATTGCTGAAAGGATGAACAGGACAATAATGGAGCGTGCAAGATGTATGAGATTGCATGCCGGTTTGCCCTTACAGTTTTGGGCACAAGCTGTTGACACTGCAGTGTACCTGATTAACAGAGGACCCTCTACAGCTCTGGATGGTGGTATTCCAGAAGAGGCATGGACAGGTAAAAAGGTTGATCTCTCATATCTCAAAGTTTTTGGTTGTGAAGCCTTTGTGCATATAGATAAGGAAAATAGAAAGAAGCTTGATGCTAAGTCTATGAGATGCACGTTTATTGGCTATGGCTCAGATGATTTTGGTTATAGATTGTGGAATCTAGAAACTAACAAGGTAATCAGGAGCCGTGATGTTGTTTTCAATGAAAGAGTGATGTATTGTGATCAGCTAAGGAAGTTGAATCAGTCTGAGCAGAGCAATGGTGAATTGGATGAGGTGAAATTCCAAGATGAGCTCGCGGGAAAAAGAAATAATCACTTGCAGGAAAACACAGAGACCGACGTCGGCAGGTTAGGAACCGACGTCGGTAGGACAGAAACTGGCATCGGCCATATAGAGACCAACGTCAGCCGTACAAGTACCGAGGTTGGTCAGGCAGAATCGACATCGGTCAGTAACAGGTCTACAGGTGACTGAGGTCGGTCACTGTCAGAGAATTTGGGTGGACAACGTGTTGTGGACGAGTCTCAGACACCCATCAGGAGGTCAGAAAGGGTGAGTAAGCCTCCAATTAGATATTTTCCTTTATTTTATTTATTGCTAACTGATGGTGGAGAACCAGAGAGTTTTGAAGAAGCAATACATGTGGAGTCCAAGAGTGAGTGGGAGCGTGGCATGGTTGAGGAGTTGGAGTCCTTAAGAGAGAACCAAACATGGGATTTGGTTGAATTGCCAGCTGGTAAGAGAAAACTTAAGAATAGATGGACCTATAGCTTGAAGGAAGGTGAGAATGGACAGATGAGATACAAGGCCAGATTAGTGGTAAAAGGATTTGCACAAAAGCCAGGTATTGACTTTGGTGAGATTTTTTCTCCTGTTGTTAAAATGACTTCAATAAGGGTTGTATTGTCTTTGGTTGCTTTTGAGGATTTGCATCTTGAGCAGCTAGATGTTAAGACAGCATTTCTTCATGGAGATTTGGATGAGGAAATTTATATGGAATAGCCAGAAGGATTCGAGGTCAAGGGTAAGGAGAAGTTTGTGTGCAGATTGAAGAAAAGCTTGTATGGCCTCAAGCAAGCTCCTAAGCAATGGTACTTAAAATTTGACAGGTTTATGACTGAGCATGGCTACAGTAGGTGTCAATCAGACCATTGTGTGTATTTCAAGAGATTTGATAATGGTAGATATATTATTCTATTGTTGTATGTAGATGATATGCTGGTTGCAAGATCTCACATGCAGGATATCTTAGAGCTTAAAGTGAAATTAGCTCAAATGTTTGCTATGAAGGATTTGGGAGTAGCAAAGAAAATCCTTGGCATGAGCATTAAGAGAGACAGGAAAAATCGCGGGTTGATATTGTCTCAAGAAGATTATGTAGACAAGGTGTTGAAACGGTTCAATATGCAGGATGCTAAACCAGTAAGTACACCTTTGGCTGGACATTTTAAGTTGAGTAAAGAACAATGTCCTAATTCATATGATGAGGTAGAGTACATGAGTAAGGTTCCATATTCTTCCACAGTAGGGAGTTTGATGTATGCAATGGTGTGTACTAGACCAGATATTGCCCAAGCAGTGGGAGTGGTAAGTAAGTATATGGCCAATCCAGGTAAGGAACATTGGAAAGCAGTTCAGTGGATCCTTAGATATTTGAGAGGAACCAGCAGTAGGCACTTGTGCTATGGAGGTTCAGATACTTCTCTACATGGCTATGTAGATTCAGATATGGCAGGTGATTTGGATGGCAGGAGGAGCACTATAGGTTATGTTTTCACTGTAGGTGGAACGGCGGTTAGCTGGATATCTAAGTTGCAGAAGGTTGTTGCCTTGTCAACTACAGAAGCAGAGTATATTGCAGCCACAGAAGCTAGCAAGGAGATGATATGGATGACACGGTTCATGGATGAGCTTGGTAGGGAGCATGAGAGTTGCAGATTGTATAGTGACAGTCAGAGTGCAATCCATTTGGCTAAGAATTCAGCTTTTCATTCAAGAACAAAGCACATACAGCTAAGGTATCACTTCATACGACAGGTATTGGAAGATGGTGAGTTGAAGCTAGAGAAGATCCATACAGATAGGAATCCTGCTGATATGTTAACCAAGCCAGTTACAAAGGAGAAGTTGAATCTTCATTCAACTTCTATTGGTCTTCATGATTGAGTTGAAGATAGAGGAGCTAGAAGATGTTGCTGTACAGGTACTGGTGCAGCTATTTTATCTCCAAGTGGGAGATTGTTAGGGTGTGGAGCTTAAAATCTTCACCAAGGAGCATTCATTATCAGGTTTGGGTCTACATAGACACTGGCATCGGTCAGGAGCGACCGACATCGGTCACAGGTAGTTGCAGAGACGTCGACGTCGGCAGAGGGTCGACCGATGGTGGTCACAGACAAACAGCAGGAACTGATGTTGGTTACCTGCGTGTCCAGAAAGCTATTTTTGTGGATAGAAGCGAGTTTTTGCATGATAAGTTTGAGTTGAAGTCTCGAGCTTGCGTCTCTATTATTGGCATTACTATATTTAGAGCCCTTGTTCAAGTGGCTTAACTGCTTGTTGGATGTACATGCTCAAGTCTCCTAATTCTATATGTAGAATTAGATCTTCTTAGCTTTGTAGTAGTTATTGTTGTAGAGAGTGAATTATTGTAATTCATTGTGTGAGAAGAACAGTATAGAATTGAATCAATCCAGGCTTGTTGGAGTTGATTGTTCTTGAGAGAGAGAGAGCTCTTGAGGAATAGAGATCTATTGAGAGATCTATACATCTAGGAGAGGTGTGGAAGAAAGAAGCTTTCTTCAATTGTATTCCTTTTGTAAAGAGTTTGTTAATACAAGTTTTCAGGGTGTTTTCTTGTATCTCTTGTTCTTACTATTATCATTCTAATTACTTGTCAATCTAGTTTAATTTCGCGTTTATTGCTATCACAATTGTAATCTATTGTTGGATTGATCCCCCAACAATTTAGGTATGCTTTTTATTTGTCTTTTATCCTAATATTTTGCTTTGTTGCATCACTTGAACAAAAGAAGGGCAAATATAGTTATATATAATGTAAAAATTGGTAATTTGAGCATGGATAATGACACCCAACCCATAGGTCCCTATTTCTTACTCTCGTAACCCTCTTAGGCTTATTTTTACTAATTTTGAGTCATATGTAGCCTTATAGACTTGGTTTTAGCTCACCTAGACTACTCTTTCCAAGACAAATCCATCCCTGTAGGTCCCATCTACTCAAGATAGTAGTGTCACACTTGGACTATAGCACTGGTACCACTCATATTTGCTTTCGATGCTCCTATCCAAATCCATTTATGGCCCCAATAGTCATTTCCTTCTAGTTCCCCATCCTTCTCCTTATCGACTTAATGTGAACACATTCAACCCATGACCAATAAATCCATATAAAAGCCCATTCAAAGATCATTTGGAAAGGGTTAGTAATTATCACTAAGCAAGTAAGAATACAAGCAAGACTACTCAATCAATCTTCCCTATTCTTTGCATATAACCAACCAATACACTTAAATGCTTATTTAAATCCCTATACTAGTCTTTAACCACCTAAAACACATCTAGTTTATCATTCTACATCTTCATACACACAATTTCAGAAAGCAAACCAAGTGGGAGAAATACATATGGCTTGATCCCTCTTTGGAGTATTGGTATGTAGGCAACGTTCCTACATAAGAGGTGTAATCCACGTCTAGTGAATCTTACACACACTAACCCTCCCCCATCTTTATATAAATTGATCAAATCATAATGGAACATAGGGTTTGAAGAGGGAATATAATCTACAAGGAACTCTACAGACTTCTATCTACCTAAACTTCACGGACAGGGTCACACATACCTGGTGAACAAAACTCAAAAGCTTAGATCTTGAATACAATAGTGGTAGAGGTGGACTACAAATTCATTGCCACTCCTATCCAATTTTGGTTCTCCTATCCAATCATAAAATGAAGGTCAGATCTCAATTTGTGATAGTGTCCCAATCCTGCACAGTGAATATTAGACCTTGTCTCAACCATATCAGTCAGTTTCCATCTAAGTCTTCTTTTCTATCTCTTATTACTATTTTTATAAAGATCAAAATTGAAATTTAATTGACACAAATTAGTGACTTAATTATTTCATATTTATTTACTAATTTTACTACTCAGACCCTTTAACTAAATTAGGAATAATACACTAATATTCCCAAAATTGTTAAATCACCAAACAATGTTTAAATGGAACATGTAATAGTTGTGGTGGTTTGTCAAATTTAATGATTTGCATACATGAAGAAATTTCACATGAATTTGGAAAGTAACTAGTTGATTATAAGAAGTACAAATCTGTAAAGCATGTGTTAAAAGAAGGAAAAGAGTCATCAAGATGTGAATTAGTTATGACCAAAGTTTTTGTATATGATTTCATGTTTGAATTCAAGAAGAATATTATCTATCAATATGAAAGACACACACATAAATCAAAATGGTTAGATAATCAATTCAAGGTATGCAAGGATAAATTCCTAGTTGGCACCATTCTTTTGATTGTGGACTTTTCTGAGAACTACACACTACAACCATAGAATGAGGTTCAATCGCAATACAATAATGCTATTCAAGTTGGAATTTTTGTTCATATTACATTCAGACATGCACCTGATATCACAAATGATAACATAAATATTTTGAGGGAGTACCACTTTTATATGAGTGATGATAGATCACATTTTATAGAATTTATCTAGGGTTGTTTTGAGTAATTTTATATAAATATGAATGCAAGAGAAATCATGTTTGATACACACTATATTTGGTCAGACAATTGTGTAAGATGGTTTAATAATTCTTGAATGTTTTACTGGTTAAGTAGAATTCATAATAAGAATGGTTTTCAATAGTTTTGGATCTTGTTTGATTATGGGCATGGAAAAGGGGAACATGATGGTGTAGATGCATGTGTAAAAATATCTCTTAAAAGAGAGTAGGCATAACACAAAAATAGTGATAATTTGATCAATGATACAAGTATTGTGACTTGGTATAATGAAAATATTTATCATGGATCGGATAAACATTCTCATATATGAAGATTATTTTGGTTAATAGAGGGATAACATAAGGCAATATATGAATATTTTAGTACAATACTTGGATCGAGTGTTTTACACTCCATTCAAAGCTCAAATTCAAGTTCATGAACTATTTATATGAGGGATATGGCATGTTTTTGTTTTGTATGTATGAAATTTAATTGGAATGAATGTGAGTCAAAATAATGGGTTGATGAATAGTATTTTAGACCCATATCACCTATAGAGAGTAGCCATTCACTCCAACAATTGATAGAACATGAAATGGCATCATCAGTTGACTTTGACCACATTTCATATATTGTGCAATCAGGTATAATTTATTCTTTAATTAAATATGAAACCTTAGTTAAATATTAGTGATATCTATTTTTTTCCTAGATGTGCTTAAATTTTGATTATAATTTAAATGTAGGACATGTTTTTTCAGTCATTACACTTGAGTACAATGATGAGGGAATAGACTACTACTTGTGTCATTGTGTAGAGGCCAAAAAACAATGATTACAAATGTTATGGATAGAGAAGAGCTAGTTTATCCCATTAGATCTGTAGTGGTTACCGGAACTTACCTTCATAGGTACTATCATAAAAAAAAAAAAAAAATTATTATTTGATAACTTTGAAACACACATGGTGGTGCTTCTTTATTCAAATCTGGGTATTGCTACAAAAATTCAAATGATCAAATATCATGGAAAGCGTCACAATAGAACATTATGAAAAGTGTGTGAACCTGACCACAAAGTGATTTTTGAAACACTTACACATAGATTTGATTCTAAAGGTATGTTAGATTGAATTGGTAAGTTTATCCATTATTTTAAATTAATATAGTAAAGTTATTTGATTCAATATATTGTCTCTTTCAATTATTTTATCATTATGAGTTTATTTTTATTTTAAAATTTGACTAATAATTTTAAGTTAGGTTAGTGTCACCAGATGATCTTCTACCTTCATGTTTTTAGTGTCATGAGTAGATAATATTATCTCCTTGAAATGAAGAGAATCCAAAAAATAATTCATATTAATGTTATCTACCTTAAGCAAATAGGTTTTCACCTCTCAATTTGTCTTTTTAATAAACATGAAAATAGTCTTATCTATGCCTTAATTATGGTCTCAAATTAAAGAGAAACCTCCTGGAATCTCTTAAAGGACTCATCCATTCATGTGTAGGATCTGACTATTCATCTCTAGCCCTCACGATTCTCTTGCAATGCACAATAAAAGTTTTCTCATTTTGTACACTTAGGGACGAGTGTATTCTCTTAAGGGACACATATGATCAAATGCAACCTTCAATTTTGGGGCCTGACTAGGACTATACAATTAACATTCTATACTTAAAATGGCTATCCAAATATGTCTATATAGATGGTTCATCGATCGGGCTAATGAATCAAAATATACAACCCCTACTGACTAATGTTTAGCCCATTTTGAGAGATTTAGCTATGAGAGAAACCTCATTACTGCATTTCACCCAGTTTAAGTTAGAGATAATCATTTTAGGATATCTTAGATGACTCATCATTATATGTGTATAATCTAATATTTTATCTCTAGCCCTCATGGTTCTCTTACAACACATGATGGAAGTTTTCTCATTTTGCACTCTCAGGGACAAGTGGATTTTCTTAAGGGATGCATCCAATCAACTAAAACCATTAGTCTTGGGGCCCAGTCGAGACCAAAAAATGGTCATTCTAGCCTTTAAATGCCTACCCAAATGTGTTCACATAGATGATTCATTGATTGGGCTAATGAGTCAAAATATATGACTCGCATCGACCAACTTTTGACCTATTATAAGAGATTTGGCTGTGAGAGAAACCTCATTTCCACATCTTACCCAACTCAAGTTAGAGATAATTCTCCTAAGATCTCTTAGAATACTCATCCACTCATGTATAGGAGATGACGGTTCATCTCTATCCCTCACGTTTCTCCTGTAATGCGCAATAGAAGTTTGTTGATTTTACACACTCAAGGATGAATGAATTCTCTTAAGAGATACATCTAATCAACTACAACCTTCACTCTTGGGTCATGACTGACATTAGATAATGTTTATTCTAGCCTTTAAATACCTATTCAAATGTGTTTACATAGATGGTTCATTGGCGGGGCTAACAAGATAGAATATACGCCCCCCCCCCCCCCACATTGACCAATTTTTGGCTCATTTTGAGAGATTTAATTGTAATAAAAACCTCATTACTACATCTCACCTAGCTTGAGTTGTATATAATCCTCATAGGATATCTTAGAGGACTCATTCATGAATGCATAGGATCTAAAATTTTGTCTTTAACCTTCATGATTCTCTTACAATGTTTAATAGAAGTTCATTTATTTTGCACACTTAAGGACAGGTGGATTCTCTTAATAAATACGTCTGATCAACTATAACCTTCACTACTAGGGCCCAACTAAGATTGAATAAGGACTACATATATGGTTCATTGATTGGGATAATGAGTCATAGTATATGGCCCCTATTGAACAACTTTTGATCTGTTATACAAGATATGGCTGTGAGAGAAACCTCATTGCCACATCTCATCCATCTCTAGTTAGATAGAATCCTCATAGGATTTCTTATATGACTTGTATATGCATGTGTAAGAGCTAAAAACTCATCTTTATCCCTCATGGTTCTCTTGTAATGCATGATAAAAGTTTGCTTATTTTGCACACTCTGAGATGAGTGAATTATCTTAAGGGATGCATCCAATCAACTAAAACCTTCTATTTTAGGGCCTAATCAAGACTGGATAATGGCCATTCAATCCTTAAAATGCTTATCCAAATATGTCCATGCAAACATTTCATTGATTGGGATAGTGAGTTAGAATATACGGGCCCCACTGACCAGCTTTTAACCCATTCTGAGAGATTTAGCTACGAGAAAAACCTCATTATTGCCTTTCATCTATCTTGAGTTAGATAAAATCCTATCAAATTATCTTAGAGGACTCATCCTTGCACATGTAGGATATAATGTCTCATCTCTATCCCTCATGATTCTCCTAAAATGTGTGACATAAGTTTGCTCATTTTGCACACTCAAGGATGAGTGGATTATTTTAAGGGATGCATCCGATCAACTTAAACCTTCACTCTTGGTGCCTGAACAAAACTAGATAATGGATGTTATAGCCTTAAAATCTCTATTCAGATGTGTTTTCATAAACTTTCCATTGATTTGGATAATGAGTCATAGTATACGACCCGTGATGACCAAATTTTGACCTATTCTAAGAGATTTGGCCACATAAAAAATACCATTGCTGCATAACATCCTTATCTAGTCAGATAAAATCCTCCTAAGGTTTATTATAGGAATAATCTATGCACATGTATGATCTGATGATTCATCACTATCCCTCATATTTCTCCCATAATATGTGATAGAATTTTGCTCATTTTGCACACTCAGGGATGAGTGGATTCTCTTAAGGGATGTGTCTGATCAACTACAACCTTCACTCTTGAGGCCTAATCGAGATCAAAATAATGTCCCTTATAGAATTAAAATTCCTATTCAAACATGTTTTCATATATGGTTCATCTATTATTATAATGAGTTATAGTATACAACCCCCACCGACTAACTTTTGGCCCATTCTAAGAGATTTGGTCATGAGATAAACCTCATTGCCACATCTCATTCATTTCAAGTAAGATAAAATAATCATGGGATTTATTATAGGACTCATTCATGCATGTGTAGGAGCTGATGAATCATCTCTAACCCTCATGGTTATGTTGTAATGCACGACCAAAGCTGGAGGAGGATCTGATGGCTTGTCTAAAGCTTTGAGTTGCCTGAAACATGAAAGGTAAGGTGTATAGGTATTAAAAACAAACTGAATCCATGATAGGATATTTATTACCAAAAATACACTATATACACCTTGATGGATGATTCTCTTACATCATTTGATGAGCTTTGGTACTTCTTACTCTTTCACTTTGAGCACACTCTTTCTAGGTCTAATTTTCAATGAATTTCTTATAAATTTTCAGTTAGACTATCACTAAAAGATTCCAGATTGTCAAGGGAGTTCTAATTTGTGAGAAATAAATCATAAAATAAAAATTTATGAGTCAAATCTTTCCATAATACTTTAATATTATACACTTTAATATATAGAAGAAAGTTTTTCTTAGCTCCATTTTTTTCAAATGCTCTTCTTTGTATAGATGACTATTTTTTAATTTTTAAATATCTTATCAATAAATATGGTTTTGGTAAGTATGTAAGATTATATTATTGATTTCAAATGAGTAATAAACCAATTTAAATTTTTTATTTCTTAAGAGATTAGGTCCAAAACTCTAAAACCCTATTTTAGGTTCTAGGCCTAATAGATCACTCAATAAGTCAAAATAATAAATCCACATTTACATACCCTAAAATATACTTTCTTAAGGTTATTCAATAATAAAAAAAGGGAATAAATATTCCAAATATATATTTTACATCATTAACAAGAAATCTTACCCTAATCCATACTTGACTATCTTTGAAAATAGGCAGTCTAAAACTCAGTCTTCAATTACAGAAGCTAAAAGATGTTTCGATGATTGAAACCAATTTGAATACTTGCCTTAATAAACCTACAATATACATACCTAAATTGAGGGGGTTTCACTAGTTATAAATAATATTAAAGGTCTTTTTATACATGAAACTCTATTTTACACCTAGTAAGCCTAATGCACTAATTTATATGAGTTTCAAGTAGCTATAGAGACTGTATACACACAAAAAATAAGGTATACAAGGTTTTTAATGAAATAAATTCAACCCAAGAACAAACCCAATCCATAATTGGATAAATAACCTTCATTCATATAATGAAAAACATGATTACACAAGATTAAAGCAATATATATCTTTTAATAACAATAAATTTTGCATTACAGACCTTATTATGAACTATCAAATTGTGCATCAATCTCTCTAAATCATTAATGATGATTCTTATCCTTCTCAAGATTAAATTAATCCTTATGCATATCCCTTAGTTAGGAAGTATGTTTATCTCTTTATTACAACCAACTAAACTTAACAATTTGCTAAAATTGTCTCAGATTCTTCTTCATTTGCTTGGGTTTTTTTAGCAAATTGACTAACAAACTATTTTTAGACCCTATGGATAACCATGATATTCAAGACCTTATGGACAACTATTATCTTCTATATAATTAGAACCCTTTCTAGACACGTAGAACACCATTCTAAACCTACTAGACTCTTAATAATTTATAATGCATTACAATTTATCCACAACTTTACATATTCATATTTGAAAATTCAAACTAAACTTTTGGTGGGGAAACACCAAAGTACCATCTAGGATCTATATTTCACTCTTTGAAGGCCAAGCAAGGCCTCTTATTGAGTAAATGCAACTATAGGACCTCTATGACACTTAAACAAGGACCTTATTTATGGTGGTATGATGCTCCTTCATCATCACTAAACCTCCTAACAACTATGATGAAGTACAACTTATAATATTTACATCCTTGAAATTGATCACAATTCCACTTACATCATAATTACAAATTGATATTTAATTAAATGCAAATGAAATAAGTAAATACTATATTTCTCCTCCATCACTAGACCTCCTAACAACTATGATCAAGTACAACTTATAACATTTACATTCCTAAAATTAATCACAAGTCTACTTACATCACAATTGCAAATTGATATGTAATTAAATGTACATGGAACAAGTAAATAGTAAACTGTTCCTGCATCACTAGACCTCCTAACAACTATGATCAAGTACAACTTACAATATTTACATGTCCATGAAATTTATCACAAGTCCACTTACATCACAATTTTAGATTGATAGGTAGTTAAATGTAAATGAAACAAGTAAATAGTAAATATCACATGTAAATGTAAAATATATATAATGATGAAGCACCTAACATAGAGATTAATGTGAATTTTTAAAACCCCATATGAAGTAATAATGATCATTAACCAATAATATGTGTAAACATTAAATGATCAAAATAGAAAATACGCATAGGTAAAGGAATCATATTATCGAATAGTATATATGTGATACATGCAAAGTTATATGTCATAATTCAATATAAACAATAGGACATATATCAAGAAAAAATGGAGACCATAACATGTACATATACAATATTTTCATATAGGCATACAATGTGGGTTATATCGACATACAAAATTGATTATGCCTGCAACGATACCCCTAGCACAACAATTGGATATCTTGCTCCTAATTATCTCCAAATATATTATGCTTTGTTGGCATAGATGCAGATTCAGGGGCATTGGATGCCTCAATATGAGGAGAGGATCTATTATTAGCATGTGAGTCATCTCTTATTTCATCAACAACCACTAAAAAAAAAATTTCCTGCACAACATATAAAATATAAAAATTAATGCATTAAAATTGTATATTGAAAATTTAATAAATTTTTCAAGAACAAAAATTTGTAAAATGATTATACATTCACTATATTCCATCTAAATGGTTGTTTAGGGATACAAAACTACATATACACCCATGATGAGGAATCCTATGAAGCATACATATATCATTATATCTAAATGTGCATATAGATATGTAAATATGACATGGAATATCATTGCTTAAAGTTAAAAATAATTTTACTATGTTTTCACCAGTTTTCATCCTTAAATCATGACCTACTACAGAGAGTGAATCCTTTGATGTAGCTACAACATCAAAAAAACCTTCTCCTCATCCATGAGGGGTGCCCATAACATCCCTCATCATCTATAAAACCAATAAATGAATAATGTGTGAATCTGATAAACATGATAAAAATCTATGACTATAATATATATCTTAAAACATAGTTTTTTGTTCAAAGGATAATAAACATACATGAATAAATATGTAATTTAAAAGTTTCATATGTAATTTAAAAGTTTCTAGAGTTTTAAAATCTTTACAAAGGTGTTTATCCCAGGCTTTTTCCCCTCTTAATTTTTATAATCAAAATTTAAAAGTTTCATTCGATCAAAATAAATATTCATAAACAATTTCCATCCAAAACCTAGAGAATTTTCCTCCAAGATTCCTTTTCCCTCTAGCATCCCTACAGACACTAGACGTGTTCCAAGTAACATTGCACCATAGAAAGTGGGCATGCCTCAAGCACCTCCCACTTCCATTAGGAACCCAATATCTTAAAATCACCATGGAAGGTGGACCAACCTCAAGCACATCATATCTCTATTGGTGACTTTTAACTCTCACACACTATCGAACTAGACGTGCTCCAAACACCTCCAGGTTCGATCAAAAGGAACGTGTGCTCTAAACACCTCTAGGTTTTGCCAGCTTCCATAGTTGGCTATTCAAATGATTTTTTGGTGATCCCCATGCCTCCTAAAGAGATGAAGTTAAAATCAAAGGGTCCTAAAGCAATTTCTTCCCTGGAATCTAACCTCATGGAGATCAATGATAAAAACTTAGGTCATATTGACCTAAGAGACTTTTGGGATAGGATTAGGGTAAATTTCAAGAATGACTAGATATAGAGTATTTATGACTCTAGACTCCCACAAGCTACAAATTTTCCCTTGACTATTAAAAGTCCTAAATTGATCTTGATAATAGTTCAGTATTATGACCCTGATAGGAGATAGGTATACAATGATAAATGGGAAAAGATCCTAGACCTTGACCATGATTACATCAACACAGTATTTGCCATTCTTGATTTTGAGAGTTATTTGGATATAACTCCCCAAACATCTATATAATTCTCTGAGGAGAAGAGAGATGGATGTTAGAAAATAATCAACAATTAGTGGCTTAAGACCCCTAAACACTCTTCCACTAGATTTCCCAAGACAATGTATAGGTAAGATTTCATAGAAAATGTAGGAGATGTTATAACATTACTACATAGAGTCATTATTAGTCTTGATGCCCAGTGATACAAATAATGGATGTATCAATATATTTGGACTATATGAGAGAATAAGTAGTATATATATTTGGTGCAGGTAATCGGTGATTCTCTCCATCAACAATTATTGGAGGTTCAAACCTCTAATTAGTTTCACATGACATCATATGTTGTTTACATCTTAGCTAAGGGGATATATTTCCCAGGCCTGAATGTGGTACCTAAAGAAATAAGAAAAGTGTACAACTACTACCCTGACCTCACCTTTCAGGCTATTAAACAACAATTTAGAACATTTAATGATGCTTTCATAAATAACATCATTACCATGCTTGATTTAGAGCTTAAGAAGGAAAGGTTTTCTAGAGAATCAAAAGAGGAAATTACTAAATGGGGATCATTCTTTATACAATTCCCCACATATTCCTATATTAGGGAAGTAGGCTTCAGTGGTTGTCCCTACACCTTTCCCCATTATGTAAGTGAGAAGTGGGAACTATTGGAATTAGTGAGGCAGCTATTGGGTGCCCATAAAATCCTATCAGATAGACATAAGGTATGGATCCACTTCCTTATTTATATTGGCTATTATACATACCAAACTCTTTTGAAGGCCAAATGTGTAGAAGCAAAGATGAACCAAGTAACATTAAAGACCCTAGAGTCTATGCCATACTTTGACCCTTATGGTAAAATCACACATGCATTAGATTTGGCATCATATGAACATGTGCCATACTATAATATTATTGAGAGGATTGTGATGATGAATAAATGGTTAGGATGAGGGACTATTTAAGAATGTCCCTAAAGCAGATAAAATATTATTACCTAGTACTGGTTCCTAACAACTTGGAAGATGATACTTCTAGAGTGGATATATTATACCTCACCCAAGTCATTGTGAAACCCCTACCACCATTTAGGTGGTCAATTCTTGAATATTTCTCCCTATTTGATAGGAAAACCCATGCCATTAATAGGACTATTAATTGGCTAAGAAGTAAAGGGGTGAAAATCATAAGAGAGACCATAGGAGTCAAGGAAAAACTCCTAAAATTGAAAACTAAGGGTATAACATCAATAGTAGAGGGCCTTGGTGAGTCATCAATGAGACCTAAACAAAATAAGAAAAGGAAAACTAAGACTAAGGCTAGTAAAAGAGAGTTAAGTAAGGAAAGGGAAGCTACAGATGAACCCATAGATCTTTCACTAGAGGAGACATCACCAACATCACAAGGTTATACTACCTCAAATCCTATAACACTAGCTCATATAGCCATTGTTCCCCCTTCTCCTACCCCTATAGTTCATGAGGCTTCAACACTTCCACCAGCTGCTTCTCCTCTTCAAGCACCCTAGATTCCCATTGTATCATAATTTGTAGCTCCCCTCCCTCCACTCATTCCCTCTTCATCTACCACTCTACTCACATCAATTATCTAAGTAAAAATAATACCAATAAGTCTAGGGAGCACTCAGGGTCCCCCTATAGTAGGAGTCCAAATTCCTACTCCATCTTTCCTTCCTCTCACCTCTCCTTTCCCATTAGATTCACTCCCACTTTATACTCCATTCATAATTCATTTTTCATCACCATTGATTCCCACCACCACTCAACAATACATTACCTCATAGTCAATTATCTTGACTACCATTCTATAGGTCACTCCAACCTCCGGAGTGACTATTATTCCATCCTCTCAACACACCATTTTCACCTCACCAACCCAAATGGCCCAACGCACCTAATCAATAAATTTAGTGCCTTGGCTTCCACCCTTCCACTAGTTCCTAAATTCAAAATTCCCGCTTCCATTGCACCACTCTCCCCTATTTCCACTATTTCATCCATGCCATCAGTTGATCTTAGAGAAACTAAAACACCTAGTGAAGTAATGGGTTTTCAAGATATTGGTAAGGATAAGTCTACATAGACACCTCCTGAGTAGTCTACAATGTCACCTTCTCAGGACTCTTCATTGGTCACAGTGTCAGCTAGTGTAGCTACATCAATTAAAGATTATTTGGTGACCATGTTAGATACATAAAAGGATACCTCTAGTTGGTTATCCTAATTAGTAGGAAAAAATAAGAAGATAATGATTGAACCCAACACCTTGGACTTCAGAATGTTAGAAGTCAAGAAGAAGACAAAATCTACTCCCAAAACCCTCTCGAGAACATTCACTAATAACAACAAAGAGAGATATATGGAGATTGTAGTTTCCCTACTAGATAAACCAAAAGAAGATCTTGTGATAGTAGATTATCAGGTCTCTCAAATATACCTAGGTCAACAAATGAAAGAAGGGATTAAGCATGATGTATAGTCAAGTATCAACTCTCTCTTCTAGATAATTGACCATGATAAAGCCACCAAGGATGAACTCAAAAGGAAGATTAATTAATTGATTGAAGAACTCAACCAATTCATAAAGCCTAGTGAAACATCATAGCAACCATAAGTAATGCAACCAATTATTATAGATCAAGCTACAATTGATTCTGCATGAGAGATTGCTCACAAGGGAAGGACTATTAAAGAATGGTCTAAGGAACTGATTACAAGTGGAAATAGGGCCCTCACATCAATGCTACAACACTATGGCATCATCATGGAGAGGAAGAAAATTATGAAAGCACATATTGGTAGCTATGATGAAGAAATTCAAACTCTAAACTTGTATTATCCTAAGTTGATAGCCATAAAGTCAATAGATATGAATACCCTCATTATTGAGAATATATTAAAGAACTCTAGTGAGCATGAGGAATTACACAGGGCTACCCAATTTTGGATATGAATATTGATTGAGTCTACTAATCGAGCCAAGAAGGCTCATGATAAAGATATTGATGTGTTCTATGAAATTGATGGCATGATGAATTTAATGTCATGCCAACCACTAGATGATACTAGCAGTCTCTACCAAGTAGAATAGGTTAAGGAGAATTTTAAGGGAATAGTTGAAAGGAGTCTAGAAGGGACACAATCTTTATTTTAATTTTAATTCATAGGTTCATTAACTATGAGAAGGTAATTAATCGAATAAGAACCGAAATGTAAGATATCAGGGCCTTCCAAAGAGAGTTATTTGATGCACATGTAGATTGCCTAACTTTTAACATTTACTCCTACAGGCCAGATGAAAAATGAATATAATAAATATTCAAGGCCTTTGATGCGTACTCAAAGAAGCAATGAGTAGAAAGTGACAAGAAAGATGAAACTAGCTTGAAGAAAGCTGAAGCTAGCCTAAAGACTGATTAAATTTTCCCTCTCTTTTGAATATCTTAAAATCTTGATATCATGTGTAGTTTCATTTTGAAGATATTTTAATTGTAATATGTTATTACAAAGTAAGGTTGTATATTTTTTGTAACTCTTTTAAAGAAACAAAAAACATGTATTTTTCACTTTATATCTTTTAAATATGGAAGTTGTAAAAATCAAGTTGCAAATTGCACTTTCTATATTGATTAATGTAAAATGAAAAAATGCAAGTTATAAAATCAAAATGCACTCCCCCATTTTTGTAAAAAGTGGTTAAGGCTTGAATGTTAAAAGTCTCACTTTAATCTTGCATGCTAGGGTTTGTATGTAAAAGATATTTGAAAAATTATTTTCAATATTATCTTTTATTTTTGAAGACCAAGTTCTTTTTTTAAGACCGCTTCTTGCATGGGGAGTTGTTTCTAGCTATCATCCAAGAAGCCTTGCATGAAGTATCCAAATATGCCAAGACCACATATAGATCAACACAAAACTTATGGATGCCATTTTCCATCTATTCCATAAGTTTAGAAGCAACAAAAGAAGAGGAACTTTCCCCTTTTGCATGAGGGTTTTAGAATTGCATTATCTCCTTCAAATGGGTATTAAATTTATGTTAACTACATCTCATCTGTGAGAGATTTTGTATAAAATGGGTAGACCCCATGGCCCAATTTATATTTTTGTTGTTATTAATATTTTTCTACATTTTGAATGTATTTGCTACAAGTTATAGCCTTTAGATATAAATAAATTTAGTTTTGCCTTTCTTGTCTTTGGAATCTCTGTGTCATACAAGTTATTTAATTCTTTATGGAATTTTTTATCATTTGTTTTAGTTTCAAGATAAATCATCTGTAGTTTTTGTGTCCTCTTGATTACATTATTTGAAATAAATATCTTTTCCCTTTATTGAAGATTAACTAAAAAATTGCCTCTGATTTCCAAATTTGCATAAGTATGTGCTTAACATAAACTCAATATCCTTTTTTACCTATTGTGCTTTTTAATCAAGCATCTATATCCACTATATAAATTTGGTGCAATCACCTTATTTCTAGTTTTTTACAAATTTCAATTCTTCAACCTTTTTCCTGTTAGAACCCTAGTTTAGGATCTAAAAAGCACTAAAGAGTGAGATTTTCACAAGACTGACATCTTATCAATTTGCACTATATTTTAGTGAGAGGAAGTTGGCCTTCTCTGAAGATTAACCTCAAATTTTCCAAGGTCCCATGGCTTTGGATGTTTTTCCACTATTTCATTAGGGACTTACACAATAAGAGACATAATCAAGACAGGTGCAATCCTATGTGATAATAGTTTTTGGCACGCCTAGTGGGACCTAAAAATTACACAAATATTGGTGCTAGTCTCATCAAATATTGTATGAGTTTCATGTAATATCAAAGCATATGGTGACTCCACTGGCTTTTGAACTCATGAGCTCAAGGTGACATAAGCCAAGCAAACAAACAAGATCAACTACGAAAGGTAAGAGGGCTTATTTTTTAGAATTATCATTTCCATCAAAGAAAATAACAAAACTGGTCACCCTTCAACCTTAGGTATACCCCACGGTTTAATTCCCATCCCCTTTAGTCACTCTAGTCAGTTCTATAGCCCTCATAATGGCTAGAAATCAAAATTTCTTAGCTTTTAATATAAGTAGTCTAATCATTTTGGCCTAGCATGATGATATACCAATCTTAGCCTTAAATAGTCTACCATATTTTATTATTGAAACTTATACCACCACTTCAGAGCATATAAAAGACATCGATAATCTCTGTTTAATTCATAATGTGGTCGAAGATAGTGTTATAATCAAACTCCTAGTATCTTCTTTTAAGGGGAAAGCTTTATAATGGTATAGAGGTCTCACTCTCACCTCAATTAGAGTTTGGGATGAGTTAGGTGATGTAATGTTCTCCCATTTTGAGAACAAGTGTGACCATCTTTCTTTGGTTGAATAGTTCACTGCTATTCAATGATCCCCTCATGAAAAAATGACTAACTATAATTATTGCTTCTAAGAGACCTGGAATAGGATTCTAATATTGGTTAAGCCCACTATAAATAATGCCTCCTTTTATTACTTGAAATCCCTTAATAGTGATATAGCTATGATGATTCAATCAATGGGTGGTAACACTCTTCCTACGACTTATGATATTGTAATAAGGGTTGATAACTATTTGATTCAAGCTAGAAAAAATACACCATGGCCCCCAATGCCTCTATTTCTATAAATATCTCCTATTCACCCACCTACACTTACTCAAATCCCCACTATGAGTAAGGTACCTATTCTAACTCCTGGACATATGGATGAACTACACGAAGTTAAGTCATTACTCAAGGGTTTTGGAAATGAGTTAGTGGTGATGAAAAGGCAATAAGCACAAAACCAAAGGCCTTTTCAACCATCTAACCCTACATACCAAGGTAATAGGCAACCCTACCAAGGGGATAGGTAGCCTTATCAAGGTAACAATCAATAATAGGAATAGAATACATAGCCAAGACATCTAAACACTTATCCATTACCAACACTTGGAGCTTTGAAAGCTATTATCCTAGTGCAAAATCATTTGGCTCAAGAATATGAGTGGTGTTATCCATGTAATTTGCCTCATAATCAAAATACTTGTCCCAATGGTGTTATTAGTCAAGCCTTGATGGTGTAAGGTGTATTGAATATGCAAGTGCCATAGGAAGGGTCTAGTTCACAATAATCAGAGACACAAGAACCTAATCAAATCAAAATAACTCTTCTAAATTAGTTGGAGGATGATTTCAATAGAATGAACTAAGATGAAGCATTTTTTAATAGTGCTAGTCTTGTAGTAGCTAATACACATTAAATAGAAGCTGATCAAATCCCCAAAGTAGACCAAGCTTTAAATTCCAAAGCAATAGTAAAATTGACAAAGAGTAATACAGTGCAAAGACCACCTTTCATACCTATGAATCGATTCAACGCAAAGGTATCAACTCCAAACTTTGTGAAGGAGGATATAGCCCCTACAAAAGTAATAACAAGGGTTGGTAAGATTCCCTTTAGTATTGTCCATCAAATGAAGAAAACTAATTTGAATGTCACTATGTGGGAAGCCGTATCTATACCAGCACAAAAGGACTTCTTATAGGAGGCCTTGAATAACTTTTAGATATCAGAGAAGGCTCCAACCAAGGGGCCTACACTTGTAGTGAATTTATGTCAACCTTAGACTGATAGCAAAAAAATCAAAAAAGATAAGCCTCCTAATTTTTACCTTTCACTTATAATAGGGAAGCATCTGGTACATAATTACATGGTGTATTTAGGGGATAGTAGCTCCGTAATGCCTAAGAAAATAGTTGATGCTCTAGGAATAAAATATACACCTATTAATAAAGGGGTAGTATAACTAAATAGGATTATTGTCCAAATAGTATGACTTATAAAAGGACTAGACCTCATTATTCATGTTTATCCTAGTCTTTCAATTACTCAAGACATTTTATTTATAGACCTTCCCCCATACTTCACCATTTGTCTATCAAGAGATTTCACTACAAAAATGGGAGGATATCTATCTATTGATTGGTCTCATATGATACTTAGAACAAGATATGGGACTAGAGTAAAAATAATAGTTGAGCCAATTACAAAGGACCATATACAACCATATAATCCTATTCCTCTTGTAGAGATGAACTATACCCTGTGTTGTCCCTAAAAAATGACACCTCATTTTTCAGACAACATATGACTATTTTGGTCCTGCTTAGCCAAAATTGTCCCTTCCATTTCCAAAAATTTGTTTTGAACATTCAATTTCATCATTTTCTCAACTTTTTGGTAAAGGGATTAATAGGTTCAACTGGTTCAAAGGATTCTATAGGTGAGTTCAATCAAAAGAACTAGTTTCCAATGCTTGGTCACCTTTAGATATGGGTCGACACTTTGGTTCAATCAAAAAGGGTCTGTCAGCAAGCATAAAAACAAAGATTGAACCATTGAAACATTAAAACATTGAACCTTGAACCTTTTTGGTTCAATGGGTTTAATGGGTTCAAAGGTTCAATGTTGTCAACAAGAGCTAAGCGCTTCAGTAGAGGTTCAAAGTTTGACTGTTTCAAGGTTCCGTAGCCCTGATCACTTAACAAGTCTCAAAAGCTTAAACCATTGAACCTTGAACCATTTTAGTTCATCAATTCAATGGGTTCAACATTCAAATCGGTCCAATGGGTCGGGTTCAAAGGGCCACCTTAGTTAAGAAAAGAAGCGCGCTCACAAAAGAAAGAGTCAGGCGGATGTTGCCAAGTGTCAATATTTGCAGTCTCTTCCCTTAGCTTCACTATTTCAAGAAAAAACAATGGTGGGCCCGAGGATGAGTGACTAAATGAAGTGGAATGTGCCAAGTGTCTGCATCTACATGACTAACAAATGTATTCAGACCGCACCACGTGTCCCTTGAAAATATTAGTGAAGGTCAACAAGTATCATCATTCGAGAGAGCCTGACTGAGCCCCAAGTGTTTTTATGGTTTTGCAAAGACCTAAGAAGGCAGATGTTGCCAAGTGTCAGTAGCAAAAGCTGTCATGTGTCTCTAGTTAAAAGTGGTGGAAGGCACCACATGTCATAAAAGGGGGTACTCACAACGTAGAGGCATGCATGAAGCCAAGGAAATGATTTCCTTTAGATAATTATCTGAAGGAAATAAAGGACCAACAGCCTGCCTATGAAATCAAAGACCCGAAGGCCACTTGGAAGATCCTAAAGGGTAGACACCTTTGTGGAGGGATATGATGCACGTGAAATGAAACTTTTTCAAGACCTTGAAGGGCAAGTTCTCTTCAAGAAAGGTCTGAGCCTCAACATGCAGTGGAAGCTGCCAAGTGTCACATGCTGAGACATGGATTCAGACGAAGCTTCAAAGCATAGAACTCACCACGTGTCCTCACCTGCATCATAGTAGAGTGATAGGCCTACAAACATCAAATTTAGAGCAACTAGCTAGCCATTAACCTTCAATTGATGAAAGACCCGTGAATGCCAAATTAGCTACAATTGTCTATTGATTTTTGCAGACTCAAAGGGTGAACCCAGATGAATCTAAAGATCCTAAGGCCAGGACATAGAGAAGGAAGAGACAAAGGGGGAAACTCAGCAAAAGTTATTTCTAGTATGTAAATCAGTTCATCGGGTAACTATTTGGGGCCTCCAAACATTGGAAGCATCATCTATTTGTCCCCTTTGAGATAAATGCAGAATAGACAATTTTGCAGCTAGCAAGTGATGGAATGAGCGATTTAGGCTAAGGAGTGGACAAAGGAGATGAACTAGCACACCACAATTAAAGCAGCTGCCCTGTTCCATCATGATAAAAATCAAGAATGCATCCAAGGCATTAATGCACCGAATGGATCACCCCATGGGAAAAAGTGTCAGGCCTCTCTCTGCCTCTATATAATGTGATTTTTCGTATCATTGAGGGGGAATTTTCATTTTTACAAGAGCGAAACTCTGCCCATTTTGAAATAAGAAGACTGAGACTTTGAGCTCAGATTGTAATTTCATTTCATTTTTATCTGAATGAGAAAGCAAGTTGTTTACAGACTTTGTGCTATTTTGGCTTGTATCATTTTAGGAGATCATTCTTACGTCTATATTTTGAAGGTGTTTGTATTCATTTAATTTGGTAAGTATAATTAGTGAAAGTAACAGGGAAGTGTCATGAAACATACTGTGGGAAGACTTTGTGCTTTCATAATTGTTTTTAGTCTGTGTTTTTCTTTTCTTTTTGTGTTGAGGATTCTGGGATGACTTTGTGGCCCCATTATCCTTTGTGATATACTTTTTGTTCAGTTGAGGTGGAAACTTTGCATTCTATTTCATCCTACTGTTACTACGCCCTTTGGTTACTAGTTTCTTATCCTACTTGAAAGAAACTCCTACTGTTTCTTGCAAGAACACTTCTGAAAGAAGAGAAGTGCCTTCAATGTTTTCACCAAGATTTTCTCCTTTGTCTATGAGCATCATCTCTGAAAGAAGAGAGATGGATGGTTTATTTTGCCCCTATGTGTTATTTTTTGCTTATTTATATTATATATAGCTCCTACATATCTATAGGGAACCTCCCCTTGATGAGAGGAGAGATTTGTCTCCAGTTGATGTAATAAAGCTACACACCTGGTCGACCAATCTTCCTGTTGTGGTTGATCAGACCTATTCTATTGATCAGTACACTGATTGACAAAATATTCACCCAATAGCTTTTGGCAACTCCACTAGGGAGGCACAAGCAGTTTGAAGCCTCAAGATTCAAATTGAAGCAAGACCAGTCCTTTTCAATTTTTTTTCACAATCTGGCAAATCCACACTATACCAGAGGCCAAAAATCCCAAGGTGTTGTTTCTAACTGTTTTCACTTTTCTACATTCAAAGGAAGTAAGAAACTAAGATAAAGAGTCAAGGGTTTGTACATACCCAGATGAAGTTTGTGCACCGTATCCAGATGTTGTAGGGACTCCTCTTTGGCTATGGAGGATGACACCTGTAGAAGATAGAGACTCCAACACAGAGATTGTTAGATGGAGATAAGGTGGGCTGCCAAGCGATATGCTCGGTCCTAGAAGTGCAAAGACTTCCTTGAGGGATAACAGTCCACTATTTATAAGTAAAAGTGTCAAAAATAAAGAAATGATGAATGACTAGCAAAGAGGAAATTAGATAATGCGTACTTATTTCTTTGCAGTTAGTCGGCCACAATCACTGACGTCGGTAGTTCTACCGGTGTCAGTTTGTCAGGTTGCCGACGTCAGTTATAATGCCAATGTTGGTAGGGGAAATGGTCGATGTCGGTTAGGGCAATAGCCTTGGATGGGTTCTGGATGAGTTTTAGGGTTGTCTGTGATCAACAGAATGGTCTGAGATGTCTGTAGGAGTTTGGAGCTTTATGCAAGGGATGCAGGGTAGTAGACAGGGTCTTTAGGAGGGATAAAGGTAGGGGAAAGGTTGTCAAGATGGGTCAGGATAGAAGATAGGCTTTTTAGCCTCTCAAGAAGGAGTTTGGTCAAGTCTGGTCTAGTTGATAGCTGGGTCTGGTTGATAATGTTATTTAGAAGCAATGAATAGAAAATTGATTGCTGATATAATCTAAATAATTGAAATGAAATAGAAGAAGAATACTTAGTTCTTGCTTGCTGAAGAAGGAGTGTAGAAGACTTGTTACTGATGCGGTTGATGTAGAAGACTTCCTGTAATGTTTCAATCAGGGGTGGAGTGACTGATGCAGAGTTCTTATAGCCTATGATGCTTGGTGTACGTCTCAGAGAGAGAGAGAAAGGTCAAATACCAGGAGCCAAAGAATTAGCCTTTAGGTCTGTGATCTAGCATCCTAGGGGGAAGAGAATTTGCCTTCGGGTTGTTTTAAGCGACCAATGTCGGCTATCCCACCGGCGTCGGCCGATTGGTAACCAACGTTGGCGTCTAGAAGATGGGAAAAAGGCTATTTTTAGCCTTCTACCCGTTCCTCCGTCTGTCGAGTTTAGTGGTCATGGTTAAACGGTCGAAGGCAGGTTTAATAAGTGTGGGGATTAGTGAGAGAGTTGGAATAGGTCTTAAATTGGTCATAGGGTGATGGGAGGCATCCAAGGGGAGGTATCCAAGGTGGGGTGTGTCAAAGGGTGAGGTGTCATGGATGAGGTGTCAAGGGGGGTGTTATTAATTTAAAATAAGTTATTATTTTAAATTAATAAGTGTTTGGGTCAGGAATGTGTTAGAAGTGGACCAAGGGGACCAAGGGGAAGTCGACCAAGGGGTAGACACAATTTTAGTGTCTACATTTGCCCCTTTTTGTCTTGTTGGTTGTTCTTGATGAACTGTAAGACAAAAACAAGAGTAGGTTGCCCCACGTATGGGATAAGGTTATTTTTTGTCCTGTTGGTTGTTCTAATGAACTACAAGACAAAATGAATGTAGGTTGCCCCGATTATGGGATGAGGTATTCCCCCTCAAAGCGAGAGTCGAGGGAAGGGAACCTGATATCAGGTGTCAATTTGATAGAGAGTGGATGGATATGGTGAAGTTTGAGTGTGAACGCTGCAAAAGTTGAGATTGCACGTATACCACTTCACGTGATGGTCAGGTCAAATTGTCACAGGTCAAGGGTCGAGGAGTGCTAAAATCGCAATAACTAGTCCCCAGCATTTAGTCATAGCTGATTGGGTTAAATGATCCAAGCTGTAGCTCCAATGGTCATCGTGTTCCAAGTATCCTGGGCTCAGGAAGTGCTCTTGGAAAACATGAAAAAGTCACAAGTAGTAGGGATCAACTTGCTCGTGATCCAATACTTGTGAGGGTCAAAATGTGGGTTGCAGATAGTTTGGCTAACTATTTGTGAAGTAGCCTACATGCAATCAAAACAACTAAGGCAAAGTTGTCTTAAAAGTGGTCAGAGGAGATAGGCGTGATCTCCAAGGTTGTTGGTTGAGATTTTAGGTTGGTAGAGATAGTTGGTCCATTAGACGGATGGACGAAGGAATGACATGTGACAAAGGAATGGCCGAGCTAACCTCAGAAGACCCCATGTCAACTGAGTGCTGCCTACATAGCCCCTGTTGGAAGGGCCTCAGGCCAATGTAGTTCTCCCTAAAATGGAGTAAGAGGGTCGGTTATGGACGGGGTCAGACGAGGTTAAGTCATGGTTAAAAGGTAATATGGTTTGTCCATCAGATAGATGAACAAACGGATGTGGCCAAGCTAACCCCAGAAGACGTCATGTAATCTGAGTGATGCCTACATAGCCCTTGTTTGAAGGGCCTCAGACCAATGTAGTTCTCCCTAAAAGGGAGGAAGAGGGTTGGTTATGGATGTGGTTTTGACTAGGTTAAGTCATGGTTAAAGGTTAAAAGGTTTGTCCATCAGATAGATGAACAAATAGATGTGGCCGAGCTAACCCCAGAAGACGTCATGTCATCTGAGTGATGCCTACATAGCCCCTATTGGAAGGGCCTCAGACCAATGTACTTTAAGATGGTTGATAGGTTGGTTTGGTCAGGTTATAAATGATAAAGGCATGATGATGTTACAGTCTTTTCCATATTGTGTGATTGTGTATTCTGTAACATTGGTTGAGTGGTCTTTCATCCCTAGCAATTTTCCATATTAGTGATGGATGGATGCTAAAAATGAAATGAGTATTATTTATGCTTCAATAAGTAATGGTTTATGCTTGACATAAATTGTATGGTTGATAGTTTCCATGTGTATTGTTGTCCATAGAAACTATGTGAAATGGACTATGTCATGTTAGTGGTTTGAAAATGTTTGGGTTAGTTTGGTTTGGTTGAGAAAATGATTTGGTTGAATGTGACAAAGGTATGGATAAGAAATGAAAGGTGCGTTGCTCTTTCATTGACAAGGACCATAATGATAGCATAAGTAGGGGGTTTTCAAAAACAAAAGCCCCGTTCATGCATTACGTCATTGACCATTGGTTGTTTTAGAGAAGTAATTAAATCACTTTGACATTAAAATGAGCTCAAAATCCCTTGAGTAGGTGATGTGATATGTTAGGATAGGGTAACCCCTTTTAGTAGGGATAACTTTGCCCCTTTTTATAGGAGACCCTGAGAATGACTATAAGTCAAGTCCATGACCTTTTTTTTTTTGATAGACTGATCAATGCGGGAAGTCTATGTAGGGATGTCATTTTGTTTTGTGGTCATTTATGAAGCTGATTAATGTAAGAAGCTTCTGAGAGAGTGTTTTTTGTAGCAAGATTTTTAGGCATAGCCATCCTTCAAGGGAGTGGTCTATATTTTTGCTTTATATGTTTTAAGGGCTTTGAATAGCTGTCCTTCAAGGGAGCAGTCTATTAGCTACAACAATGATGATGTAGCTATCCTTCGAGGGAGTAGTCTGCATTTAGAGTTTTATGACCTTTTGATATTTTGACATCCCAATTTATTTTTGACAAAATTTTTAGTCATGGACAAGACTATAGAAGTTTGAGGGCTCCCTTTTATTAGGACAAAGCATTCATACTTTATAAAAGGGTTACATAGGGTTTGCTTTAAGGAAACAGGGTTGAAAGAAATAAGGATTAATATGACAGGGATTGCTCAAGGGGAGAGCTCAAGTTAAATGTCAAGTGAACAAGTACTTGACTAATAGTAGAATGGTCATAGATGCAAGGCATTAAGGGGCTCAGGTTTTGGTTGGCCTTCAAGAGAAAATAGATGATAAGTCCCTGATCCATACTTGTGCATTATGATGTAAGGTCTGAGCCAATTAGGAGCAAACTTGCCTTGTTTACTTCTTTCCACATTGGTCATGTGTTGGTCGATGTTGGACATGAAGTTGGTTGATATGTTGTTGGCATGTTTGGTTGATGCTTGGTCAAGGCTTGGTCGATGCTAGGTCGAGGCTTGGTTAGTTGATATTTGGTTGAGGTCGTGATAGTCAGGATAGAGTCAAATTCCCCCAGTTGCTTATGTGATAGGGAGAATGTCTGGTAGACTTAGTTTGAGAGGGCAAGATCCTAATCTTCCATGTTAGAGGTTAGAATCTCAGATAGACTAAAAGTGATGGAGGCAATGGTAGGTAATGATGTGACCAAAGTAGCCAGTGGTTAGGGGTCTTCGGGTTGGACCTTCACTGCCTATAAGGCTTTGATCAAAGTTAGACAATGCTATGGAGAGTTTTGTATGAGGTCATACAAAGATGTCTTCACAGAGGTTTGGCAATGTTGTTTCACCATGGGGTTATTAATTGGGTTTGAATAAGCTGGTTGAGATGTGCCCAAAATTGAAATCTTGGGTTTTGTTTGTTGAGGAGACTTGAAGAATGGATATGTTTGGGGGAAAGAAACCTTCTCTTTCCCTTTATCCTGCATGATTTGTGACCTATTGGCCACATTGATGGTGTTGATTTCAAATAAAGGGGTTGAAGGTGATCGAGGGACCACAGTTTGATGATGGGCTCCCGATTTAGGTGAAGATGTTCGAGAGGCTTGGGATGGTGTCGATGGTTTGGTTAAAGGGTGGTCAAGAGGATCCTTAGTGAGAAGGGTGTCCTTTTTGAAGTGTTGATGAATGACAACTTTAATAGCACATCAACGCTCAGTGTCATGTCCAGGTGTGCGATGATATGCACAAAATTTAGTGTCATCAAACCAAGATGGTTTTGATCTGAGAGTTGATGAGTGTGATGGCAAAGAGGTCTGGGAGACATTAAACGGAGTTGGAGATTTGTTGACAGTATCCTCAACAAGAGGGGTGTTTTTCTCCATGAATTGGTGGATGGAAACCTTAAGGGCACAACAATGCTCAGTGTCATGCCCAGGTGTGTGATGATATAGGCAAATTTTAGTGTCATCAAACCAAAATGGTTTTGGTTCGAGAGGTTGAAATGGTTTGATAGGTGGAAGAGTGATGTTAGAGGATTGTAACAATTGGCATAACAACAAGGTGTAAGAACCTGCTAATGGATCTGCACGTTTTGTTGCAGTAAAAGTTGGCAACTTCTGTTTAGAAGCTGTTGAGGGAGTGTTTCACACCATCTTTTTGTTTGGTGGTGTGGTCGCACGTGTAGATGGCACCTTCATGGTAGGAGACATTGGATGCTTTGAAGGAGGTATGTTTTTGTTAGGTGTTGGTAGTAATGGAGGTGATTTGTTTTTGTTGGGTGTCGGAGTAGGAAGCACTCCTATTAAGGTGGATGGGTGAGGGCCCAAAATAGAGGGCAATGATGATGGTGGAGGAGGAGTTCGCTGACGTGGTTTAGTGGCCTGCTTTGGTTGGGTGTAAGGACTATTATTGTGGGGGGTAAAGTTCAAGTCTACCCTCACCGAATCTTCTTCGACTGAAGTAGGTGAGGTGGCGAGTTCCTCTCTCGGCAGAGAAAGGATTGGAGATTATGGCTCTTCGAGAGCACAGAGCATAGGGATGGTGATGGCTTCGGCATGTGGTCAAGGAGCGGGGAAAGTATGATCCCCCATTGATGATAGGAAGGATGAGGGTGAGGCTACCGTTGCTGGTATGGTCAAAGCATCCTCCAATATAAGAGAGGTCGATGGAGAACTAACAGGAGAAGATGGTTTGTCCACTTGTGGAAGATGAATGGGAGAAGAAGACTCTTCTACATGTGGAAGACCAATAAGTTGACTAACCTCTTGAGACTGTGAGAGAGGTTGGTCAGGCATAAGAGGTAAGACCATGTTGACTGTGCGTATATTACGCTCTTGAGAGTCATCGGCCATGGTCTACATGTTGTTTTGGCTGGGGGGATGGTTAGGAAAAGTTTGTCTAAAGATGTATATGTTTTGATTGGGTGGCACATTTGGGTTATCCGAAATGAGATCACCTTTATCTATCATGTCCTGGACAATGTTTTTGAAGGTTTTGTAGTTGTTTATGTCATGGCCTTTGATACGGTGATAATTACAGAAGTCATTTTCCCTATACCATGTAGGGATGGCTTTTGAGGGGTCGAATTGAGGTGGTCAGATTTGAGGGAGATGGAGGACCCCCTATTTGACAAGTTTATCCAAAAAGGAAGCGTATGATTATCCTATAGGAGTATACTAACGCTGTATATACCATTGTTGGAATTGTTTTGTGATACTTTGAGATGTGGAAGGTTTGGATTGGTTGGTTGTTGTTGAAGATGATGGCCTAAGGACCATAGCATTTGCCGATCCCTTGGACTTGGAATATAAAGAAGAAGGTTTGGACGAAGAAGGGTCATTTGTTTTTGCATTAGTATTTTTACTATGCAATTTGACCTTGTCCTCTTCGACCGCACAAAGTTCAAGCTTCCTAGCCATAGTGAAAGCTTCATCAAATGTGCAGAATGTTTGGACCCGCAAGGTAGATGAAATATGTTTGGCACACGCTTGTGAAAAGAGCTCAATGAGCTCGGGTTGAGGTAAAGAAAAGGAGAGTTGGTTGATAAGCCTCTCCAACAGGCAACAAAATCAGATATTGATTCATCGTCAAATTGTTTGATAGAATATAGGTCCATGATGGAGACCTTTTTAGTTATGTTAATAGAAAAGTGGTTAAGGAAGAGTTGGGCTAGTTGGGTGAATGTAAAAAGAGAGTGACTGGTAAGGGAGCTATACCAATCGAGGGTAGCACCAGAAAGTGACATGGGGAATGTGCGTAGCAATAACGCATCATCATGTGCTATAAGGTAACAAGCATGTCTAAATGCTCATAGATGTTGTTATGGGTCTTCCTTACTCTGGAAATGAGTAAACTTGGGAAGTTCCCACTAACTGGGATATGGTCAGATTGGGACTGAGGGATGAATGGGTTCATTACAAATTTGTTCATATGAAAGAACATTGCTTGAACCAAAAAAGGATGTCTCAAGATTAGACATTTTGTCCATCAACATCTTGATTAGATCGGTTGACGGATTTGCAGGTGGGGCACTTCTTAGGTTGTAAGGCATTTGGAAGGTGTTAAGAAGGGCGTATGATGTACTCGGTTGCATTTGTATAGGTGTAATGTATTGGTAGTTCATCATGGGGACTGATGTTAAAGTCACAGGTGGTTGTGTCATAAAGCTAGAGGGTACAAATTGATTAGGTGCCACTAAAGGTGGTTGAGTGGTGGCAATGCCTGTTGAAAGATAGGTGGTCACTCTTGTATTTATGGGTGCAAGAGTGGGTGGGATGGAGACAACTAGGTTTTGGAATGGTGTAGAACTTAGTTGAATATTTTGCGGTTGAGGGAGTACAAAAACCCCAATGGAGGCAGGTCCAGAAATAGAAGGAGAGGCCACACTTTGAAGATTGGTCATGGTCGAGTTGTTGGCTGAGGCAATGGCTTGGGTGTCTATGGGTTGAATTACGGAGGTGGTTGATATGACTTCTGTCTCAACTAAGGAGGTTGACATCCCATAAATTGGGTTGCCTAAAGAGTCTCACATTTGACTTATCGATAGATAGTGTTGAAGGGCCTTGACATTGAGGTCAAGGAACCTCTCAAAGTCTTGGTCCCCTTCGGGAACAATAGGGGGTTGAGTTAGGGTTGGTTGGGTAGGAGTTCGTTCAATCTCTGAATGATACTCCATTAGAGGACTTTTTATGGAAGGCAAAGGTGGGAGTGGTTGTTGCCTTGCGTGGTCAACAAGAGTTTTGGTTTGACTACGTGTCAAAACCATTCAAGGCAAAAAGGGTCAGGTTCTAGAAACTGTGTTTTTTCAATTTTAGAAACTCAGAATGTGTGTCTAACATCAAGAAAGTTAGGTTTTAAGCCTGCTATTTTGAGAAGAAATTTTTTGACAATGACCGACGTCGGTTTAAAAACCGATGCTGGTGAAGAAAGGGGCTGATGTTAGTCAGATAACCGATGTTGGTGAAAATAGTTTCTGACATCAGTGGAAAAATTGATGTCGGTGACTATGGATTTCCAAAAACTTAAGAAAATTGAAAGTTTTTGGAAGAAAGAAGAAAGTCTGAGTTATTCTTAGATCTCAGAACGCGACCTCACCAGCTCAAAAAAACTAGATAGAGACAGAAGAATAGATGAAGACAAGCAGACCCTAAACATTAATCCCTAAGAATAAGTTTTAGAGTCTTGTTGGCTTATGCCTTAGAAGAGTGTGTTTGGGAAGTTGGCTTTTAGAACGGGTCCTAGAAGAAGTAGTCTAAGGTTGGTTTCAAGTTAGTTTTGGTGATCAAGATCTGTATTAGGTTCCGTACGTGGCCTGGTGCTAAGGAGCAAGCTCCCCTCACTTCACGAGCCCAGAGATAAGTTGGGTCACTTAACTAGTATATACTTCCCCTAGAGTTTATACTCTGCCAGATAACAGAGTGGGATCTCCCCTTGGTAGTGAAGTCCAAGTGGGATTACCACGAAGGGTAAGGTATATGCTAGGTGATGAAATCCTAGTCGGACCTTGTCTCAGATGTGTTTAGATGTTTGATTATGAAAGTGGTTTGGTCATGTAACATAAGTGTGCTATGATTTATTCATAATGCCGTTTTAAGTTACTAGATGTGAGAGCTAAGTATGCATTCAGGCAGAAATGAGATGCAATAGATTTTAAGCCCAAATTGAAATGTTTTGTTTGGATGTAAACAAGTTAAGAAAAGGTTAAGAGTATGAACTCTAAGATGCAAGAAGGAAAGGTGACAAGAAGAAAAAGAAAGATTCTTTTTAACTTTCTTATGATGTCTTTTTGAAAGAGATAGAAGAAAAGGATGCAAGAAGAGATCTAATGCACCTATATGAAAAGTTTTCTTTTAGAAGAAAAAGAATGATAAACCCAAGGAAAACTTTCAGTGTCCCACCGGGCGTGCCAGAATGTTTCTAACTGTTTTCACTTTTCTACATTCAAAGGAAGTAAGAAACTAAGATAAAGGGTCAGGGGTTTGTACATACCCAAATGAAGTTTGCGCACCGTATCCAGACGTTGTAGGGACTCCTCTTTCACTATGGAGGATGACACCTGTAGAAGATAGAGACTCCAACACAGAGATTGTTAGATGGAGATAAGTGGGCTGCCAAGTGATATGCTCGGTCCCAGAAGCGCAAAGACTTCCTTGAGGGATGACAGTCCACTATTTATAAGTAAAAGTGTCAAAAATAAAGAAATGACAAGCAAAGAGGAAATTAGATAATGCATACATATTTCTTTGCAGTTGGTCTGCCACAGTCATCGACATCGATAGTTTTGCTGGCATCAATTTTTCAGGTTACCGACGTTGGTTATAATGCCAATGTCGGTAAGGGAAATGGTCGATGTCAATCAGGGAAATGGCCTTGGACGGGTTCTAGATGAGTTTTAGAGTTGTCTGTGATCAATAGAATGGTCTGGGATGTCTATAGGAGTTTGGAGCTCTGTGCAAGGGATGCAGGGTAGTAGACAGGGTCTTTAGGAGGGACAAAGGCAGGGGATAGGTTATCAAGATGGGTCAGGATAGAAGACAGGGTTTTCAACCTCTCAAGAAGGAGTTTGGTTAGGTCTAGTCTAGTTGATAGCCAGGTTTGGTTGATAATGTTATTTAGAAGCAATGAATAGAAAATTGATTGCTGATATAATCTAAATAATTGAAATGAAATAGAAGAAGAATACTTAGCTCTTGCTTGCTGAAGGAGTGTAGAAGACTTGTTGTTGATGCGGCTGATGTAGAAGACTTCCTGCAATGTTTCAATTAGGGGTGGAGTGACTAATGCAGATTTCCTGTAGCCTGTGATGCTTGGTGTGCATCTCAGAGAGAGAGAGAGAAAGGTCGAATACCAAGAGCCAGAGAATTAGCCTTCAGGTCTGTGATCTAGCATCCCAAGGGGAAGAGAATTCACCTTCAGGTTGTTTTAAGCGACCAACGTCGGCTATCCCACTGGCATCGGTCGATTGGTAACTGACATCGATGGCTAGAAGATGGGAAAAAGGCTATTTTTAGCCTTCTGCCCATTCCTCCATCTGTGGAGTTTAGTGGTCATGGTTAAACAGTCAAAGGCGGGTTTAATAGGTGCGGGGATTAGTGAGAGAGTTGGAATAGGTCTTAAATTGGTCATAGGGTGATGGGAGGCATCCAAGGGGAGGTATCCAAGGCAGGGTGTGTCCAAGGGTGAGGTGTCATGGATGAGGTGTCAAGGGGGGTGTTATTAATTTAAAATAAGTTATTATTTTAAATTAATAAGTGTGTGGGTCAGGAATGTGTTAGAAGTGGACCAAGGGGACCAAGGGGGAGTCGACCAAGGGGTAGACACAATTTTAGTGTCTACAAGGGAGGCACAAGCAGTTTGAAGCCTCAAGCTTCAAATTGAAGCAAGACCAATCTTTTTCCATTTTTGTTTCACAATCTGGCAGATCCAATTTATACCAGAGGCCAAAAATTCCAAGGTGTTGTTGAACCTACTTTTGAGTTGGTGCAGTAGAGTAATTTTGAGTTGTTTCTTCCATAACCTCACCTTAGACGAACTAAGAGTCTTCTTCCTAGCCCTACCAGACCACCAATGCAAGGTAGAGCTTCTTTTTCTGTTGCTAGCCGAGCTTTGCCTATCCACACTCCACTTGGATTAGTGATCCCACTTTTACATAATCAAATCATGGCTCAAGGCCCTTGGGGTAACTCTTTCGGTCCACTGAATTTAACTCCACCTCTGCATGAGCTTCCACGCAGTTCAAGGAAGAATTTCCCCAAATTCTTTGGTGATGGGAACGTTCATCCTAATGAACACATTGCAGCCTTTAGCATAGCCTGTGGTGTAATAGGGGTGGAATTTGAAGACATAGCAGTCAAGCTATTCATGGAGACACTACAAGGTGCTGCTATAGAGTAGTTCTACCACCTGCATGCTAGATCAGTGACTGATTGGGACACTCTAAAAGAAAAAGTTGAAGCTAGGTTCAAGCCTACAGAAGATGCACATGCCTTGATGTCCCAGCTCACTCAAATGAAGAAAGAGCCTCATGAACCTATGAGGGATTTTATTACCAGGTTCGACAAGCTAAGGCACAAGATTCCCATGGCCACCTAGCTGATGCCTTAGAACCTCAAATGCTTCTTCATCAACTCACAACTACCTGAAGTGAGTTTCTTACTGAGATGGGCCAGACACATAGACCTTTCTGCTACTCAAGACTTTGCTATTGAGGTAGAAAATGACCTTATCTTGGCAGGAAAGATAATGAGAGACCCTAATAAAGGCAAATCATCTTCATCTTTCAAATACTGACCTACAACCACCATTGACACAATGGTGAAAAAGCTGGCAAACAAAATGCTAGCTTTCAAAAAGCAAGTGGTGCAAGGGATGTCATCTGCTCCTGCATACAGAGATATGCCCAGGAGGACATTTCAAAATTAGGCATACCAAGGTAATGCTACCAAGAATCAGGGACAACAAAATCACCTTCCTCCTCCATAGAGGAACCTCACCCTCGAAGCACCTCTAAATAACTCATCAGTTGGATATCTTGAAGCTGAAGTGGATTTTTCATTCTAGCCTAAGTTGAATCCTAAAGATGACGCTAATCTCTTCACTAAGGAAGAAGAAGAATTAGCTGGCGACTCCCATATTATTTCTTGAACTATCAGGGTGAACCCAGAAGAGAAGACAATGCAGCTGAGGGGTCATATGTTGTATTCACTTGGTCTAAGAGTCAATCAGCTCAACAAGCTGATAAGGAGAAAGCAGAGGAGTGACCTCAACCAATAGTTTCAATTGCTAAGCTGGGATCCACTCTTCTTTTCTAGCTAAAGGACCTAGTGATTGTGAAAAAGGTAAGTACCCCAAATGCCCATATGCCTTCTACTTCAAATTCACAGTCCAATCTTCCCCCTTTCAAAAATCAAAAGGATGAACTCCCATCCTCTAATCCTAGCTCATTCCAGACATTTGATATCATTGACTATATAAAGAAGACCAAAATTCAAATGTCTAAATTTGAATTTTTGCAGTCCCATCTTGAACAATTAGACAGATTAGTTCAATGTGTTAAAAACTAGGACATCCCTATTGAACAAGCAATTCCCAAAGTGACACATGATCCTGCCAGGAATGCACCCACCAAGAACAACCTTGTCATTGCTCCCCCTGCTGCTCCTGGCATGACTGAACCTTTTTATGTCTCATTGCTGATAAATGGACATCAACTGAATAATTTCATCATTGATTTTGGAGCTTCAAACAATGTCATGCCTACTAAAGTGGCCGAATCCCTTGACCTCACATTGACCAAAACTTTTGGTAGATGCTTCTCCATGGAGAACAAGCAAGTGCCTTTGCTGGGACAAATTAAAGATGCCCAATTTGTGTTTGTTGCCTTTCTAGACAAATTAATCAAGATGACTGTCTTGGTAGCAGACATCCCAGCATCATATGGCATCCTTATTGGGAGGAATTTCTATAGGGATGTTGGAGGTGAATTGAGCATGGATTTATCAGAGGCAAGGATTCCAATCAAAGGTGTTATGAAGAGGCCACTCCCTGAGAAGGAAGCAAAATATGTGGTTACCCAGACCTTAGCACCTGAAGTTCAAATTCTATTTGAGTCTTCAAGCATAGGTAACTACTTTATGTACACAAATAGAGTTCATGAGACATCTGATGAAGCTCCTGCAGATGATAGCCTAGAAATTCATTCAGCTGGAACAACAGAGGAATTGGTTGAGCACAAGGCAAGTGTGGAAGTATCTCCGCCCCCAAATGAAGAAGAATCCAAAAGAAAATTAGTATCAAATGAGGTATGGATTCTTGAATTTGATGGCAATTGCTCTTCCACTAGTTCAGGAGCCAGGGTTGTGTTAATATCTCCTCAAGGAGATATTTTCTCCTCATATTATAAATTACAATTTATCAACACAAATAACACAACTGAATATGAGTCTCTATTGCTTGGATTGAGAGCCACTTGAGATAAAGGCATCAAGCTCCTTCATGCTAAAGGAGATGCCAAACTAGTGGTTTGTTAGGTGAGGAACCTGTATCAAACTAAGAATGAAATATTGTGTCATTACCACAATCTAGTCTGGGACTAGCTTGAAGACTTTGACACTTTCAGCATCTCTACAGTTCCCAAGGAATTTAATGATCGGGCAGATGCACTATCTGTTTCAGCTACTCTCTTGGTCCCCCACCTAAATTTCAAAGGAGATAAGTACATGATTGAGCTGGTATTTCAGCCAAGTGTACCTGATAATGCCAGTCATTGGCAAGTATTTAACAAAAACAACCAAATCATTGCCTTCTTAGAGCAAAAAGACAGCTTTGAACGGCTGTATTTTAAAGGTAGTGAACCTCAGAAGTGTGAAACAACTCCTGAATCAAATGCAAACATAGGTGAGGAGTTCTTGCAACTCAAAGGGAATAAGATTTCCAAAGGCCTAGTTTCCCTTGAGAACCTATTTGATAAACATGATAGATTCATCAGACAATAGCCAATGGATTCAAGCTCATCTCAGGAGTTTGATCAAGTAAATCTGGGAACCAAAGAAGACACCAAAATGGTAAACATTGGGAAATGTTGTACTCTTGAAGAGTGTTTCAAGTTCACCTCTTTGCTTAATAAATACATGGATGTCCTAGCGTACTCCTATGCTGACCTGAAATCACTCCAGCCTAATGAAATTTGGCACAACATCCCTCTTAATGCTGATTCAATACGTTATAGGCAAAAGTCTAGGTATTATAATCTAAAAATATCAGGTTCTATTTTATCTGAGATACAAAAAATGCTTAATGCCAGGATAAGCTTCCTAATCTATCATTCCACATGGATTGCCAATATAGTGCCTATAAGAAAGAAGAATGGTAAAATTTGCCTTTGTGTGGATTTTAGGAATTTGAATCAAGCATCTTTGAAGGATAATTATCATTTTCCAATCATGGATCAAGTGTTGCAGACAGTGATGGGCTCAGAGATGTTATCAATGCTAGATGGCTTCTCAGGATATAATCAAGTTGAAGTTGGTGAAGCAGACCAGCATAAGACCGCTTTCACCACACCTTGGGGCACGTTTGCATATAAAAGGATGACTTTTGGTTTGATAAATACTAGCACCACCTTCCAAAGAGCAATGGACCTTGCCTTCAAGGATGAGATGGGTAAGTTCATCATATTTTATCTTGTTGACTTGACTGTCTTCTCTAAGCATCGCCTAGATTATGTGAGCCATTTGCAACAAGTGCTAGAACGCTACCACCAAAATGGCATTTCCTTAAACCCCAAGAAGTCAATTTTCAGAGTGATGGAGGGGAAAATTCTCAGACACATTGTGTCCAAAGGAGGCATAAAGATTGACTCAGACAGAGTCAAGTCTATCCAAGAACTTTTCTTGCCCACAAGCAAGACTGTTGTTCACTCTTTCTTTGGAAAGGTGAATTTAATATGGAGATTTATCCCTAAATTTGTCGAGAAGACTAGGAACATTGTAAACATGATGAAGGTAAAGGCCACCTTCATCTGGACTAAAGAAGGTAAGTTGGCTTTTAAGGATGCCAAGATTGCCATTGCCCATGCTCTAATTCTGGCTTGTCTAGAATATAGCAAAGAGTTCACCATTTACAGCTATGCTTCAGAACATACGTTTTCAACAATTCTGATTCAACAAAATAAAGAAGGTATAGAATCTCCCATTTCCTTAATGATTTTTCCTCTCAAAGCTCATGATCTGAAGTACTCAAATATGGAGAAGCATGCTTATGCAGTGGTGAAGGCTGTAAAACATTTTCATTTCTACATCCTCAATTCTCGAGTTACTACCTTAGTCCCTGACACCACATTGAAATCTATACTGACTCAACAGGAGTTTGGGATGAAAAGAGGCAATTGGGTCACAAAGATCCAGGAGTTTGATCTGATCATCAAGCCAACAAAGCTAGTACGTGGAAAGGGGCTATGCCAACTAATTGCTGATAACAAGCCAAGAGGAACAGAGCATGAAGAACCAGAGGTGGATGACACACCAATAGTCCTCTTTGTCTCCACCACAAATGAGTGGTATTCAAGTATTGCTAATTTCCTTACTTATGGCGAATGTCCTACTCACCTATCTTATAAAGAAAGGAGGACCATCAAGATGAAAGCTGCTAATTTTGTCCTCTAGGACAACAACCTATACAAGAGGAGCCTTAATGGAACATTCTTTCACTGTGTGGACAAGGAGCAACAAAGCCAACTTCTGAAGTCATTCCACAATTCAGCCTGTGGAAGACATTTTTTTACCCCTTTGACTACCCATAAGATCCTATGAGCCAGGTATTATTGGCCAACTCTCTTTCAATATGCATACAAGTGGGTCAAGGGATGTGAACTGTGCCAACATTTTTTTGGAAGGCCCAAGTTAGTTTTCCTACCCCTCAAACCAGTAATCATAGAGGAGCCATTATAGCAATGGGGAATTGATTTTATTGGAGCTGTAAACCCATCATCAAGTGTTGGACATGACTATGTCCTCACAACAATAGACTACTTCACCAAATGGGTGGAAGCAATTCCAACCAAACATGTTACTTCAGAAGTAGTATGCAATTTCCTCAAAGAGAACATCATGTCCAGGTTTGGGGTCCCAGTCAAAATTGTCACTGATAATGTAGCCTATTTCACTTCTCAAGAGATTACTCAATTCTACTTCTACTATGGAATTACATTGTCCCACTCCTCTGATTACTTTCCAAAAAGGAATGGGCAAGCTGAGTCAAGCAATAAAAATTTGGTGACTATCATCAAGAAGCTGGTGGATGACAACCAAAGGATGTGGCACAGAGCATTGGTTGATGCTCTATGGGCAGACAAAATTACACCCAAGAGGGCAATTGGTATGTCTCCCTTCAAACTTCTTTATGGTGTCAATGCTGAGATACCAATCACCTTAGAATTGTCAGCATTGAAATTAGCTAAGGCGATTGAGGATCAACATATGAGAGCTCACTTGATAAAAGGATCACATGCCTTGCTAAGTTGAATGAGCAGAGAACTACAATGGTGGACTGAATTACCACCCATCAATGTTTGGTGAAGAAGCTCTTCGAACAGAAAGCAAAGAATCATGATTTTTAGATTGGAGATCAAGTCCTATTGTGGGACAAGAGAAGAGAACCAAAGGGGATGCTCATAAAATTTGATTCCCTGTGGAGGGGCCCTTTTACTATTCATCAGCTCAACGGTAAAAATAGTTTCCTATTGAAGTATCAAGATGGCACTCTCTTTTCTCTGCCTAACAATGGGCAACATCTGAAGCACTTCAACTTTTGAAGTATTGGATGAGTTCCCCTGTATATATGTATATTTGTGTAGTCTTTTGTTTTCATTTTTGGAGCCTTTCTTCTTGGGTAGTGCAACTCCATAGCCCAATGGCACACTTCAAGGCACTGGAGATTTTGGTTTCTACTCCCCTTAACTATTTTAGGTTTCCAACTGAAGGAAGTTCCCCAACTGAAGCCAACTATTGTCCCTAAAAAATGACTCCTCATTTTTCAGACAACATATGAATATTTTGGTCTTGCTTAGCCAAAATTGTCCCTTCCATTTCCAAAAATTTGTTTTGAACATTCAATTTCATCATTTTCTCAACTTTTTGGTAAAGGGATTAGCAAGTTCAACCAGTTCAAAGGCTTCTACAAGCGAGTTCAATCAAAATAACTAGTTTCCAATGCTTGGTCACATTTAGATATGGGTTAGCACTTTGGTTCAATCAAAAAGGGTCTGTCGGCAAGCATCGAAACAAGGATTGAACCATTGAACCTCGAACCTTTTCAATTTAATGGGTTCAATAGGTTCATAGGTTCAATGTCATCAACAAGATCTAAGCGCTTTGGCAGAGGTTCAAAGTTTGACTATTTCAAGGTTTCATGGCCCCGATCACTTAACAAGTCTCAAAAGCTTGAATCGTTGAACCTTGAACCATTTTAGTTCATCGGTTCAATGGGTTCAACATTTAAATCAGTCCAATGGGCCGAGTTCAAAGGTTCAAAGGCTGCCTTAATTAAGAAAAGAAGCACATGCGCAAAATAAAGAGTCAGGTAGATGCTGCCAAGTGTCAATATCCACAGTCTCTTCCCTTAACTTCACTATTTTGAGTAAAGACCATGGTGGGCCCGAGGATGAGTGACTAAATGAAGTAGAATGTGCCAAGTGTCTGCATCTACATGAATAACAAATGTATTCAGACCATGCCACATGTCCCTTGCAGAGATCAACAGAGGCTGACAAGTGTCATCGTCTAAGAGAGCTCGACTGAGCCCCAAGCGTTTCTATGGTTTTGCAAAGACTTGAGAAGGTGGATGGTGCCAAGTGTCAGTAGTGGAAGCTGTCATGTGTCTCTAGTTAAAAGTGGCATAAGGTGCCATGTGTCATAAAAGGGGGCACTCATAATGCAGAGGCATGCATGAAGCCAAGGAAAGGATTTCCTTCAGACAATTGTCTGAAGGAATTCCTTCAGACATTTTGTTTAAAGGAAATAAAGGACCAATAGCCTACCTGGGAAATCAAAGACCCAAAGGCCACTTGGAAGATCTTGAAGGGCAGACACCTTTGTGGAGGGATACTCGACGCACATGAAATGAACCTTTTTCAAGACCCCAAAGGGCAAGTTCTCTTCAGGAAAGGTTTGAGCCTCAACATGTAGCGGAAGCTACCTAGCGTCACATGCTGAGACATAGTTTTAGATTAAGCTTTAAAGCATGGAACTCGCCACATATCCTCACCTGCGTCACAATAGAATGACAGGGTCGCAAACATCAAATTCAGAGTGACTGGCTAGCCATTAACCTTCAATCGAGGAAAGACCTATGAACGCCAAATTGGCTGTAATTGTCTGTTGATTTTTGTGAACTCAAAGGGTGAACCCAGATGAATCTAAAGAGCCTAAGGCTAGGACATAGAAAAGGAAGAGACAAAGGGGGAAACTCATCATGAGTTATTTCTAGTAGGTAAAGTAGTTCACTGGGTAAATATTTGGGGCCTCCAAACATTAAAAGCGTCATCTATTTGTCCCCTTTGAGATAAATGTAGAATAGACAATTACGTAGCTAGCAGGTGATGGAATGAGTGATTTAGGCTAAGGAGTGGACAAAGGAGATGAACCAACACACCACAGTTAAAGCAGCTGCCCTGTTCCAGCATGACAAAAATCAAGAATGCATCTAAGACATTAATGCACCGAATGGATCACCCCATGGGAAAAGGTGTCAGGCCTCTCTCTGCTTCTATATAATGTGATTTTTTGTATCATTGAGGGGGAATTTTCATTTTTACAAGAGCGAAACTCTACCCATTTTGAAAGAAGAAGACTGAGACTTTGATCTCAGATTGTAATTTCATTTCATTTTTATCGGAATGAGAAAGCAGGTTGTTTACAGACTTTGTATTGTTTTGGCTTGTATCATTTTAGGATATCATTCTTATGTCTATCTTCTAAAGGTGTTTTTATTCATTTAATTTGGTAAGCAAAATTAGTGAAAGTAATAGGGAAGTGTCTTGAAACCAACTGTGGGAAGACTTTGTGCTTTCACAATTGTTTTCAGTCTGTGTTTTTCTTTTCTTTTTGTGTTGAGGATTTTGGGATGACTTTGTGCCCCCATTATCCTTTGTGATATACTCTTTGGGAAGTTGAGGTGGAAACTTTGTGTTCTATTTCATCCTGTTGTTACTATGCCCTTTGGTTACTAGTTTCTTATCCTACTTGAAAGAAACTCCTATTGTTTCTTGCAGGAACACTTTTGAAAGAAGAGAAGTGCCTTCAGTATTTTCACCAGGCTTTTCTCCTTTATCTATGAGCATCATCTCTAAAAGAAGAGAGATGGATGGTTTATTTTGCTTCCATGTGTTATTTTCTACTTATTTATATTATATATAGCTCCTACGTATCTATAGGGAACCTCCCCTTGATGAGAGGAGAGATTTGTCTCTAGTTGATGTAGTAAAGTTGCACACCTGGCCGACCAATCTTCTTGCTGTGGTTGATCAGACCTATTTTGTTGATCAGGATTGACAAAATATTCACCCAACACCTTGCAAGACCAAGAGGAGGAGGAGGTGGATCAAGAGAATGCAACACCTATGGAGGAAATCCTATACACTCTCTTGGATGAGTGGGGATCAACTCTATAATTTGATCCCTATGACTATATATAAAAAATAGGGTTAGGGATGTATTGTATTCATGAACAAGATGCAATCATCCTAAATTTAGTCAAACTAGTTGAGGATCTACAAGGTATGTGGTAGTTATTTTTTGATGGTTCACGAAGTAGAAATGATGTAGGTGTGGGAGTTGTATTGATATCTCCACACAAGGAAAGTTATTTCTATTTGTTTAGACTCCAATTCAGCTGAACCAATAATATAGCTAAATATGAGGTGTTGATTCATGGCCTCCAATTGGCCAAGGCTAGAGGAATCAAGTTTTTACAGGTATTTGGCGATAACGAACTTATTTTTCACCTAGTTAGATCAAGAAGGGTGATAAAAAACAATTTTCTAAGGTCATATAAGCATAGGGTTTGGGACCTACTAGAGGATTTCACTACCCTGAATATCTAAGCAATACCAAGAGTACAAAATAAGGATGTTGACCACATGGATTCTATCACATCTCAGTATAATCTACCATTTGAGATAGCAAAGGAAAATAGCCAACATGTGAGGCTAATTGTAAGGGATTTTGTCCCTGATAATATGATTAACTAGTAGGTCTTTGATAGTGACAAGTAGATCATGAATTTTTTAAGAGAAGAGGCTAAGTTTTTAGAATAAAATCAACCAAGGTTGCAATACCAATATGGTGATCAGATCATACAGCTGAAACTAAATAAGTTACCCATGGGTCTCATTACGTCAGAAAATATATTTAACTCTGATGACTAATTGAAGAATGAGAAGAATAATATCACTGTCAATGAATAAGATTTCAAACCCATCATGGTATCAAAAGGCAAGTCACTCAAGATAGGCAAGGTATGCAATATTTTAGAAAATCATGATTTTGTTCAATTGGGTTGAGAGTTTGATGATATCTTTGCCTAGAGTAATCATGATTTGAGAGGGTTTGACCCAATTTTAGCATAACATACTATCTAAATAGATCCTAATACAAAACTTATTAGGTAGAAATAGAGGCCCATTAGTTCATAGATTGAACCCTTGATGAAGAATTAACTCTCTAAGTTGATAGAGGCTAATATAATATTTCCAATCAAAGACTCATCTTGGGTGCCAAATCTGATCCCTATCAAAAAAAATAATGGTGAATCCATCTGTGTGTGGATTTTAGAGATGTGAACAAAGCATCACTGAAAGATCATTATCTTCTTCCTCCTATGAAACAAATTCTGAAAATAGTATCAAGATCTGAAACATTTTCTTTCTAGATGGTTATTCAGGTTAAAATCAAATTGTGGTACAAGAATCAGACCAATTTAAAATTGCCTTCACCACCAAATGGGGCACATGCATGTATATGAAGATGACATTTGGTCTAACAAATGTAAGGGTAACCATTCAAAGAGATATGGATATGGCATTCAAAGGTCTGATAAATGATACAATCTTAGTATCTCTGGATGATATCATAGTCTATTCAAAACATGTTGGTGCACATCTCGGTCACCTGAGAAATATTTTCAAAATATGTAGAGAATTTAACATGTCTCTTAATCCAAAAAAATGCATGTTTGTGGTACAAGAAGGAAATTACTGGGACATATAGTATCCAAAAAAGGTCTTTCAATATTATCTAAATGAGTTAGAGCCATATCTACATTGGCATTGTCGATTCATAAAAATGGGTTATAAATCTTCTTGGGAAAGATTAACTTCATGAGGAGAATTGTACCAAATTGCACCTACTTGGCCAAACCCCTTATTGCAATGTTAAAAAAGGGAAATATTTTCAATCGGACATAGGAAGGAAAAGAAAGATTTGAGGCTATCAAGCAAGCTATCTCTCAATCTCCCACCATTGTTAGCCAAAAATATGAGAAGGATTTTATCTTCTATGCATTTGGAGGAGTGGGGAGTATCTCAGCAATCCTAACTCAGCATAATAATAAAGGATTGGAGCAGCCAATATCTTTCTTTAGCCAATCTTTGAAGGGTTACGAAGATAATTATAGCTTCATGGAAACAAGTGTATGTGATAGTCAAAGCACTTAAGAAATTTAGACACATGCTCTCCAACAACAAGGTACATCTGATGGTCAACCACCAAAGCATCAAAGAATTTCTACTGAGTAGAGAGACAAATGAAAAACAAGCAAGGTGGATCACTAAGGTCATGGAGTATGATGTTGATATCACAATCACTAAGCTGGTAAGAGGAAAATGACTATGTGAGCAACTAGTTGTTGATGTCAAATATACTGAACCAATCCCTAACATAGTATATGTTCAAAACATACCTCAACTAGGCAATCTACACTCTTTTAATTGCTAGATCCAAGACATGACTCATTTCCTACAAACTAGTGAGTACCCCTATGACTTCTAGTAGTTAAATAAGAGATATTTTCAACTCCAATCAATATTTTATGTCCTTATTAATGGAATTTTATTTTGAAAAGATTTGAATGGAGTCTTGTTAAGATGTATTGAGCATGACCAAAGTGCTCAAACAATTTCATGACAGACCATTAGGAGGACACTTTTTATAAATCTTCTTGGGAAAGATTAACTTCATGAGGAGAATTGTACCAAATTGCACCTGCTTTGCCAAACCCCTTATTGCAATGTTAAAAAAGGGAAATATTTTCAATTGGACATAGGAAGGAAAAGAAAGATTTGAGGCTATCAAGCAAGCTATCTCTCAATCTCCCACCATTGTTAGCCAAAAATATGAGAAGGATTTTATCTTCTATGCATTTGGAGGGGTGGGGAGTATCTCAGCAATCCTAACTCAGCATAATAATAAAGGATTGGAGCAGCCAATATCTTTCTTTAGCCAATCTTTGAAGGGTTACGAAGATAATTATAGCTTCATGGAAACAAGTGTATGTGATAGTCAAAGCACTTAAGAAATTTAGACACATGCTCTCCAACAACAAGGTATATCTGATGATCAACCACCAAAGCATCAAAGAATTTCTACTGAGTAGAGAGACAAATGAAAAACAAGCAAGGTGGATCACTAAGGTCATGGAGTATGATGTTGATATCACAATCACTAAGCTGGTAAGAGGAAAATGACTATGTGAGCAACTAGTTGTTGATGTCAAATATACTAAACCAATCCCTAACATAGTTTATGTTCAAAACATACCTCAACTAGGCAATCTACACTCTTTTAATTGCTAGATCCAAGACATGACTCATTTCCTACAAACTAGTGAGTACCCCTATGACTTCTAGTAGTTAAATAAGAGATATTTTCAACTCCAATCAATATTTTATGTCCTTATTAATGGAATTTTATTCTGAAAAGATTTGAATGGAGTCATGTTAAGATGTATTAAGCATGACCAAAGTGCTCAAACAATTTCATGATAGACCGTTAGGAGGACACTTTTTATCAAGAACTACAGCCATCAAAGTTATGAGAGGGGGCTACTATTATCTTGAGTTATTTAAGGACGCCCATCAAGGGGTAATAAACTATGAAAAGTGTGTTTACTTCATTGGTAAGCACAAGCTAGTTGCATTTCCTCTCAAACCAATTCAAGCAAATCAGTCAATTGCCTAATGGGGCTTAGACTTCATCAACATGATGAATCCACCATCAAGCATAGGTCACAAGTGGGTTCTTATAGCAATGGATTATTTCACATGATGGACTGAGGTAGTTGCTCTAAAATATGCCACAAAAACATCCATTTTGGATTTTATGGATAACATAGTTTCAAGGTTTGGTTTTCCTCACACCATCATATCTAATAATGCTAAGGATTTTATGGGCACTCAAGTCAGTGAATGGGCCATAAAGCATAATATGTACCTATGCACATCTTCAAATTATCACCCTCAAGGTAATGGCCTAGTTGAGTCCACCAGCAAGAATTTAATTTGGATCATTAAACAAACTATGGAAGATAATCAAATGATGTGGCATATGAAGTTGAGATCAGTACTATGGACTAGTATAATTACACCAAAGAAGGCCATCAATAGTTCTCCTTTTGTGTTGGTGTATGGAAGAGAATCCTAAGTGGCACTATTAATCAAGATACGATCCTTGAAGCTCAATCACCAATTGGACTTGATTGATAATGATGAAATGATGGCAAGATTAACTAAACTTACAAAACTCAAAGAAATCAGATGTCAATCGATGAAAGTATTGGAGGCAAATCAAGCACAAGTCAATAAGAATTTTGATAAAAAGGTGATTTCAAGAAGCTTCAATGAGGGAGATATGGTCTTAAAGTGGGATTCAGATAAAGTAAAACTAGGTAGGCACACCAAATTTGATGTAATATGGAGCGGTCCATATGTCATCACTTAGTGCAAAGGGCCAAATGCATTCCAACTTGCCAAGCTTGATGGTGAGGAATTACCAATCCCAGTTAATGGGATATACCTCAAAACTTGTTTTTGAGGAAAGGACTAGTTCCAAAAGTCATAAAATGTTTGTACATAGTAGAGTTAGTTTATGCTTTCAATAAGTGTTTCGGTATGTGTCTTTGTCTTCAATTGTTATTCTTTGTTTTGTTTTCCTATTTTGTTTCATGTCTAGGCACTCCTAGCTTATTTTATTTCCTAGGTTGTAGATCTATCATAATGAAGTAGACTCCACACCCAATGTCTTATAAGGCTACTAGTTTTGAATGATTAGCAGGCAATCATCCCATAGAGGTCAACAAAAATGTTGAGATTTTTGTCCCAAAAATCTCATTACATTTATAACCCTAAGGGAGACCCCCTTTGTTTTTTAGAAAAAACCCTTAGACATCCAAGAATCCATTTTTCCTTGCCTCATGGAATCCATAAATCTGGATTCAATTTGCACCATTGGTTTGTCAATTGAGAAGTCTGTACTAAACTAAAAATGAAAGACTACATCATTATCACAATCTTGTATGAGATTGCATTGAAATTTTTGATGCTTTCAATATTTATATAATGCCAAGAGAGTTTAATGATTGTGCAGATTCATTGGTTGTCTCCACAACCCTCATGATTCCTCATAAAGATTTTCAAGGGAATAGGTAGACTATTGAGCTAGTATTTTGACTAAGTATACTTAAAAATACTAACCATTGGTATTTATTTAATGGTGATAATCAAATTGTCACTTTTTTGGAAAAGATGGACAGTTTTGAGGGGCTTTATTTTGAAGGTAGTGACTCTCCCCCATGAGAATCAGTTCCTGAGAGGTTCACAAACTGGTGAAGATTTTCTTCAAATCAAAGGGAATAAAATCTCAAAAGGTTTGGTTTCTCTTGAGAAGCTATTTGATAAGCATGATAGGTGTATCAAGTAGCAACAAATGGATTCAAGTTCCTCTAAGGAGTTCGATTAAGTAAATTTGAATACTGAAGAAAATCTCAAAATGGTCAACATTGGGAAATGTTGCACTACTGATGAAAAGCTCAAATTCATTACTCCTTTTCACCATTACATTGATGTTTTGGCATATTCTTATGATGACTTGAAATCCTTCAGGCCTAAAGAAATTTGACATGAAATTCCCTTAAGACTAGTTCAGTACCTCACAAACAGAAACAAAGGCAATACAATCCCAAAATATCAGGTACTATTCTTTTAGAAATTTAGAAGATGTTGAAAGCCAGAATAATTTTTCCAATCCATCATTCCACCTGGGTCACGAACATATTTCCTATGAGGAAAAAGAATGGAGAAATTTGTATATGTGTTGATCTCAAAAACCTAGATCAATCTTGTCTAAAGGATAACTACCCCTACCCATAATGGATCAAGTATTGTAAAATGTGATTGGCTCAGAAATGTTATCAATGTTAGATGGTTATTTTGCGTATAATCAAGTAGAAGTCAACGGAGCAGATCAATATAAAACCACTTTCACTACACCTTGGGACACATTTGTATATCATAAAATGCCTTTTGGTCTGATCAATGCTGGTGCCACCTTCCAGAGAGCAATGGATCTTGCCTTCAGAGATGAAATAGGGAAGTTCATCATGGTGTATCTTGATGACTTGAATTTTTTCTCCAAACATCATCCTGATCATGTGCATCATTTACAACAAGTGATAGAATGTTGTCGGCAAAATGGTATTTCTCTCAATCCAAAGAAGTCAATTTTTGGGGTTATAAAAGGTAAACTTCTCAGGCATATTGTATCCCGAGAAGGCATAAAAATCAGCTCAGAAAGAGTCAAATCTATCCAAAATCTTACTCTACCTACTTGTAAGACTACAATTCATTCTTTCTTTAGAAAGGTGAATTTTCTATGAAGGTTCATCCCTGAATCACAAAGAAAACTCACTACATTGTTGACATGATGAAGGGTAAAGCTACTTTTCATTGGACTGTAGAAGGCAAAGCAACATTTGAAGATATCAAGAAGGCTATTTCTCATGCCCCAATCTTGGTTTACCCAGATTATGCCAAAGACTTCATAGTATATAGCTATGTTTTTGAACATACACTTTTAGCCATTTTGGTTCAGTAGAATGAAGAAGTTGTGGAATCCACTATATCATTCATGAGTTGTCCTCTCAAAGCTCATGAATTAAAATATTCAAATATGGAGAAGCACGCTTATGCTGTGGTTAAGGTGGTAAAACATTTTTGTTTCTATATCTTGAATTCATATACTGCTATTTTGGTGCCTGATACAATAGTAAAGTCCATTTTAACTCAACAGGGGTTTGGTACTAAAAGGGGCAATTGGATTTCTAATATTCAAGAGTTTGATCTTGATTTCAAACCTACTAAGCCTGTGTAAGGAAGATGTCTCCGCTAATTAATTGCTGATAACATACCAAAAAAATAGGACATGAAGAAACAGAGGTTGAAGACATGCCTACAATTCTCTTTGTCACTAATACTGATGAGTGGTATTCTAATATCGCTCATTTTCTTACCTATGGTGAGTGTCCTACCCATCTGTCTTATAAATAAAAAAGAAATTTTAAGTTGAAAGCTGCTAATTATGTCTTGTGGGACAATGATTGGTACAAAAGGAACCTTGATGGGGTATTTCTTTATTGTGTGGATAAAATGCAATAGAGTAAACTTTTGGAGTCCTTCCATAATTTGGCTTATGGAAGACATTTTTCTACACTCATGACTGCTCATTAGATTCTATGAGCTAGATACTATTGGCTTGCACTATTTCAAGATGCATATAATTGGGTACGTAGGTGTGAGTTGTGTCAATAATTCGTTGGGAAACCTATGTTGGCCGCATCACCTCTCAAGCTAGTGGTGATTGAAGAACCTTTTCAGTAATAGGGTATTGATTTCATCGACACCATGAACCCATCCTCAAGTGCTAGACACAACTATGTTCTTATTGCAATAGACTATTTTACCAAGTGGGTAGAAGCCATTCTAGTCAAGCATGCTACTTCAGAAGTGGTATGTAATTTCCTTAAGGAAAATATTGTTTCTCAATTTGGGGTTCCAAACAAGATTATAGCAGACAATGCCACTTGCTTATCTTCTTATGAGATTACTAACTTTTGCTACAATCATGAGATTATTCTTTCCCACTCCTCAGACTATTATCCATAAGGAAATGGTCAGGCAAAATCAAGTAATAAGAATCTAGTTACTATTATCAAAAAATTGGTATATGACAATAAAAAAACTTGGCATAAAGCACTGTTTGATGCTTTATGGGCTGACAGGATTATGCCTAAAAAGGAAATAGGTATGTCACCATTTCAACTTCTGTATGGTCTGAATATGGAAATACCCATTACCTTGGGACTACCACCACTGAAGTTGGCAAAGGCGATAGAAGATTCAACTTTTGAAAATTCTATTGATAAAAGAATCATGTACCTGATTGAGTTAGAAGAGCAATGAACTATGGTAGTGGACCATATTATTGAACATCAAAATTAGGTAAATAAACTCTTTGACCAAAAAATAAGGATTCATGAGTTTTAGATTGGAGATCAAGTCTTGTTATGGGATAAGAGGAGAGAACCAAAAGGAATGCATGGAAAATTTGATTCCTTGTGGAGAGGTCCATTCACCATTCATCGATTCAGTGGTGAAAATAGTTTCTTGCTAAAATATCAAGATGGAACGCCATTCTCATTACCTTCCAGTGGGCAACATCTAAAGCACTTCAATCCTTGAAGTGTCAAATAAGTTCATTTGTACATTTATATAGTCTTTATTTGTTTTGTGTTGTTCATTTAGTTTTTGGCATCTCTCTCTTTTGGGTGGCTTGACTCCATGGCCCAATGGCATGGATGAAGTAATTTAGAGTTTGGATTCTACTCCCTTTGATCATTTCAAAATACAATCGATAGAAGTTCCCCAATTGGAGCCAGTTGTTATTCCAAAACTAGTCACTCATTTTATGCACAACTTGTTGGCCATTTTGGTCCTACAGGCCAAAAATGGTCTCCTTTATCAAAAATGTTCTGAGTAGTCAAGTTATTCAACTGCACAAGCCTTTTCAGCAAAGTAAATCACTTTCTTTCAAAGGGTTTACAGTTGGGAAAATGAACAAGGTTAAAAAGGTGGGTTTTCGCAAGAAAAAATTTCAAAAGATTTGAAGGCGTTTCCTTAAAAATTGATAATGATGGTTCAGTGGTGGGGTTCAATAATATGAAATGAACCATATAGACTTCCCATAGTCACATTGAACTTTGAACCATTAAACTCTGCTAAAAAGGTTCAAGTGGAAGGTTCAAATAGTTGGTTCAACGATACATTGAATTCATAAGAAGACTGAGTGAACACGACTCTTTGCAAAACATAAAATATTGAACCATTGAACCAATGAACCGGTAAACTCTAAAAAATGAACAAGGTTCAAAAGGTTCAAGCAACCAGTGATGTCCCCATAGACATCAAATTTAGGACAATGGAATAACCGTTAGTTTTCAAATGATGTAGACCCGAGGACAAACTCAGTGACCCGTTGAGAAAGGAGCCGAAGAAGCCAGTAAAAGGTGAGAAGATAGCCCCGAGAGCTCAGATGACCAAGAAGAGAGAAAATATAACAAGGAAAGAGGGAACAAAATAGAGAATCCAAAAGCATCAGTAGAAGATTTATTCTAGTGGGTGGAACAGTCCACCAAGTGGTTATCAAAGAGCGTAAGCATTTAATGGTGTGGCCCATTTTTTTCATTTGAGTAAAGAGGAGTGGACAGTCGTGTAATTTCATAAATAGGAGTAGCCCTGCCTTTCAGAGGACTAGGCAACCCATGATTTTAAAGAGACATTTGATATGATTTAAACACCAAAGTCAAGGCTAGTAATCTACTCCAACATGGCCCCTTCACATGACTTCCTCTTTCCAATGCATTCAAGGTACCATGGGCCATTTGTGGAAAGAAGTGCCAAAGTCTTTCTTTTGGATGCTATATATTGTAATCTCTCATTTTTGAGAGGGAGGATCTTTGAGTTATTAGAAGCAAAACTCTACCAAATTGAAAGGCATTTTTGAGACTTTGAGCTCAGATTGTTAATCAAATTTTATTAGGTGAATAAGAAAGCAAGTGACCTTTCAAACTTTGTGTAAAATAACTTGTGTTATGTAGGAAATTTTTCTTATGTCCTTTTCCTAAATATAATCTTATCCATTTGATCAAATAAGCAGAGTGAGTGAAAATAATCCAGGAGATGTTTTGAAGCTGATTATGGAGACTTTGTGCTACCATAATAGTCTTTAGTTTGTGTTTTAGTGTCTTAGAATGAAGGATATTGGAAAGGCTTTGAACTACCTTTATCTTTTGTAATCATATGCTCTATTGTAGTTTTTGGTGAAGACTTTGGGCTGCACCTCATTTTACTGTGATATAAGTCATAAATCAATAAGAGAAGCAACGATAGGCTTTGTACTCTCACGGGCTTCTTGTGGTTGAGGTTCATATCAAGGAAGTTTTTATTTTCTTTTGTAAACATCATTTCTGAAAAAAGAGAAGTGGATGATATGATCTCACCCTTGAGTTAATATTTAGTTTAGGTTATTTTATAATAGTTTATAGGGAACCTCCCCTTGATGAGAGGAGAGATTTATCTCATTACGTTGTGGCTGATATACCCATTTTGCCTTCAGTTAGTTGATGACAAAATATTCACCCAACACCACTATATAAATTTGGTGCAATCTATTTTCAATTTTTCAACCCTTTTCCTATTAGAACCCTAGTTTAGGTTCCAAAAAGCACTAAAGAGCAAGATTTTCACAAGACTGATATCTTATCATTTTGCATCAGATTTTAGTGAGAAGTCAGCATTCTTCTCCAGAGATTAACCTCAAAATTTCCAATGTCCCATGGATTTAGAGGTTTTTCCATTATTTCATTAGGCACTTGCACAACAAGCTACAGAATCAAGACAGGTACAATCCTATGTGATAACAGTTCTTGTTAGAAAATAACATATTCATTATGATACATGTAAAATATGAATGAATAAAAGAAATGTTTTCATTATAGCTCAACATGGAAAAGAGGTTTTGGATAAATAAAATATATAAGAGTGTTGATAAATAACATTAAAATGCCCCCAACTTGATCATGGTTATTGGATAGAAAACTATCCCAACATCGAAACCATGGAAAAGTATGCAGTAAGCTTGAAATTTGAATGATATATGAATACATTCTCTGTTTTGTGATGAAAACTTGTAGAAAATTTTCTTATGACTATGTTTCAGTTAAAATCAAACAAGTAAATTACACATGGACTAGAAATCAATAGAGGATAAGGATATAATATGTTTTCTAACTAGTGCATCTCTACCCTGATTGATTGTTGATTTTATCTTTTAGGGTTTTACAAGTGTAATCCTTATGCTTAGATTAAAGGGTTTAGATGTCTAAATTAGTTCAATAATATCCAATAATTAACCTCTAATTTTTTATGGATTTTACCTTCTTTGAATTTATAAAAATAGGCATAAATATAGAACTGTTTAAAAATAGATTGTCATAAATGATTTGGATTCTAAAAGTTGAGTTATGGGCAGTTTTGAGTGTTGTCAAGAGGATTTTGGTGTATGTCTACTCACTAGACAATAGTGCACCATATGGATAATAGCACCATGCTTGTGTAGTGTCCTTAGTGTGGCACTAATGTCCCCTTTATGAGATTATTCCTATTTTTTATGAGCGCCTATGCTTGTGTTTTTATATCATGTTCTTATGTGCATGAAACCTATAGCTCTATGTTGTGCCTGTAAAAGTTGATTAAATGTGCAAACCCTAATCCTCCTTGAAAGTATGGCATGAGAAATAATTGTGTGTTCATTAGAAGGGTAGTTGGACATCCTCAACACCCCATTATGAAGAGAGTTGCCTACATGCCAATGCTCCAAAGAGGGATCAAGCCTGATGTAGTTCTCCCACTTATTGCTTAATGCAAGTACAAGTGAATGCTAGAATGAGACTAAGATTAGATGCCTTAAATGTGCTTGAGCTTTGAAATCTTTGAAAATTGAGCTTAGGGTTGTTGTATATGTATAATTAGGGAATAATAGGGATCAAATACCTTAATTTTTCTCAACTCGTATTTGGTTTGAATGTGATTTTGCATCTATTTTTTATCTAGTGAATAGAGGTTAATTAAACTCTTATTTATAGAGTTTTGTTACTTGTGTGGATAAGAAAACGTGCTTATGTTGACCTTAATATAGGCACACATTTGAAAAAGTACCCATTGGGAAGAGTTAGGGCTAAAGATAGTAGTACCCAGTTGGGGACACTAGCACCATGTGGCTATAGTGTCCCAAATGTGGTGTTAATGTCCTATTGGTAGACTACTGAGAAGGTTGGGTTGGGATCTTAAAAGATAGTTGTATGGCTATGTTTTTTTAAACTATAGGTGACTATGGTCTACACAATGATTGGAAAAGTATGTCTAATGCTCTAGGATAGGTTTAGGGCTAATATAGGAATAGGGTAACTTAAGCGACACTTTTAGCATCTAATTACCACTTTTAGGTGATTACATTTACCCCCCCCCCCCCCACCCCTTTTATGCTAGTAATGCAAGTAAAGTGAAATGACTAGTATAAATAAAAAATAAGCATACCTAGACTTAATTTGGAAGTAAAGCCCATATAGCTGAGTTTGAGTATGCAAATCTAGGTCTACATATGTGGAACATGATCCAAAGTAATGTCTTATAATGAAACATGAAAAAATTAGTCCTTACTTAAGAGATGATCAAAATCAAAAGACTATTCTAAAATAAAGTAACTAATTAAAGCTGAGTAAAGAGAGAGGAAATGAATGAATATACCTTGTTGGGTATGTGAACCAATGCATGAACCTAGTGACAACTTGTGTGTGAGTGTATATAGGGATCATATCATTGAATATCTTGGACTAAGTTGATTGCTTGCTCAATCCTCATATGGGTGGCTCAAGAACTCAATCCAATTTTGACTCTATCATTTCCCACCCCTTCTCAGTGGATCCTGATATCTGTGAGTAGCTTGGATAAGATTGTAAGTGTGTTTAACTCTCTCATGTAGGTGGATCCAAAACTCAAATAGGCCATGAATCCATCGTTTACCACATGTATGAATTATACGCATCTATAATTGAACTATGAAAAGTGTTGAAAATATCTAACTAGGTGAATATAACTATGCATGTTGGCTTTGTAGCCACTCAAATATATTAGGTAGATCTATGCCACTAGGGAATGCCAACCACTGCAGATGGAGTAATGCATAAATCTGGTGATAACCTATAATGTGATAAAAAGTGTATTCAACATATAAAATGACATGGATTTTTCCATTCCATTTGATCAACTTATGTGTAGATAGGTATATGAAAACTATGTGTCGCATACATGCCCCCAACCTAGTATATGAATATACTAAAGCTGAAATGAGTATCTAATAGTTGAATCTATGTAAGTAAATTGAATGTGGGAGTGATCATTCCATGCATGATGCCTCTAAATCTAAGTAATTGGTATGAATCTGAGTTGTAACAAATGTATTTGAGCTTAATATAAACGTAACTACTAAACCTATGACTATATCTGTGCAAATCTATATTTTACCTGGTGTATTGGTCTAAATGATCTAGACTATCCTAAAGCTAAGGATACTAAATAGTAGTGTCTTGTAGTGGATATTATTTCCTTGTGGCACTTATGTACCAATATGGGCACTAATGTCTAACTGGTCTCATTTCTGAGTGATCCAAACTAAATTCTGAGTCTATGTTATATTATGTGTTTGCCCTATGTTTGATGTCTAACACTGAGCCTATATGCTGAAATCTATATGTGAATAATAATTTAGGAGCTTGATCTCTATGATAAACCCCTTGTTAATTCTCCTTGTTTTGATGGTAGTTTTGAAACATGTGTAATAAGTTACCTCTAAATAATTAGCTCTGCAAAATGTGCATGATATTCTAATACAATGTACAAACATAACATTAGAATGTAAATATATGAGCAAAAGTAAGTAATGTAAGATGTATGTTGTAATCTAACATTTCACAAGGGTGTCAATATATATGTAATTAATGTGTATAGTAGCAATTCTAATTAATTACCTATGGGGATGGGGCATGATGTCCATCATAACACCCAAGTAAGAAGGGTAGATTCATGAGATCCCTCATGGCATCAAAATTGGTATGTGTTTAACAAGAAAATACAAGTGTCATGGTGTATAAGCATACAATGAAGCATACATACAAGCACATGAGGCATGCAAAGTAGGCCAAGGGGCCATAATACAAGGGACATGGGCACATGTCACTAAATATGATAATGAATACATACAAGGACATGTTCAAATTTCCACATATGCAAGCAAAACATAATTTAGTGTAGAGACACATAGAAGGACATGTTCAAATGTCTACATATAGAAGTAGGAAAACACACACAAAGGACATAGGCATATGTCAAAGGCACACAAATAGAGAAGTGGAGTAGAGCCAAAGAACAATGGAATATTTAAATACCCTTGAATATGGAATAATATTAGGAAACACAATTGATTCTAATCTAGGAAAACTAGAAATGAAAGCATGTATATAATTGTGTAGTATAAATCTATGTAGATGCTAGGATGCATATAAATTGAGTCTAACTAGTGATAGTTGACAAAAAATCTGAGAAATGAGTAACAATGATCAATATCAAGATAAATCAATGCATAAACTATGATGTATAGTATGTATATATAAAACTTGGTTATATCAACTATGTAGGGGATGCCCCCAAGTGGGTGGATATATCAAATGTATAAACCTAGATCAATGTAAAATGCCCCCAATTGGTAGATGATAGTTGATCTGGATCAATGTAGTGGACTGGAGTCCTATCTAGAATCAACAAGCACTTGAAAAGAACAAGTGAATCATACGTGTATGATAAAATCAACTATATAAGATAGCTAGCAATATGCAATATCTGGAAAGTAGTAGAAATGTAAACATACCAATGCATACAATTTGAAAATTTTCTATTTTTGGAATATTTGAATGTTTTTGTATTTTGACATGTTATATTATTTTTTTATTTTCTTAGTATAAGCTATGTATAATTAAATTAAAATAAACTATGTATAAGGATTGAGAGAGAGAAGGAAGTATGTATAAGGGTAGGAACCATACTAAATAATGAGTCTCATGGGAGACTCGCTATGATTTTGGCATGTGTCAAAAATAGGAATGATAATCTCTCGTGCCGTGTGATTATTATGTTGTAGTTGAATATTGTTGTAGTAAGAACCTCTAAGTATTGTCCATCATCAAAATAATAATAACCTCGAGTGTTAGTGGGAATTTCCTGATGTTGTGGAGTTGACCTTTCTAAATTGTGTTTTGGAATATTGATTATGATTTTTCCCTTTGAAATTGTGCTCATTGTAGACATAGAGTGTTGTGGAGGCTCTTTTGATACAAAGTGTTGTTTGAGAATGCTTGTTGGTTGAGCATGATTTTGACTTTGTAGCTTAAGATATTACTCTTTTTTGTAACATGTTCTGTGTATCTGGATGTTTTTCCTTGATAAACTGTGTTTATGAATGATTTGCCTTAGAATGTTAAATAAACCCCAAACCTTGTTGACCAATATTATCAACTACTAGAATAGGATAAGTGATGCCTTCGGCCTATTTGACTAAACCTTGACCATAATCATACTATTATAGATACTTTTGAACAAACCCATGTCATTTTGAATGTTTATCCTCAGTTTGGAAAGGTAGATTTGCTTGATTTATCTATGCATGTTGTATTGTTTCTTGTTGTGATTGTGCTTTTGGAACCTTTATTGCTCTAAATTATGATTTGGTAACCATTTTTATACTATTTTTGAATTTTACCCTTTTTGAATTGGTAGATGTGCCAATGTATGTTGTTTGGATGAAGTATCATTGTGTGAGTCATTTATATCCATGATCTATTGTATTTTCATTTTCAATGCTAAACATGAATTGGTGTGGTGCCCATGTATTATAAGATATACACAAGAATATTTGGATCTCCTCATTAGGTGTAGAGGAGGTATGTTGATCAACTTAGCTTTAATTGTTTCCCTTAGTGTCTCACACAAAATCTTATTTGATCGTAGAATGATTTTTGAATCACTAGTTGTAGACGTATTGTGTTATGATTTCATGTTTTGATATGTAACATTATTTGTCACAAATTGACTAGTTGACGATAGTATAAACATGATTTACATTATTGTGCCTTAGAGGCCTTTGTCTTGTAAATTTTTTTCAAATGTTGTAATTTTTTAATGTAGTAGTTGATTTTGATTTTGTAAACCTGTAATTATATTTCTCATACTGATAAGTTGATCACATAGAGTTTCACAAGTGTAAACCCTAGTTGTTTCTATTTGAACATGTAAGCACACACCCTATAGGGAAGATGTGTGAATGGGATGATTAGGGTGATTAATGATAGTTTTATAGGTTATTTCATATCATATAAGAATGATAGCATAGACATGGTTAGATGGAAATTAGTTATCACCCTCATGGAGATGAAGAGGAGAAGGATATTCTTTCTTATGCATAATATATGACATTGAAGCTTGAAACACAATTGTTAGCTTATGCGTTAAACCTCTATTTGTGTATAGGTTTTCTTATTAATTTAATTCCATATAGGATAAAGATAACATGCTATGAGATATGACATATATTTCAATTTATATAAAGCATCATTTATACATGTGTTTATGTCTTTTCTAAGTTCATTCTGAATTAAAGGGAATAAACATGTAAATGAAAGTATTAGACTTTACAACAAAAAGTGATTGATTTCTTTTGTCATTATGACCATCGTTCTAAAATCTAAGTTTTGGTAATAAAATATGATTATAAATAGAAAAGGATACAAACCTTAAGTGTGTCTAGAGTTAGTGTTTTTAGAATCTAGGGGTTTTTTGTACCAATTTAAATTATATGTAAATAAATTGAAACCCTAATATGAAATTGATTTAATTTAGATAGGTTTTCTAAAAAATCAAAAATATACAACCCTAAATTTATTGCACAAAATTTGGATGAATGAAAGCTAGGTTTTGAAGCAATATTTGAAGTAAGATAGGTTCACCAAATAATTTAACCTTTTAGGGTTTAACTATGTAGAAATTTTGTTTAGATTAAAGGGTTGAGATGTATAAATTAATTAAATAATATGCAATAATTAACCATTGATTTTTTATGGATTTGACCTTCTTTAAATTTATAAAATAGGCATAAATATAGACTTATCTAAAAATAGGCTATCACGAATGATATAGGTTCTTAAAGTTGAGTTATGTGTAGTTTTGAGTGTCGTCAACAGGATTTTGGTATCTTTCTACTCACTAGATAGTAACACCCCATATGGAAAGTAATTCCATGATTGTGTAGTGTCCTCAATGTGGTGTTAATGTCCCCTTTACAAGAGTGTTCATATTTTATAGGAATACCTACACCTCTATTTTTAGGTCATATTCCTACACACACAAAACTTAGAGCTTTGTGTTGTGCCTTGAAAAGTTGATTTAATATGCAAACCCTAATCCTCCTTGTAAATATGGCATGATTAATAATTATGTGTTCATTAATAGGATACATTGGACATCCTAAACACTCTATTTTGAAGAGAGTTCCCTACATACTAATACTTCGAAGAGGGATCAAGCCCAATGTAATTCTCCCACCTAGTGTTTGATGTAAGTACAAGTGAATGCTAGAATGAGAGTGTGCTTAGATGCCTTGAAAGTCCTTAACCTTTGAAATCTTTGAAAAATGGGCTTAGGGATGTTGTAGATGGTAGTATGTTGGAGTAAGGTAGAATAGGGATCAAATACCTTAATTTTTCTCAACTTGTCTTTGGTTTGAATATGTTTTTGCATCTATTTTTCATCTAGTGAATAGATATAAATTAGATTTGTATTTATAGAGTTTTATTTCTTATGTAGATAAGAAAATGTGCTTAGGTCGACCTTAGGAGGGTCCCATTTTTTAAAAAAGTATCTGTTGGGAAGAGATATGTATAAGTAAAGTAGCACCCAATTGGGTACACTAGTGTCATATGGCTACAGTGTCCCAATGTGGTGTTAATGTCCTATTGGCATACTACTAAGAAAGTTGGGTTGGGATCTAAGAAGATAATTATGGGACTATGTTTTGGTTAACTATAGGTGACTGTGGTCTACACAATGATTGGAAAATTATGTCTAATGCTCTAGGATATGTCTATGGATAAGTTAGTAATCAGGTAACTCAAGTGATACTCTTAGCATCCAATTACCACTTTTAGGTGATTATAACTATATGCAATATTTTTTTATCAAGACGTATTTTTCTATGTATGAATATTTATTGTTTTTATAGAAATATGTCTTTTTACACATTTAGATATCTTTTGAAAAGTATTAAATATTGCAAATGGAATGAAATATTTTGTGTAATGAAAATAAAGATAGATGATATATTAAAATATGTAATCCAACAACATGAAAGTATGCCTACAAGTCCTAGTTTTAATTTTTTTTGCTTGATTTTTTTAATAAATTTTTAGCATATATGAATGTTTTTGTATTTTTCCATATTTATAAATTAAAGCATACATAAATGAAATTATTGAAAATACATAATCAACAACAAAATTTTGAAATGAAATAAGGAGGGGAAATTTAAACAACCTACAACATGGTTTAAAAGCAAAGCATAACAAGGAAGAAGGCAAAAGGAAATTCTCCCATTGTAGGTGTATATGTAGCATATATGGAAATAATGTATATGTGATCTCATGTGAAATTAGATCACATGTGATCATGAAAGGGAAAAAGAGATCTAAAACATGTATAGATGTGTAAAAAATGATTAAATAAAGTACCATGAACAATGTGCATTGAAAGCTTGGTAAGATATTTGTCTTGGATTGTTTGAATTGGGTTGAAAAAAAAAGGGAGCAAGTGCCCCAAAATGAAAATAGATCCAAGGGATAGAATAAAGCAAATTAGTTATATAAGAATAAGCAAAAAAAATAAAGAGCAAAAAAATTACGTACAAGAAAAATGCAAGTACAATATAAAAAGTTCATAAATACTATGCCTCTGTATAGGCCTTATATCATATGTGCATCATTTTTAAGGGATTTAATCTTATCTTTAATTATATAAGGATCATGTATGATTGTTTGAACATTAAGAAGATAATTAGTTGGTGTTTTAACTTCTTGACTTGGATATGAAATCATATATTTTTTATTGTTGACCTTATCTCTTTCCTTTACATATGTGATAAAATATTACATAAAAGGGGATTTTTGTTTATCTTGAATTTTTATTTCAACTTTATTTTTAGTAATTATTATTTATTAAATTTTACCTTTTCATCCTATTATTTTGGTAATATTGGTTACTCTAATTATAATTTTTAAATCTTTTCTTGTTTTGAATTATCTTTTGGTATACATAGTTTCACTTTGTGTTATTTTTTTCTTGAATTTTAGGGGATACAATATGTGTGGGGTTTTAATAGGATTATGTTGTACAGGAATACCACTACCAAGGATACTTTGTATTTTATTCTTTAAATCCCAAAAATTACTTTTATGATGCCCATATATTCTATGATATGCACAATAGTATTTTGATCTTTTTAGAGGATGCATAGAAGGTAAAGTAATTAACTTGTTTCATATCATTTATATTATAAGCTCACTTGGAATCTTATTATACTTTTGCATATTTTTTAAAACACTAATTTTATATGTATGTTGCTTAAGATGCACATGATAGCTATGTGAAGATGTAGATTAATGATCAACACTAGCATAATCTATAATTTTGGTAAGTTTGATGCCATTTTCAAGAGGTATTGTTTGAACTTAAATATTTATTTTTATTTTTTCAACTCTTCTATCAATTTTTTTGTAGTGATGACTTGATCTTGAAGGGATTTACAAGTATAAGACCTAGGTATATTTGATTGAATAGAAACACTATAAAGAGGAGGTGTGGGAGAGGATTAGATATAATATTTTTTTAGATTAAGAGATTCATCTATGGTATATAGAGAAGGGGATATGGTCTCATCACTAATAGGGTTTGATTTATTCTCATGGAAAGAAGAGAAGGAATATTATTCATAGATAACACCATCCTTAGGACTCATAGGTGGTGTTCTAAGAGAGGGTAGATAAACAAAACTAGGAGGCTCTTTGCTTGGTAAAGTAGTTTCTAATGAAGGGGGTGAGGAAAAAGTGTGAGTGAAATATAAGTGCACATTTATAGGGGAATCTAGAGAGGAAACTATAGGTGTCATCAAAGAAGAATAAAAATATAAACCCAAAGGGGTGTCTAAAGGATGCACCAAATAGAAATCTAGAGGTGTATCTAAAGAGGATTCTAAAGGAAAATCCGAAGAGGAATTTATAGGGGTGATCAAAGGGAAATCCAAGATAAAATATAAAAATTTATATATTGATGTGATTATAGGGAAAACCAAAGAGGAAGTTAAAAACTAACCCAAATGGGAATCTAAAACCTTTATAATCAAATGTAAATACAAAGAAGTACCTGAGAAGGGGTCTAGAGGATACTTTAAAGAAGAATCTATGGATGAAGCAAAAGGTGACTCTTCCTCATTTAGGATAAAAATTCAATGCAATAATTTAGAATAAATTGGTTTAGATTTATCCATACTATCAAGATCAAAATCATCCATATAATCATCTTCCATAAGTTTTTCCTTGTTTTTGTTTTTCCATTCAACTTTATCATAAATAAGAGGCATAACATGAGTAGAAAACAATTCATCAAGGAGATAAATACTAATACCATATATATTGTGACTATCCATGAGATATACAATGAATTTAAATACAATGAGTGTAATAAAAATAATGCTAAAAACTAACAAGTAATCTAGCATGTACAAAGGAACTAATCACTAATCATACAATGCAAGAAAAAATCAAGGTATCATAGGTAGTTTGGGAAAGGGTATTAAATGATTTGCAGGATCTCATATATACTTTATCAATGTAATACCTCAAATGAGATATTTATGCATATATGTTAAAAATCTAAAAATCCAAACTTCTACAACTTGGGAATGAACACATGAAGATGAGTATAATGAAACTTATGGATTAAACTCCTTGAAATAAATAAGAGAAATAACACCAAAGCTGAAATATTTGATTACTTATGCAATCAATACATAAACAAGCTCTCACACACATAGATCTACAAACCACATTGATGTTGAAAACTCTTTAAAGATCAAATTTAATCTCTGAATGAGATCACTTTCATGAACTGTAGGGTTTTCATCCTTTGATCTAGTAAGCACCCAAGGGGTTTCATCCTTGAATCCTTATCCTCAATGGGTTTTCCTCCAAGGAAGAGTGTGATTGAATGCAAGTTCATACAATGTCATAAGACATGAATTTGAATTATAAGTTGGCAAAAGACGCATTTACAAAGAGGAAGCCATGAATATATAAAATTAGAGAAAAGGGATAGAGATAACTTCATGGTAAAGGAATAAATATGTCCCCCTTAGTTGGAACACTATTGATCTATATTGGTATTCTTATCCCTTTGTGAAAGAGTCAAAATCATGTTTTCAACTTTAGACAAAATCATCCCCCACCTTCACATGCCTCCAAAAAAGTGTTTCTTTCTCCTTGTGAAGAGAATAAAATGATGTGGATTAATTCACTATTCATCCATGTGCACACATGTGTCAAATATCCTCTCAAAAACCCACTTTTGACTTGCTTAACAAGCTTCCAACATGTACCCTCAAATAAATGCACCATACTCACATTTTTTGAATAATTCACATGCCTTCAACATGAATTCAAAACCCATGGTGCCAACCTTTCCTTTTCCCATCAAGGACAACCCATGTGAAGAGAAAAATAAATCTAATTTGTCCCCCAAGTGGGGTAGCACGTCCCACTTCAATCACATGCTCTTGATCCATGTAATATTCTCTTGTGGTCTATGCCACCTCATTCACAATCCACTTCACTGTTATATCACCTCCTACATCACTTGCCATGTCTCCATGAATAGTGACAATGAATAATGTTTTTTTGTGAATAGTGTTGGTGAATAGTAATATATGAATAGTGACCCATCTACTATTCCCTTTCATTAACCAAATTATCTTATGAGAATTATATAGGCTAAGGGTCTCCTGCATAAGTCTCATTTGGGAGAAGGGGACATGATGGTACTCCCCTCTCAAAATTGCTTATCCTCAAGCAATTGTAAATCTGAAGCTTTCAGAGTCATCATGCCAAAGTGATGAATCAAACTATAGTTATCATATAACCTAAATCCTATACCTATTAAGTGATAATTTTTTTTCCAAAAAGTGGTACAAGATGCACTCTACCTGTCATTCAAAACATCCTTGTGCAACCCATGTAATCTTATCACCTCTTTGAATAATAGTCTGTCTACATGATAATAATTATCAAATAAATGTACATACCAATCAACATCATAAATACAAACCTTTATAATATCCATGATGTGATGCATGACTATACCTTTACTTCTTTGGATTGGGTCAAGTAATATAATGGTGTTAACTCTTGTCTTTTGAATGTTGTCGAGATCCCAAGTAAAACTCAAGATCTCTACACCCTACTCCTGTTTCACTAGTTAGAATGGCACAAGAACTTTCTTTTTGATACCCTCCCATGATAATCTCTCTTTTCAAGATATAAATACTCTTGGATGTACCCATAGTGGGTAATTATGAAAGACTCTCAAAATATTCTCCCTTACTTTGGATTCATAAACAAAGAAGATTCTATTAAATATGGGGTCATCCATTCCTCCAAACCTATTATCTCTCACATTCCTATAAAGGAGGTTAGTATAAAATGTGTATGTAATATATCCCTCCATAACAGAGACCTTCCAATTGGTATAAAGGATCGAATAAGAATGTATAATGTGTATCCTAAAAATAACATCATCTACATTATTCCATTCCCAATTAATATTCTCAATATCAAACTCATAATCTTGGAACTTACTCACCCAAAGCTTCAAACCATTATGAGATGTATTTTCCCCAACTCTTCCATGAATTAATCACTATTGTAACTTGGTCAAAGCATGTATGATGACCAACATTACTTATCTTGCTTCTTCCAACTTCCACCCTTCAAATGCTATAGGGTGCCCCTTCAAAACCATTCTAAGTTCCACTTGTGAAGTATCATAATCTACAACAAATAGAGGTGAGAAATCTGAAATATCATGTAAATGACTCAAAATTACTACCTCCTTAAGCTTATAAAAATCCTTTTTCTCAATGTGTGTCCATGCAAAAGCTCTCATACCCTAAACCCTAAACCCTAATCTATGTTGTATCAATCAAAGGTGTTGTTAGACATGAATATCCTTTGATGAAATTCTGTAATGACCAAAAGATCTACCAGCATGTGCCAATGTGGGAGGATTCCAATCTAAGCTAGCTTGGACCATCTGTTGACATGTTTGAATAACTTGAGCATGACTCAATTAACACACTTTTGCCCCTTCAAACTCACATTCAAATTATATCACAAATAGAGCCTGTCTCTCTATAATTTGAAAGACTACAATCAAATACTCCAAATGTTCTCCTCAAGTTAAACTATAGACAAAATTATCATCAAAGAAAATCAAAACAAATATTCTCAAATGATTTCCAAATACCTAATGCTTACATGACTGGAAAGTAGTTGGGGTGTTCTCCAAACTGAAAGGCATGACCAAGATCTCAACAATCCTAGGATTCAATCTTTGATGATATTATTGATCTCCTATTTGTAACTCTTGTGGATGTAGCAAGGTTTAGTTATAAGAGTCTTGGAGCCTATTCCCACTTTATGATGTGCTTGATCCTCCCATCAAGTGGTAATCCTAGAGGAAAGTCATGAAACACCATAATATGTTGATCAAATTTGTTATGAAAATATTTCTTGCCCATGGATGAATTGGTAGGCATCACCAAACAACTTGTTGCCCATGAAACTTGGATTTTTTGGAAAATCTTTTCCATCCTTCTTGTTGTGACCAATTTTAGAGCTCCATTAGATAGTCCTTTTAGCAATACTCCCCTAAAGGATGGAGCCACTGCACACTCAAATCCACATCAATATCATTTAAACCAACAACATCAAAATCATCACAAATCTTACTATCTCCAAAGGCTCTGTCAAGACTCAAAATCCTCTTCTTGCATGGTGTGTCTAGTCCATCAGCTATGTGAAACACTTTAAGTCTCCTTCTAGACTTATTCTAGAGAAAAGGATTTGAGCTATACCTTTATTGGAGCACATTAATATTTAGATCAAATACTTTAATGTGTATTAGCTTATTAACTAGATCCCATATTATTATATACAAATAACCTTGGAATTTATAAAAATAATCATGAAAACCCCTTTGAACTATATGGAATGGTTGTAATAAACTTGTGTTATCTTCTTTATGCCTTGAATTATTATTACAAAAATAGTCAAGGTGATTACTTTCCTTAGTCGATTTGAAATTATTCACAAGCTGACATCTAACACTCATATCTGCTAAGACCTCCTTCTTATGCGTTCCAATAAGGTCACCATGACACTTAACTTCATATGTTTCTAGAATTGGAAGATTTTTCTCAAAATAAAAATTCATACCTTCCATCTTCTTGGTTAAATCCTCTAAGGGTTTCTTCCTTTCTATTTCTATTATCTCTAGTTATTTTTCTTACTCATCAACATGGTTGTTTGATAGACCATCCTCACATAACATTGGTAACCTCTTTTCAATATCATTTGTTCCTCCTTGGCTTCTTTACTATAAGCAATTTATGAAAATTCAATCTTAAAAGTCAATAAAATATCTCTTATTATTAAAGGATCTTTACCTTGCATGTTGGATCCCTCATGTTCTTATTCCCTGAATTGCTCTGCATCAATTGTCTCCTAATCATCATCTAATCTATAATTTGTTTTCACCTCCTTTGATGAGTGCACATCTACATCTACCTGGACATCACTTTTTTAGAAATAATCTGTAGGTTGCAAATCACTAAAAATCAAATCTTTTCTATCAATTGATTTTTTAATTTATCCATATTATTTTTAACCAACTTCTTTGACAACTCATGTGATGTTGGTGAAACAACACAATCCTTTCTCCAAATAGCCAATAAGTTAGACAACAAAAGATTAGAAATATCATCACCCTCTTCCAAAATCAAAAACATAATAGATTGTATGGAAGTGATAACCTTCTCTGAATGAACCTCATCAATAACCTTCTAAAATGTTTGAAACATTTCAAAAATAAGATCTTCACAATCAATATCTAGAATCACAACACAAAAACACATTTTTGCCACAATCTCTAGAATTCTTAATCTCTTATCAAAAGAAGGAATTTTTTATCATCCAAACCTTGAAAATTTTCCACAATCAACTAAAATACTTCCCTCATTATGTCATCATTGTAATGAACTTTAGGGACTAAAACTCTTACGATTCAACAAAAGAAAGAGGTGACTACAAGCCTCACATATTGTCTTTGTGCCTCAATAACTCAGGCTTACCTAAAAGAATTACTGAAGGAATAATAGCTATTTACATTACCTGAGAAGGTGATGGACCCACCATGTATAAACAACACTCTATTTCCTTTAAGGCACTGAGAAGAACATCCTTTGATTAAGATAATGGTACAAGTCTCTTCCTTACTTCATTAAACTTCTTTCACAAATATTCTTTTGATACTACCATTGTTTCTCTTAGCTACAATTTCTTCTGCTCTCTTATCACAATTTTATTCTTTTCCTATTTTCTCTTTATTGGAAATGTAGCCTCCTTTTGAGAGGTTATAGATGGAAATGAATTTTGCATGACATCCAAACACCTTTGAATTGTAGTGATCATTTGTTCTTGGCTCCTCCACATTTCATCCCATTTATCTGCATATGTTTTTGTCTATGAAGAATCTCAAAGATTCTCCCATGATTTAACAAAAAAACTACAAAAAGGATTAGCTTCCCAATTATATGGAAAGATACATGACTTTTATACCATTGTAATAGCCCAAATGGGATATTTATGCACATATGCTAAAAATCTAAAAATCCAAACTTCTACAAATTGGGAATGAACATATGAAAATGAATATATTGAAACTTAAGGAATAAACTCCTTGAAATAAATAAGAAAAACAACACCAAACTAAAATATTTGATTAGTTATACAATAAATACATAAATAATCTCTCACACACACAGAGATACAAACCACACTAAAGCTAAAAATTATTTGAAGATCAAATGTAATCTCTGAATGAGATCACCTCCATGAACCATAGGGTTTTTGTCCTTTAATTCAGTAAACACCTAAGGGGTTTCATCCTTGAATCCTTCTCCTCAATGGGTTTTCATCCAAGGAAGAGTGGGAATGAACATAAGTTCATACAATGTCATAAGACATGAATTTGAATTATAATTTGCAAAAAGATGCATTTACAAATAGGAAGACATGAATATATAGAATTAGAGAGAAGGGATGGAGATAAATTCATGGTAAAGGAAGAAATATTCCCCCTTTAGTGGGAACGCTATTGATCTATGTTGGTAGTCTTGTCCCTTTGTGAAAGAGTCAAAAGCATGTCTCCAACTTTAGACAAAAGCATCTCCCACCTTCACATGCCTCCAAAAAGTGTCTTTTTCTCCATGTGAAGACAATCAAATGGTGGGGATTAATTCACTATTCACCCATGTGCACACATGTCAAATATCCTCTCAACAACCCACTTTTGACTTGCTTAACAAGATTCTAACATCTATCCTCAAATAAATGTGCCATAGTCACCTTTTTTGACTAATTCACATGCCTTCAACATGAAGTCACAACCCATGGTGTCAACCTTTCCTTTTCTCATCAAGGACAACCCATGTGAAAAGAAAAGCAAATCTAATTTGTCCCCCAAGAGGGGTCGGATATCCCACTTCAATCACATGCTCTTGATCTATGGAATATTCTCTTGTGGGCTATGCCACCTCACTCACAATCCACCTCACTATTATATCACCTCCTACATCACTTGTCATGTCACCATGAATAGTGGTAATGAATAGTGTTTGTGAATAGTAATAGATGAATAGTGACCCACTCTACTATTCCCTTTCATTACCCAAATTAGCCTATAGGAATTATATAGTCTAAGGGCCTTAGTATAAGTCTCATTTGGGAGAAGGGGACATGACAATCAATCATTGATTAGTGTCAAGCTAATATTTTAGAGAAATATACCTATAGAATAATAACCTTAGTTTTGAGGGTAAGTTGAGAGTAAATTTCTTGAGTGATATGCTCATCCTAGGTGCACCAGAAATTCGATGGATAAAAAGGTTTCCTATTGGTGTAAACAAGGGATCCTAGGTGTTTTTGATATAGCATGAAGTGAAAAATAAATTATGTGTTTAGCTATGTACCATGACTATGAGTACTATATTAAACCCCCTCATGTCATGATGTCTATAAACAAAACATTATATAGCCTTTCATGATAGTAGCTAAGTAGTTTTAATAATGTCAGAACATAATTTCTAAACAAACAATAGTAAATAAAAAATAAATTGAAAGGAAAAAAGTGAAATATTTTTAAATAAGAAAACAACAAATTCAACCTGAAGTTGAAAGAAAGAGCCTCTATGTCAGTATTTATGCAAGGTAATAAGACACTTTTTCAATGTCAGATTACTCCAAGGTCAAAAAAGTTGAACTGTTAAGTTACAAATAATATCCAAGGTTGAGGATTGTATTCTTTTGGTGTCAAGTATTTATAAAATTAAACTGAAACCCTAAGATAAAAATCAACAAGCAACAAGTAGTGTTCTAATTAAAATGTGAGTTTATCAAAATGTTTACACTATAATTAATTGAAATAATTAATTAACCCAATTAGAAATGTAAACTATTGAAATATGATCTAGGAATTTAAATAATATAGAATAATGTAAATACAAAAATGTGCAGAAGTTTTAAATTGATAAAAATAGAAACTAGGGCTAGAGTTAGAGAATTATCCTTCAAAATTGATTTATTTTAGACTATGTTATCATTCAATTGACTATAACTGTCCGTAAGAATATAAAAACACATGCATCAGAAAACATAGATCCACTGTATATTAGAACAAGGTTGTATAACATGGATAAGGTCGTAGTGTGTCATCTAATATTATTGCTTTGTCCAAAAGAATGTGTGGTGGATCTTAAAATCTAGGCTTGTTTGCCCCTTTCTGTAGATGAACTATTTTTGGGTGGAGCTCAATTTAATAAACGAAAGACTTGTAAAATTGATTTCCTAATCTTTCAAAAGCACACAAGAGAGATCAAATGCAAAATGGAAAAGTGAGATATGGCTAATCTATCCTCAGAAAACTTGTATTGAATGAGTGTTGCCTACATAGTCTAAGTGAACCTCAGGCCAATGTATTTCTCCCTTTAAGAAAGATGATGCAAATGCAACTAGAAATATTTGATTATAATGTTTGACAAATGATGTCCTTAACATCTAATAAAATAATGTTAGGCTTGGCTAGGGACTATGGTATTGCAACATAATTACAATAACAATATTTACTCAAAAGATATATACTTTTTGTTAGTGAGATCTAGTTAGAGAATCTTAGGTTTCAAGTGTGAGCCTTGATGTAGTTTTATAGGTGAATATTTCAAATGTTTACGATAACCAATGTATTGGTTTATGCAGGAGGATAAGGACACACTACAGGACAATGACACAGTTTGTCCTTATCTGATAGTGTGCTCTTGCTCAAAAGTGACATAGGCTTCTGAAACCAAAGTGATAGTGAACTATATGTTGAATAGGGATAAAATAGGGAAGTCTTCACAATATGTACAGTAATTACAAGAATTTGAAGGCTTTGTTGGAGATTGTGGGTTATCAGAATGCATGATTCACCATGGAAGATAAAGATGTCAAGGACAAGCATTTTCAAGCATTTGTTAATTAAATTTTAGTGTATACACACACCCAATGCAATGTCATCTTTATAATACCAAAAATATCCTTCAAACAAAATAATGACACTATGTTCAACAAATTCTATTCGTAGTAATAATAATATGAGAGATGAATCATCTTCCAACTTAAAAAACCTCTTAAAGGAATTGTAGAATCATACGATGTCTTAAATTACTTGGGATTGCCATGCAAAGGATGTTGGTTACAAATGGGTAGGCATGGACAAAAAAGTGCTTGAATGGAGGATGATCTACATGAATGAATGGAGGCACCAGACAATTTAGATTCCTTTATAAGGCATACGATTTATCTCATTTTCTCTCTTTCAATGAATAATGAACACAATAAATAAATAGAATAACAAAATGTTGAATGGAAGACAATGAAGTTACCAAGAATTACATAGATTCTATGCATGTAACTCGCTCTTCCTCATCCTTATTAATAATTGATGTTTACAATGTATTTTTAGGTAATTAGTTACATGTTTGATATCCCTCATTGTTACTCAAAACATTAGGAGAAGCAAAAGATAAACAAACATGGACCTCCTTCTTCTTCTTCTTTCCTGCGAAGAATATAAACAAACAGTCAAGAAAAAGAAAAATATTGGAACTGATTATTACGACAAGGAAAAGATACCTGGGGTGGAAGAATTAGATAGAACAGGTTTGCTGAGCCTGTGGCGGCCCAAAACGAGAAGCAACACGCCCCCAGACAAAATTATCACTGTCAGAATCCTCATCCCTGCACCAATATTCTATCAAGTTGAAGCAATTTACTGGTACGTAGAGTCTGTATAACAAAAATACTTGGAGAGATGTTACGATTTGATTCCCTCGAAATCGAATTTCGTTGGAAATAATTGGAATTTGATGGCGTCACGCTTCCACAATGATCTCACCGATGGCAGGGGCTTCATACTCCTTAAAAGGCGGCCCTAACCATTTCCCATCTCATTCTATATTAATCTCAGAATTGTTGTCGAAGGCCAAGGGTTGCCGACGTTGTAAACCCTTCGTCCATGTTGACGTCACACCAAAATCACAAGCAAAACGTGTGAAAACGCATATCATACGGCCGATGTTATCGTAGATTTGAAAGAGTGGCATTTTAAAAGAAGCGGCATAGCGGTGAAGTTTACTCGTGGGCATTGTGTGTTTTATCAAAAAGAAATTCAGAATTTTTTTAGGGTAGGGGATTGATTATCTTCATATTTATACATTAGGTTGGATGGTTATAAGGGGAGGTTTGTTCTATGAAAATTAGTATTGAAAAAGCTCACGATTATTTGGGAAACCTCGACTCTTTTACTTAAAAAAATAAAAATTAGAAGGTTATGCTCTGGTAATGTGTATCGCCATACTATGTAAAGGGTTTTATACCACACCTCTATTAGTGTGACCCCACATTCATTGCTCGTTAAATGATACAATATTACGAAGTTTGTGCACTTGTATATTATTGGTTCCAATTATGCATTATTGAGGAACTTATTGATTTTTGATGTTCTATGCACTTTTCTAAACACCTTCCAGATGCCCCTTTTCTCTCTTATCTCTTTTCTCCACTTTGAGCTTTATGTCTAAAGTGTCTCAATACTCTTTACATCATACTAAATTTTAAGGCAATCCTTGGTGCTTTGATGTTGTCATATTTAGCTCTTGCCTATATGAACCTTATTATGTCTAATCAACCATAATAGTTAAGACTATGATTATGGTCATTCTTTTTGTGTGGGCTCTTCAACTCCTCTTCCTCTTTTTTCAATGTTTGGACTCGTGTTTGTTCATTTTTCTTCTTTTCTTATGTCATCTTACATGCCAGTGGATCCTTAATTCAAATTTGAAAAGTCTATATATACAAAGTCTCCTAGAGAATTTCAATAGGAAGTAACAAGTATCAAGGCATTCCACAATTCTTAAGTGCATTATCAAGATTATTCTACTCTTCAAGACATCAAGTGATTTCAACAATTTCAATTTCTAGATACTTGTTCCAAAAGAAGGCCTAAGTAAAGTTCATGCAGCTACATTTGATTATCTAGGGAAAATGTGAAGTCTTATCTCTCACTTTGATTGGGTACTATTGACCAATATTTTACCCTAGGTCAAATTAAGTCAACCCCTCTGCATATTCAAACTTTTCATAAGGTCATCTAGGTTTGAAAATGGTCACCATGGTCCTAAACGAAGTCAAGTCATACTTTGAGGGTCGCCTAATATGTTTTAACATTTGTCACATTTGTCTATTTTTCTCAATGTCCTTTTATACCACCTTTTGGGTCATGCTAAGGAATTGTACAGTTTTCCACAAAAGGACAAATGCGTTAAGAAGCATGCTAATGTACCACATGTCATAAAATGTCAGAGAAAGGCTTTGAAACTAAAATGTTGCAGGTTCAACATAAAATAAAGAATATCATCTGTAAAAGCTCAATTTCATATGGTTTTACAGACTAGGATGACACATGTGAATGTTTTAAAAGGTGTCTTGAAATCCCCAAAGGTCATTTCTAGGCTCAGGAGGCTTCAATAGATCCAAAATTGTCAAAAATCAATTTCTCTCTCCTATTGCTCCCGTGGATAACTTAGAAAGGGTCAATGGTTTTCATTTGGTACAAACATGAGAAGAGGAGTTGGAGTGATTGCACTTGGTGGATGTTAGGGGCCCTTGTATACTTCCATTTCATGGTCATAGTTTCAAGATTGGTGGTTTGTGTTGTATGAACAATCATTAAGATTATTAGCACCTCCAAACTGCCTATGCAATCTCAATGCCTTGATTTTTCTCATATGTTTGCATTTTGTAAATTGCTCTATGACAACCAAGTAATGTATGTAGACTTGCATAGCATGTTCACCCATTTCATGTTGACTTCAACTGGTTTGGCATGTGTGGTCATAGGAGGATAGGTAGAAGTAACTCATTATGCTAGAAGTGAAAACCATTGAGAGCTAAGAATAGTGTTTTATCAGTTACAGAGTTCATCTCCCTATGAATGGCTTCAAGTCAAGAGTAACACACTTATTTTCCACCCCTTAGAGCATGGTTGGTCATATTCTCCATTGAAGGTTTATATTGAAGAGGATCATTGATGGAAAGTAAGGTCTATAACTCTTGATACAGTCAAGTAGTCCTGAAATAAACACCTATAGGTTGATACTATAAACCCAATTATGTCTAGACCTAAAAGGGGGACCAAAGCATGTTTGGAAGCATTTGAGCCTATTTTGGCATCTCAAATAAATCCATGGATCTGGAGAAGATCATTGTGTGAATGGTGAGAGCATTACCTACAATCAAACCTAGATGGAAAAGTGTAGAGTTGAAGAAATTTGCAAATGAGAAAGTTTACTTTAATTTATATGAAAAGATATTTTGCTCCACACAATGTCATTTCATGGTGAGTGTCTATGAGGCTTAGGCAAGCCTAATGGCTTCATTCTTGCAGCCCAAGCCTAAGGGTAACATCTTAACAAAAGAGGAGGTTATTAAGTCAAGAGAAGATGATGGTTGAATGGATTTCAACTCATTCAAAATCCTAATGGAGATCCTTAGACAACTATAGTGTCATTAGGCCAAGATATACTTGGAGCAATGCAACTTGTACACCTATAATGCATTGATAGTAAAGGGATGAGAGCATGGTCTCAAGGCATAAGTAAGTCCATTCAAGTTGAGATGGCATTAGTGACCTCAGAAGGAACCAAAAGTGTGAAGTATAGTGTTCTAACATGTATCATCACCTACATGAGCCTTTTGACCTCCTTAATGAACATCTACAGTTTGACTCATACTCAGACTAGCCTAAGCTAAAGGATGTAGGTTTGGTTGGTAGGCAGAGCTATAAGATAGATGACCATGTAGAAATCACTATCACAGTTATAATATCACAATTTCATGTGTTTATTAGAGGCAAGGATGAACAGAGACAGCCATAGCTAAAGGTTCTTAAGCCCTATCAAAACCCTGCACACAGTCATATGCCTAGAAGCTAGTCTACTTAAGTTAAAGTGTTGAGAGATAAAGAAGCATGGTTAAGATTTTAAAATTGATCTAGAGTGTCATCATGAGTTGGACTAGACCTCCATGGTCTCATTTGGGTTATACTAATAGTGGAAGTGCTCATTGTTTTATCTCAGACCTGAGGCACTCCACATGCAAGACAATCTGCAAACCTAGTACATTAATGGTGAAAGGATGAATGGAAGAGCCTTGAATGACTATAGGATGATGTCTAGAGTTTAATTTTAGATTAATAAAATTTGATAAGGTCCTACATCCACTATCACCACTCATAAGTGGTCACATACTCAAAAAACTAGTATATGCCTACTAGGACTAAAAACTGGACAAGAACCTTAGGCTTCCAAATTTCACTCCTATAACCATGTGATCTCCCAAAACAATGTGATAGCTTTAAGGGGAAAATGGATGGTTGATGAGACTCAATGGTTTTCATTTTAAAAAAAAAAATGGCCATATTTTACCTCAATTTGTCTCAAAGGTGTCTAGAATCTATAGTAAGTACTCAAGAGCCAGCTTCTTTCACTACATCTATACAAATGATACACATGATGTCTTGAGCACCTAGGGATAGTTGAGGGGGGTCCTATACTTGAACTCAGTGGCATTGGTTCAAAGGTTAAGCTTTTAACCTTTATGAATCATTGTTAAGAACTTGAACGACCTAAAACCCTCCAAAACCCCTCATAAGAGCCAGATGAGAAAGATATGAAGAGTAATGCATCCAAAATGGTTCAATTAACCTGAAAAGTGATTTGTAATTACTTGGAACTCTCTCAAGCTCCTCACCACTTAGTTGTTATGTACCATCACTTGTACGGATGAGCCAAATTCTATGTTTTTTATAAGATTTGAGGTAATTTGAAGGTGTAGGAAAGAATAAACAAGTGAAAGTCATGGTGGAAGGTGTGTAGATATTTATTTTGAATCTTCATACCTTATTTTCACCTCATTCATGCATGGAAACCCATCTACTAAGTTGGTTGTTGTAGGCAGTTTTAGACATAACAGTGAAAAACAAGGTGACTGTCAAGTTGATTGTGAGAACTGTGATTTTGAGTTTTCATTGAAGTCTATATGATAGACCAGAGGACAAAAAAATCTTGATGAGGTGTCTCACATATCTTCAATGAATATCTTGAGTGTGTGCAAGTTAGTGCCACAGTGACAAGTGTGAGAATTGAGGCCTAGAAAGCTAATGAATGACTACAAGGAAGTAATAACAAGTGGCAAGGAGTGTTGGCAACTCAATTTTGATGAAGTATTTATTTTAATTTTTACACACAGCATGGAAGGACCATTATCTATTTTTATACAAGTACCAGCATGGCATGGGAGGACCATGGTGCAAAACAAGCAGTGCAAGAGTTGAAGGGCACCGAAGGACAATGGCACAAAAGATCCAACACAAGAGGACCCAATCAAGAGAAAATGTGGCATGAGGAACCCAAGAACAAAGGACTCAAAATAAGAAGTGAAAGACTAGGGGATCATGAGTAAGGTAGAGTGCAAAGAATGCAGGAGCAATTAGAAAGAATAAATCAAATAGAACACCTTGACCCCATTGATCGGAGGCGTTATACCTACCTGTAAGGAATGGAACACTTGATGAATATATTACATAGATCAAGCATTTAGGGGTGCAGAGGCCTGAGTCTATAGGAACAATTAATTGTAAAAGCCATAACTTAACTTGTTGAGAGTCTGTGTGCCATATGTCCAATTTGAGTTGGGAATTTGACACTTGGATAGGGTAAAACATGTATAAAAACCCCTATTGTAAGCATTCAAAATGGGAATGGAATGAGGAATCTTTGAAGAGATGAGAAGTATTCTCTTGTAATCAAAAAGTACGTAATGAGAATTCAATGTTTATCATAGGGTACTTTGAGCAATGGATTGTGAACTATGTTGAATATAAAAATGTGTTAAGTAATCAAAAGTCATGAGTTCTTTCTTTCATAATTAGCTAGTGATGGTAGCATAATATGTTAAGAAACAATAGTAGGATATTTATTTGACAATTAATGAGTAAATACACCACATGTTTCAAATTCTTCAGGGAACCAATTTTTCACTACGTGCTTCGGTTGAGCATGCGAGACTCATCCCTCATGTGATAGGGCCAGTGGGCTAGCCTATTGGGAAGAGGCTTCAACAAAGATGTAAAGAGAAAACCCAACATTTTGGTTCTGTTGTCGGGACCTGAAGTAGTTGGATCACAAGCATGGGAATGTTTGAGTGCATTACATTAGAGAACATTGAAGAATGGATTACCAGTGTCAAATATAATTTTACAGTTCCATATCTTGAGCTTGGAGTCTTTGTGAGACAGTGGGTAGAACAAAAAATCTACAACTCCTTGTATGATACTTTCTTTTATGAGGTCCCTGTTCTTTTACATTCCTAGATCTTAACATATGCTCAAGGACAATCTTGAAACCTTAAATGAAGATAGTCATTGACATCAGAATGGCAAAGGAGTTTAGCATGACTAAAAGTTTCTTATACATGAGTGGTCGATTACTGGTGGAAGGGTGTTCAGAATAGTTACATCTTGGAATACATTATGACCACATATTCATGCCCTTGGGAAGCAAAGTTAAATTTTCTATGAGAACCAAGAGGATGATATCTTTCACCATTTCCTTTTGAGATTAAAAAGCTAATTATTGATCTTGGGTTGGAAACACTACCCAAAGAAGGCTAAAATATCATGTGCATGAGTCATACATTTGGAGGGGAGGCTACTAGTTGGTTTAGGATTATGGGTTCAACATGATAGTAATCCAATGAGTACTACAAAAATATAACTATGATGAAGCTCAATAGAGGATCATGGGAGTTAGTGGCGTGAAAAGAGATTGGTAGCACTCAAGGAGCATTGTGAAGAGTTGTAGGGAGTCGAACGCATGTGAGGAATCCATCACTTATGGGCCATAACCTTTGCCACTATTCTCTTGCAAATAAATAGACTGGATCATCAGAGACAAACCTAGTATGAGTCAACTAGGCTCTCCCACCATAGTGCATGATCATGCCTTCAAGTCAGATAGGGTACATATAAGGAATTGGGATACAGATAATATAGATTTAGAAGTTGAATGGATAAATAAAATTGATACCAGGCCATTAGGCAATAACTTATAATCTATATCTTTTCATTTTTAAGAGAAGTCCATGGCATATCTTGGAATGCTTGGAGGATCTAGCCAAGGCTAGAATATAGGCCCCAATCTAGGAAATCAACCCTCCACCATGACTTTCCCCATGGGTACTACTACTGGAGGCACTGGAGGAGGATTAAGAAGAGGTGTTAGAAGAAGCAAACCCCTTCCAAGAACAGGAATTGGATCTTTTCATCAATTATTTGTTCAACCACCTATGGTTTATTATGAAATGACATTGCACCTACCTAAGTACCGAGGGGTGAAAAATGTAGATGAGCAAGTTCGTAAGTGTGAACTAATTTAGAGGGTGTATGGCATCATGTTCTCTAAGCAAAAGACAACATAGTTCGTAACCACCCTCTTAGTGTGTACACAAATGGTATCACAAATTCAACCCTCAACAAGCAGTGTTCAGCTATGACCAGCTCAAAGCAACATTTCTACAAATATTTTAATATTCCTAAGTTTGAGAATCAAAGTATAGTGACGCTTAAAGACATAAATCAAGGACTTATAAAGAGCATATGGGAATATGATGCTCAATTCAAGACCTTACTTTCTAAGCTATCCTTTGAAATCAATCCTGCTCAACATGCATAATGGTTCATAGGAGGATTATTGTTACCTTTTTTATGGACCTTGTCACAAAGAACTTTTACCAATGTGTGTGAGGCTCTAGAGGCTACCCTATGTTTTGAAGTGGTTAAAAGTATGGATACTAGGATTAGTCCCTTTATGAAGGCATAAATAGCATCCATGGCTTCTCAGCTTGAAAAATTTATGGCAAACAATACACATAAGACACATAGTGATATGTGGTGTACTGATTATGAAACTGAAGGACACAAAGAAGTAACTACCTGTGTAAGAACATCCATGTAGTTCTAAAGCAAACTTATGAGATTTATCATGATGACCATGATGTTCATTCCTATCTACTTTACAACAGGCCACAAGCACTAAAGTATCTATGTATAATAAAATGTATGATGTTTATACACACTACACCAGTGATTGTCATCTAATTACTGATATTCATGAGGCTTGAACACGTGGCATGCATCAAGCCTAAGTCTCTAGTTCTTAGGACAATGGTGGCTATCATGGGCATGCAAGAGGATGAAGATGAGGTGGTAGGTTTACACCAAGGACTTGTAATAAGTGTAGTTCTCCATATCACTATCAGAGGGATTGCCCAAAATACCTAACCTATGCTTACTGTAAAATAAGACCACCAGCTCGAAGAGTGTTCAGATCTATATGCAGCCATTACAAAGGATCAAAATGAAAAAGGTGTAGGTATGATCCATATAAACAAACCACAATGGTGTGCTTTACCAACCATCCCTATTGTACAACAAGTTAATATTACTACTCATAATAGGGGCCAGATGCCATCTACACCCAACCCAATTGAAAAGGTACATCAAGAAGAACCACACACTAGGAAATACCCTGATACACTTTAACAAAAGGATGTTCTTCAGGATACAATAAAACTTGTGCATGAACTCCAAGGCAAAATTTAATACCTCAAGGACAGGGATGTTGTCAGGAATCTAGAACAACAAACATGCTCTGATACCACTTGTTGGGGGAGGGGAGGTGGAAGATAAATCCAAGAACAAACACACCTGTTCTAATTCCACCTCCTAGGATCTTGCTCCTCAGAAAGAGCACAGTATGATTACCAAATATAAGCAATTGAATATGCGGAAATAACCAGAGACACAAGTAACTAGAATTCACCAATAGCACAGAATATGAGAGACAATACACTATCTTGTATTAACACTAACAGAAAAGAATACAACAAAGAGCCGCCACACTCTTTCACCTTACAGAGATTCGCCACACCTCAAGTGTTCAGTAATTCTTCTCACACACACTCTCCTACACAAAAACGGTCCTAACAACCAACTCACACACAGAATTGGTGTTCACCTCACCAACCAGTCAGTAATAACCCTGCCGGTACATCAAGCACTCTATAGCACTTCAAGCTGATCTCTCATGAACCTGCAACCTGCAATTCAAAGACCAAACTTACATGTAGATCCCCAATGAGCTTGCAACAACCTGTAACTCACAGATCTTACAACTAGAAGGAACTCTTCCTTTCTATCTCATGCCTTAAACAATACATGCCAATGGGTCTATAAATAGATCCCTAACTCAAACAATAACTTAGACTCTTAATTTAGACAATTGTCTTCGTAGCCCAAGACTCTAACTGGTCTCAACATGCAAACTCTTCGTTCACTTAACTAACTGTCCGTGAAACGAGCAGTTCTGGAACACACAGGCGATCGACGTCGGTCCCTGCTTGTCTGGTTCTGCCGACGTCGGCCGACTTCCTGCCGTCGCCGGTGGCCATCTGCGCTGGTCTCTACCGACGTCGGTCCTACTGCCGACGCCGGTTCCTGTAGAACTCAGCAACCATCTGTTCCTCAGTTTGCAAAGGTTGAAGCTTTTAGCTCCACAACCTAACAGATGTCACACAGCGCACCGTAGTGCAAATGGAAACTAAACCTCCAATAATGCAGGATAGTTTCTAGGAACTATGCAAATGCATGCTTGATGAAGACATCATTCCCTAGCTTAGCACCTAGTTTAAAGGTTAAATTTACCTACCAAATGAAACCCACATTCTGCTAAGTCAACAAAGTGAAGATCGATATTTAAACCATACTCAATGTTAAGAAATTTTTAGTTCTACTTCCCTAGAAGATAGAGAAATATTAGTTAATGTTTCTATCAACAGATGGGTAATTGGAGATATTCGAGTAGATACTATCACTAAAGTAAATATTCTCACTTAAGATTCTTGGCAAAAAATATCTAGTCTAAATTTACAACCTTCACCTCTTGTCTTATTCATGGCAAACAAGACTCATGTGCACCCTATCAGATTCCTTAAAAATGTCATTATTTAAATATTTGGGGTTCACTTCAATGCAAATTCTAAGGCTTTGGAGTTGCCAAAGGATGATGATTACCCAGCCTTATTGGGAAGGCCTTGGTGCTATGAAAATCATGCAAATTTAAGCTTTAAAAATTGATACATTGGCTTTTAAAATATTGATCAATACATGTTAATACCCATAGACCAAGCATAAATACCACCCTATATTGAACCCATAAGCACTAATGAAGACATCAACAATTGTATAACGTGATTGCTTGACATAATGAACAATATGATCTAATGCTAGATGGTATTCTTTGTTGGATGAACAACCAGTCTATCTCGGATACCAATATCAATGCTTGTAACTATTGGGCCCATGGTGATTATGATCTCTCTGGAAGATTATGCAACACCATCAATAGAGATGAAAACATCCCATGCTAACTTCTTAAGCATCACAAATTTATGTACCTCATGGGTTTAGCAATGCAAGGACTATTGGAGAGACTACCTTTGGAAATAATTAATGAAGCTCCATGGTTTCAAGGATAAATGAAAGTGCATGATTTCATCCAGTGCCTTAAAGAGTTTTATGGTACCAGAAATGAATGGATGAGGTCATTAGACCACATTTTTTATGGCACCACCATTAGGTGGTGGTGAACACATAAAGAGTGCCTATTATATTGGGATCAAGTGTGAGTTGATCTACATCATATATTTCACCATGATAATAAGATTAGAGGTACACTCAGATATAGTGGCATAGAATCACCTAAACCTCACCTTGAGGCATGTGAAATAATGTGGTGAGCTGAGGAAACATTTTTACCAGAATACATATGGGTCCATACATTCTATGGAATCTTGTGCACTTGGGCATGGGTTTGGTACATACATGAATAAAGTCACATGGGAACAAGGTTTTGGTAGTTATTAAAGAAAAATATAACATATGTGTTTTCTTACTCTTCACCAAGTATGGACCTGCACCTTACTCTTCAAACCATACGTGAAGCAATAATTGGAAATTCGAGCCTAGTAGAAGACCGCTTGCATCATATTCATCAAGAACTAAAGGAACCCTTAGGTTTATTCATCATTAGTAGTCTCTAGTGAAAAGCATCATGAATAAATCTACCTAGGAAAGTAAAATCTCATCTTTCAAGTAAATGAAGGAGAAGGATCCACTCCATTCAATCCATTGAGTAACAACTTGCATGTTCCTACAAGTACTGGCTCATGAACTATTTAGGATACCAATTCCCCCATGGATAATCCTTATCATGGGCCCATTCAAACTATTCAATTGAACATTAGCATAGAGTAGGAACCTAAGGTAGTGACCATTGGCAATTATTAGACTGTGATAAAAAAATTGTTAACTCTTTGATGTATTTAAAGAGTATTAGGATGTGTTTCTAAGGAACTACAGTGAAATGAAATGGGTTCACCCTTCTCTTAGGAAGATGCATATAAAATTAATTAATGACATTCATCTTGTGAATAAATTCCCATATTAGATGAACCCTAACCTTTGAGTGCACATGAAAGAAGAGATTGATAACATGTTCTACATCAGAGTAATTATTCCTATTGATGAATCTAACTGGGTGAGTCCTATAGTAATTAGTATCAAGAAGGATGGGTGTATTTGTATCTACATGGATTATCATGTTTTGAATGCATTCTATGTCAACAATCCTTTCTCAACACCTTTCATGGAGGAAGTCATAGAAGGTGTTATCAGGTTTGAGATATACTCCTTTATCGATGAATTCTCAAGGTATCACCAAGTCCAGATAGTTGAGGAAGACCACTCCAATACCATATTTACTATAGAATGGGGCTCTTTTGCCTACACCATCATGCCTTTTGAGTTAAAAAATTTCCTGAAATTATTCTCACAGCTACCAGTGGAGACTTTTAAAGATTTTATCCATAAGTTTCTCCAAGTCTACTTAGATGACTAGATAGTATACGGGCTGATCAAGGACCACTGTGCCAATATGAGGCTCATGTTTGAGCACTATTGAGTATTATAAATTTCCCTAAATCTAAATAAATTCCTATTTGCAACACCATTTAGGGTACTCCGTGGGCATATCATTTGTAAAGAGGGACTCCTCATGGATCCAACCAAGGTCTTTATCATTTTACAACTACCAGTGCCAAAAACCCAGCGTGAGGTGCATGCATTCTTAAGATACATGGGCTACTACAATAAATTCACTTAGGGTTCTTCCAATATTTTAATGCCATTATAAAAACTATTAAATCATAATGAACAATTTATATGGACTAATTCTTGCAAAGCAGCTTTTGAAACTCTAAAGGAAAGACTAGTTATCACTCCTATCTTGTAATTTTTGGATTGGACAAAACCATTTCATGTCTATATTTATGTATCTGGCATATCAATTGGCACAATACTTGAAAAAATAGGAGAGGGAAATTTGGACCATCCCATCTATTTTTCCAGTAGGAAACTCACATCAGTTGAAAGGAACTATACCACCACTGAATGCAAAGCCTTTTCTATGGTTTATGCACTACATAAATTTAGACAGTACCTTCAAGCCATACCATTTATATTTTACACCAACCATGAATATTTAAAGTATCTCATCAACAATCCCATTCTCCATGCAAGAATTTTTTGATGGATAGTTCTCTTTCAAGAATTTTAGTTTTCCATAGTAGTAAAAACCTGGGAAAACCAATTATGGGCCTGATCATCTATCCTGAATTGAAAATGAAGAACATCCACATGTTATATAAGATGACCTTCTTAACATATAACTTTTCCAAGTCACTAGGGTACTTGAATAATTAGAGGATATTGTGGTATTCCTCAATAATGGTTGTGCACCTAATTCTCTCACTCTACAAGAAAAGATATAACTTTTAGTTGACATTGCACCCTATCAACTCATAGCAGGAGATTTATACAAGATGGACCATGATGAGGTACTAAACCATTGTGTAATTCAACATGATCACTTTGAGGTATTATGAGAAGTTCATGAAGGTATTTCTAGAGGACATTATACTGAATAAGCTACCATGCACAAGGTGTTGCTCATTGAACTTTGGTGGTTGACTTTATTTAAAGATGCAAAGGCATATGCAAGATAATGTGATATCTATCAACACATGGGAAAACCTAATAGAATAGATGTTATTCCATTATGCCTAATTTCATCTCAAGAACCCTTTGAAAAGTGAGCTATAGACTTTTTGGGGACCATCACTCCTATAAGATGAAGAATAGGTTCACAATATATAATTGCAGCAACAGACTATTTAATGTGTTGGGTTGAGGCAACACCAACCAAAGACTATAGGGTAGAAAATACTACATGTTTCATCTGTGAAAACATTATAACATGCTTTAGATGTCCTCTAAGTTTCAATACTGATCAAGGAACCCACTTCTTGAATGAGACAACTCAAATCCTGTTGGCTGAATTCATGATTACGCATCACAAGACAACACCATATCACCCACAGGCTAATAGAACAACATAAAACTTTAACAAGATCCTCAATACCACTTTGACAAAAATCTAAAATATTTTTATAACTGATTGGGACAATAGGGTATTTATAGTACTTTGGGCATACCAAACCACATACAAATGCCTTAAGAAAAATATGCCATTTAACCTGGTATATGGAAAGGAAGTAACCATGCTAGTTGAGTTCCTAGTTCCATCTCTATAGATAGTGCATATAGGAAACCTTGATGATGACACACTTTTGAAAACTCAACTTGATGAAATCATGAAACTAGATGAGGCTCAGTTCCTCGCTCACTGAAATCAAGATGTTGAGAAATGGAAACAAAAATCATGGCATGATCACCATCTAAAGAACAAAATCTTCACCCCAGGTATGAAAGTCCTATTATATGACTCTAAGCTCATGCGTCACCCTGAGAAGCTCTACATTCATTGGGATGGACCATTCATTATTCATAATATTTGATCTATTGGTGCATGCTAGCTAAAGTGAATAGATGGTTAATTCCTACCTAGACACTATAATGGGATTCGATTTCAGCTATTTTATGATTCTATTGAAGTTTATGATATTTTTTAAATAATTCTTGAATCCATTAGGTTAAGATTTTCTATTTTCAATAAAAATCATTGCCCTTGAGGCATGCGACTCATTTTTATTTTAGTCGTTTAGATTTTTTTGTGGAGGACCATGAACCCTTTTAGTGTGGGGTAAGATGTACATATGAATACAAGACATGTGAGCATGCAAGTTTCAAAAGCACAAGAGTCATACATGGTGCACAAGTGATTAAAGGTGCATGAGTCATTTAACAAAATAGATTCCCATTATTTGCATGATAGCTGGTCTCTATTACTCTAAAAAAGTAGGACCATTGTCACCCAACTCCAAGAAAGATGTGGGAAGGAATGAACCATTAATGTAAAAAGGGAAGTCATAACAAGTGTGTGAGTGGAATGATGGGACAAGTTTATTAGAACACTAAAGGCTCAATGCAAGATTTGAAGTACATAGACCGTTATAAGATACACATTTATGGCTAGAAATGACAAGGAGAGGAAAGAAATTAATGAGGTAGATTGGTTGGAGAACCTATAAATAACCATGTTGAAGCCATTTTACACTTTACCTTGCTAAAATATTCAAGTGTTTAATGAACCAAAGAACTAGAGATGAAGTCAATCACATTGTGAAATAGAGTGTTTGAGAACTAAATAGAGACATGAAGACGATTTCTAAGTAGAGGAAAATTGTTAAGTGTAACCACATGTAGAAGTGGGTTAAGGCCATTCTTGGTAAAAAAAATTGTAGGTTACAAGTTCCACCATTTTTGAAGTGTGAAGATTGAGAGCCAAGGCAAGTTAAACGCCACCACATATTAATTTGGGAATGTAGGACAATCAATGGTTAAACTTTGAGCACCACAGAGGGTAATATGATCGAAGAAAAAGGCAAAAAGACTTGAAAAACTATCATCCATACTAGAAGAGAGGGAAGTGAGTGGAGTGTGGTTCCCTATAAGAGAGGAGCCTTTAAAAGACCTAGAAGAGACACTAAGGTAAGTGTATCACATGAGAGTTTATAGTGAGAGCATGGAAGAAGTCAAGATGGTGAAAAATGGAAAGTAGGCATGGGCCTCCTCATCATAGACTGTTCCACCATCTCCCCCTCAAACCATTTACATAGAAGAAATGCAATACCCTGAGTCAGTCTTACACATGAAAAATTGGGTCTCTAAGATGGTAATTACAATTGTATTTGACTATAACCACCACCAGTGAGGAAATGAGGTGTAGTTACAAAATGATTATTAGGTCTAGATCACCAACACATGAAACCAGGTAGTTTATGACCTGACCATCAAGAACTAGCTAGATAAAGTTGGCCTTTTCCAACTCTTTGAACTACCATATTTTGGAAAACTTAATGAGGTAGTTCAGTTGCTCTTCTCATGCATTCATAAGGATTACATCCACTCCACAGGGCATGACATAAATATCAGTCTGGAGAGGGTAAGCAAGGTTATAGGACCCCAATGCTCAGGGGTTAATGTATTGAATGACTTGGTAGATATGAAGGTAATCTCCAAAATTAGGGACATGTAATGCACATCAAAAAACTATAAGATCTTGCTTTTAGAGTTGTAGCATGGGTCATTTCCACCAAGGTCAGAGGGATCAACTAATGGAAGGAGGTAGATATGGCCCACCTAAGATAGCTGAAGATATAGAGAAGGTGCATAAAATACCTAAGTTTAGGTTTCCTTGGGGGGACATCTTGTTAGTATTATTTTTTGATGAAATCAGTGTGTCGAATTATAGTTTAGGATATTTGAAGTGGGTGTATCCCCCCACTCACAAATCCCCCATCGAGCGCTAATTTTTTTTCACGTGCCCTTAACACACATTCCAACATATAAGTTAAAGATGAAGTACTAGTTTGATGGAATGAAGGTGGCCCTCAGGAATAAATGGTGCATTCCCAAGAATTTACCCTCCTAATCAAAGGATCAAACATAATTCATTGTGAAGCAACACTTTTCCCTGACACGTATTCACATGAATCCTTTGGGAGAGCTCTCAGCATGGCCTAAGCTATCTACACCTTCTCTACATGCTACTTCATTGATTCTATAAATAGAATTTAGGATGCACCACCGATCAATATACCAGCAGAATGGATCGATGTAAAGCACCATACCCTCTAGAAGATGTTTGTTTACCCTAACAAGAAGGTCTATATGGAGAGAGGAGAAACAAGCATGACTAGTATCAAGATGAATAATATCCTAATTGGATAATAGGTACATAAAATATTTTATATGTTACGACCCAACCTGCATCCTCAAGATGGGGAACCCAAGGAGAGGATCCCCAATGTATAATTAAAGAAGAGGCCATCCAAGCAAGCACTAACACAAGTTTCCAGTAAGGCCCCTAAAAGTAGTAGAGGATAGTGGAGGTGTAGCCCTTCAAGCTAGTGCATCATCTACCACAACCACCAACCCATAATTCACCTTCACCTCATCCTTTATCTTCATCTCCATCTCATAGTTTTTCATCGCCTATGTCACCCCCATCCTCTCCACCTCAACCATCTCCTTACCCAATTCCTCCACTTTCTCCACCACCTTCACCTCCACTTTCTCCAAGGAATATTGTTGGGTCAACACCTCATCCCCTTCTAGGACAAGCACCCCAAAAGGACACCTCCCAAGAGCAAATACATAATTTGGAATCTGATCTAGGAAGACTCCATCCCTAGTGTGAGACATCTTGATTATTGATCAAGTTTATATTGAAGAGATGGGAATGGATGGGATGGATATTGAAAGCCAACAAGAACTTGAGAGAGACTCAGAAAAGGGGAAGGGGCCAATTGAGGGGGGACCAGAATAGAAAGAGCCATCTAATCTGCATGAACGATACCAGTTTGGTGTAGATGACTAGAAACTCTATCTTTAGAAGCATAAACAAGTCACTAGAACATATAACAAAAATTAAGATATAGGTGTCAACTAATGACACAACACATCTAGTGAAAGGTAGAATCCATGATTGACAGTCAAAAATCCCTTGATTGATTACCTATAATCTTACACATCATTGCACACATAAAATTATTCAATCTTTAGACAATATTATGGATTATATAACAACTTAGTCTTGTACACTTTGTAAACTCAAAACTTGGTTATTCCTCTTAGTTTCAAGCCTTTCCCATTTTCAAAATCCTTGCATTGTGGCCTAAGAAATAAGGAATCAATTGTCCTTCTTGTTAGAGATGTATAATGAGGAACCTTAGTTTGACATTCCATTGGATTATATTTTTTCTAGCCCAAATGCCCCAGGTCTGCCAGACCTTATGAAGTTTGATCTATGACTCTTCCCATTAATGACTAGTGCCACATTTTTGAAACTTGCCATGGAAGTTATATACCAAAATATTTTTCCAGAGTTAGACACGTGCATGGATAAAATAAAATATAGCGGGATCGTAGAAATTTATAATAAAGTGTATGCTAAAAAATAGGTGCTAGCTGAAGAAGTGGCCTCTTTGAAGAAACAACTTCAAGAGACCACTGAGGCTAAGGTAAGGGTATTAATCCTTTACAAAACAATTTTAAAAAAAGAGCTGGTACTATAAAATAACATAGCATTAGATGGGGATTCCATAGGGAAGTTAGAAACATTGGTTGAGTTATTGCTCAAAAAAAATGAGTGCCCCATGCCCAGAGATGAATCCAAGGAACTTTTGGAGCAATTCAACACTGTAGCAGATATCTACCATAGTACTTTGGAAATATTCAGGTAAGTTATCCCAATTTTAGATGATATTTTTGCACACATGGCATGCCCAAATAAATTAATAAAGGCCCAGCTCAATGAGGAAGAGGTCTTGAGGTAGCAAGCGATTGATGCAACTCTATTAATAAAAGACCATGCCAAGCATGTGAAGGCATTTAAGGATGTGTAAATGATGGTAGACACTATTAATAACCATCATCAATAGATAAATGTTAGTTTTGCCATGTAATGAGGATAGGTTGACAAGGAGGTCTCCAAATTAGAAGACATCAAAAAAGAAGCTATCATAGCCCTAGAGGAATAGGTAAATAAGATTGAGACTCCAATTTATCTTAAGGAGTTGAAAGTAGTAAAGGAGGCCATTGAAAAAAAAACTTCTAAAGTTCTCAATGCCTTATCCCATTGGGATGAGCTAAGGAAATAACTTGAGTAGAAAGGGCCTGAGTTCCTTGAGAATGCATCAACAACTTAGTCCAAGATGAACTAATAGCTTAGTGTGGGGTGATGTTGGAACCTCAATTTTGACCAAGAATTTGTTCCAATTTTGACGCACAATGTGGAAGGACCATTATCCATTTTTATACAAGTACCAACATGGTGTGGGAGAACCATGGCATGAGAGGATCATGGCGTGAAACTAACAATGCAAGAGTTGAAGGCCACCGAAGGACATTGGCATGGAAGGCCCAACACGAGAGGACCCAGTCAAGAGAAAATGTGGCATGAAGAACATAAGAAAAAATGACTTGAAACAAGAAGTGAAATACTAGGGGATCTTGAGGAAGGTGGAGTGTGAAGAAGGCGGGAGTAGTTAGAAAGCATAAATCAAGCAGGACACCTTGACCCCACCAATTAGAGGCCTTATACCAGTTTGTAAAGAACATAACACTTGGATATGAATATATTATATAGATCAAACATTTAGGGGTGTAGAGCCCAAAGTCTATAGGAATAATTAATTTTAAAAGCCATGACTCAATCTGTTGAGAGTCCGTCTGCCATATATCTAATTTGAGTTGGGAATGTGACACTTGGATAGGGAAAAACAAGTATAAAAACCCTTATTGTAAGCATTCAAAAGGGGAATGGAACGAGGAACCTTTGAAGAGATGAGAAGTATTGTCTCGTAATAAAAAATTAATTAATAAGAATTCAATGTTTATCATGCAGTACTTTGAGCAATGGATTGTGAACTATGTTAAATATTGAAATGTGTTAATTAATTAAAAGTCATGAGTTCTTTCTTTCATATTTAGCTAGTGATGGTAGCATAATATTTTAAGAAATAATAGTAGGATATTTGTTTTAAAAGAAATGAGTAAATACACCACATGTTTCAAAGTATTTGGGAACTGATCTTTTGTTGTACACTTCAAGTGAGTGTGTGAGACTCATCTTTCACGTGATAGGGATAACACGCTAGCCTGTTGGGAAGAGGATTCAACATTGATGTAAAGAGAAAACCTAACAAGGAGAAGATAATAAATTTATGAGTGTATAATGACTTGAACCAATCATGTTTCCACCTTATCAGGTCAAGGCACATGTGTCAATGGATTTTAGGTAGTTTTAATAAGTTAAGTAGACTCCTCATCAATAAAATAGTTTCAAGAAGGACATGAAGTGTCCTTATGCCAAATCAAAGAAGATTTCATGTTTTAGATGGAAACTTGTCCAAGATAACCTCATGATATATTCTCTAACTCCTCTTACATTTTACTAGTCTTTAAGACTTAACACTTTACAGGTGATTCTTCAATGTCACTCTTTCTCTCTCTTTTTCCATTGCACTGTATATTCAGGCCATTTTGGCATTGTAGTCTATCCATAATTGGTATGGTCAAACCATGCTAGTTTGACATATTATTTTGAATTTGAATAAAGTTTTCTCAAGCTGATTTAGTCTTTTAAATTCTTTCCTAAGTATGTCAAGTAGTCTATTTGGATGACAAGTGATGATTGTCTCTCCTTGCTTCCATTCTAATCTTGTATGCATTATGTTAGTAATACTTCTTCTAATAGGTCTCATGAAGTGTAATTATTTGTTAGGTGTTTTTTAAGTGTGAAGAGAGATTAGTAGTATTTGAGATTAGACCTCCTATTCATCCACCTCTAGAAATTCATAGTAATTTGTCTCCATCTAAAAACACTTATGCTAGAAGAATCTTGAGTTGAGATTAATTTTAGCAATCTACCTTCATAGTGCAAGTTTCAAGTATGTTTTTGGAGATATCCTTGGTGTATCACCTCCAATAGTGTAGGTTACTTTTATGTTAAATTCTTACCTTTTCACCTCTAATAATGATTACCCTAGTGTAGTGTGTGAGCTTAAACAATTATATCAAGGGAGCTAGCTCATAATCTAGAGATCTATCTCTTTTAGAAATCTACATATACTTAGAGATATTTTGATGTTATCCTACATTTGAGAATGTTTGATTGACTTGTCTAGGGTATAAATTTGGGTTATAATAGTTATGTCACACTTGATGGGACATTTAGTCCAAGAAGGTTGTTCAAGGTGGATATTGGTCTTGACAACAAGAGGTTGTAATAGTCTACTTCCTGCAGTATCTAGCGACTCCAATAATTAACTCTAGGTGGTAGACTAGTGCATTATTTCATGCCTAAGGTAAGCACAATATCTCATACTAAAGGCATTCCTTTTGATTTATAATAGCTTCCTTACTATTTAGTCAAATCATATAGATTTCCTAACACCCATCCTTACCCAAGAAGATCATACCTTGCTCATAGACCTATAAGAAAGTTTTTGATTGGCCCATTCTTTCAAGATCATAAAGACATCATAGAAAATAACCTACCTTTTGTTGATTTTATTTGATATACTCCTCTAATACATGCCCATTATGATGACATTCCCATATCTTCCCTCAAAAGTGTTCCCTCATACACATGTGAGACTACCATTACCCCTATTGAACACATTAAAAATGTTGCCAACTTCTACATTATACATCACATCATTGAGGAGAACATAAAAATTAGGTTGTTGGTTGTCTCTTTCAAAAGGAAATCTCTTGATTGGTATGGTACTTTGTCTCTTGAATCGATCACCACATGGGATGAGTTGGGTGATTCTTTGAGGATAAAGTTTGAGGACAAGAGTGATAACTTGTCATTAATTGAGTAGCTGACTAACATAAGGAGAGCACCTTAAGAAGCTATTCAATACTTTATCACAAGGTTTCAAAAGACATGGGATAAGATCTCAATCTTGGCAAGACCTACTGCACATCATGTTTTCCTTTATTATCTTAAGGCTTTTGATAATGATATTGCTATGATGGTATAATCTATGGGAGGTAACACATTGTCTAATGCATATGAAGTGTCCATTAGGGCTAAGAATTATTTGACTCAAGATGGGAATCTTACTCCAAGACCTCCTATGCATTTATTCCTTGATTTGAAAACTCTTACACCTGTTGTTGCTCCTATTCTTTTACTAAAACATAAGCTAATTACCCCTAGTCAATCAAGTAAGTCTAATGAGGAAAAAAGAATGAAGGCTCTTTAATAAGAGATCTTCGGTCTCAAGAGGATCATACAATAGTAGAAATTGATACCTTTCTAAATCCACTATCAACACAATCAATCCTATCCAAATTATCAAGGTAATAAACCACCCGTTCAAGGTCATCTTCAAGGTCAAGGATAACTAGTTCACGCAAAAGCATATAATTATTATAATCCCAATGCTCCCTCCACCTCAAAAGCATTAGTGTCTACTCAAAACAACCTTGATTAAGAGCATGAGGGTCAAACTTTTTGTGATCAACCTCATTATCCCTCTACCTATGCCAATGAGTCCTTCAATCAAGATTTCATGATAAATTTGGGAACAATGCCAGCTATGACTCAAGATGAGGTACCTAATGGAGGAGAGAAAAATGGAAAGATTACTCAAATGGGGTATAATTTAGTCAATTGGTAGCAAGATGACTCATGTATTATGAATTACCAAGGTAAATCAAGCAAAGACTCAAGTCCTATAGCTGCAAACACAAGGGCAAAGAGAAAGGTAGTTGAAGAGGTTTAAGGGGATGGTAATGGTTCATTAATGAGATTTAAAATATCTCACTGGTAAGGTATGTCTAATGTAGTCCCAAATGCACAAGTAAATTAAAAAAATTAGAATGCTAAGACTTCTTTCACACCTCAAAATTGTCAGGTCATAGGTAGCACTATTCCTACTAGTGGACAAGTTAAGGTTAGCAGCTCTTTCAATAACATTGTAGAGCAAATATAGAAGGCTCATGTGAATGTATCAATGTGGGATAAACTTGCAATACCTAGACAAGTTGACTTGTTCTAAGAAGAGTTGTCCAAGCTTATCAATGTGGGATACACTTGCAATACCTAGACAAGCAGACCTATTCCAAGAAGAGTTGTCCAAGCTTAGTTTGGAAACTAATAAGCCTAGTGAGAAAGAGGTAGCCTTGATAAATACATTGAATCATAGTGAGGGATAGCCAAACAAAGTTGAGAAAGTAGATAAACCCCCTCCATTCTATCTCTCTATCATCATTGGAAATTATTTGGTCCATAATTGCTTGATTTATAGTGGAGCTAGTACTTAAATTGTGCCCAAACAAGTAGCTAATAAATTTAATTTGAAGTATGAGCCTCATTTTAAGGGAATGTTACAACTAGATGGATCAGATACCAAGACAAGTGGCATAATCAAAGGTTTGCAACTTGTTATTCATGCTTGTCTTACTTTCATTATTCCTCAAGATATTATGGTTATGGATGTGCCACATCACTTTACCCTTTATTTGTCAAGATATTTTAATACTAATATTGGAGGATACTTGAATTCAAATTGGTCTTATGTGGCATTTACGACTAGGTATGGTGTTAAAGTGTCAATCAAATATGAACCTCTATCTCAATTCCATGTAGATCCATATGTGCCTCATACAAATAACATGAATTTAAATATCAACGATGAAGAAGATAATCCAAGTGATCAAGAACCTATAACACTTCTTGATGGCATAGTTGACTTATATCTTGATGAATGAATAGTTGAGAATTATGGATTTGAAGAAACTAGTCTTGGTACATACATCCTACATGAAGAATGTGATGGATCTCTTGAGGCAAATTTTAATGACATTCTAGGATAGGTTGCATGGAGAAAATACCTTTTGCACATGAATGACGATGTTAGTATCCCAGATGTAACAAAGCATGACAGTCCTAGTGAGCATTCAATTATAATTTCCAAATTAGATAATTTTCATGAGCATAAACCTCAATAAAATGTGGATGATATGTGGCAACAATTTAATGCCATAGTGCAGGAGTTTAAAGAAGTAAACAGGTATGCAACTCTTCAAAAGGAATATAGACCTGATGATGAGGTCAATAAGGTACCTAATGAGCACAAAGAAGAGATTTGAGTCCCTACAAAGCATAAAACAACTTTGGTAGACCATGAAATTTTTGGTAAAAAATAACACAACCTTGATGATCCCCAATAATAAACATATCTTGATTCAAATATGTTTGAAGTTGGGAAGGGTTTCATGATTCCCAATGATCAGATTGAGAAGTGGCAAGTGGACATGAAAAAGGTCAAGCAAGTTACAAATATAAAAAAAGTCTAGAATATCTATATGGAATGTTCATTAGAGCTCCAAGTGATAAATTTATAGTTAGTAGAAACTTTAACAATGGTAATGATGCAGAAAAAATAGGCCAACCTTCTAGAGGCAATAACTTTTGACTTGTAACTTTGTTTAAGCTATTCCATGCATCAAAATGGCCATATCAAAAAGTTTGATTCTACACTAAGATGTTCTATCCACTCAAATTTGATTTTGATATTTCTTGGTGACCAAACGTAATCATTTAAAGATCTGAAATTAATGTTTAATGATTTTGTTTTAGAATTTTCTATTTTTAGAAATTGTATATTTTTAGAACCAAATGTCAAATTCAGTTGAATTTTGTCTTATAGGCTAATTTTAATATTTAGGTTATTTTAGGAAAATTTTAGAACGTGTGCGCTTACATGCGAACCTTATTATAAATAGCGGCAACTAAAAATAGACATTTTTATTTTAGATTTTATATTTTTTGAATTTTTGCATGTCAACTCTAAATTTTGAGTTGAGACTTATTTAATCATGATTTATGTTTGTAATTAGTTCAATTCATTCAATACGAATCAATTTTAAGTTATTATCTCAAATCTTGGCTTATTGGTAATTTTATTTATCTTGATAGTTTTCAATTTCATTATCTAGTATTAGAGCAAGTTCAAATCTTGGAGGAGTAAAAAATGGTAAGAAGATGAGGAGGTGTTACACAAATGAACTAGACTATACAAGAGTTGTAGAGGAAAGTTCAAAAATTAACAGAGGTTATCACCAATCAATAGAGAAGACAAGGTAGTGATGAGGAAGACACATAACATGATGAAGAAGTTTAGCAACAAGAAGAAGAGCAAGAAAAGCCACCATCAATGGAAAAGAGGATGGTTTGGGATTTAGAAGGAAGAAATGAAGGTAGTTTAAAATTAGAGGAGTTGATAGATTAGATGAATATCATGGAGAAGTTCTTTGAGTGGAAGACTATGAGAGAAGATAAGAAGGTAAAGTTTGCATGCATGAAATTAAAAGGTCATGCAATGATTTGGTGGGATCACCTCCAAAAAGAGAGATATATAAAAGGTAAAGAGAAGATTAATTTGTATAAAAATATGGAGAAGAAGCCGAGGTAAAATTTTCTTCCTATGGATTGTGTGCAAACCCTATATAGAAGATTTCAGAATCTGAGGCAAAAAGATCACAGTGTATAAGAGTATACAGATGAATTTTATAAGCTTTCAATATGAGTAGAGCATGATGAAATAGAATAGTAGATGGCTGAAAGTTATGTCAATGGTTTAAAAAAAATTATTCAATATGAATTAAGCATGCATAGAATACTTTGCATGGAGGAGGCTTATCAATTAGATTTGAAGGTAGAAGAAAAAAAAAATAGATAGAATTTTAGAAGAACGTCTCTTGGTCCAAAAAGAGGTAGATCCCTTCCAAATAGGGGATGAGGTGGATTTAATACCACCAGAGGTGGGTCTAATACCATTAGAGGTGAATCATCACATGGTGTAGAAAGGTAAGATGACAATAGATAAGGGTTTCAATACCAACAAAGAGGAAGAAGATTTTAGAGAGGATGAGGTTATGATGGTGTTAGAGGATGGTTTCTGAATCAACGTAGATTTTATGTATATTATAGATGTGGAGAAGAAGGGCATAGATAATTGGAGTGTCCACACTATCAAGATCAAGAAAGGAGGGAAGAAGATTGCCCAAGATTGAATCTAGTTGAGGTTGAGATAGAAGAGCAAAATATTGAAGTTGCACTAGTAGATGTTAGAGAGAATCTCATGATAAGAAGAACCATGATCGCTCCAAGGAAGGAACAAGTGTAGAATAAAGAAGGTGGTGATGCATGGCTATGATCGAATATATTTTTTGAACAAGATGTACTTTAGGTGGAAAGGTATGCAAAGTAATTATAGATGGTGGTAGTTGTAAAAATATGGTTTCTAAAGAAACGATTGAGAAACTAAATCTAAAATGTGAAAAGCATTCTAATCCTTATCAGATTTCATGGTTTAAGAAAGGGAATGAAGTTATAGTAGATAAAAGGTGATTAATCAAATTTTCTATAGGAAAGAGTTATAATGTTGAAATATTTTGTGATATTATTATGATAGATGCATGTCATGTGTTATTGGGAAGACCATGGTAATTTGACAAGAAAGAAAGTAATTCATGATGGAAAAAAGAACACGTACACTTTTTGAAAAGGTGGTACAAAGGTATTTGTGTTACCTTTTAAAGAAGAAGAGAAGATAGAAAGCATGCTCTCTACTAAAGAATTTATCCAAGATATGAAGGTAGTAGGTTGTTGTTATGCATTAGTAGCAAAGAATGAAGAAACAAAAATGGTGCCAATACCAATAAAAGTAACAAAAGTGTTGAAAGAATATATAGATGTTATGCCTGATGAGTTACCAGATGGTTTACCACCGAAAAGAGATATACAACATCACATTGATTTGATTCCAAGATCATCTCTACCCAATCAAACAACTTATAGGAAGAGTCCAATAGAACATGCATAATTAAATAAATAGGTTATTGAATTGCTAAGGAAGAAGGTAATAAGGGAGAGTATGAGTTCTTGTACAACACCATACTTGATAACTCTAAAGAAAGATGGAGAATGGAGAATGTGTGTGGATATTAGATCAATTAATAAAATTACAATAAAGTATAAGTTTCATATACCTTGTTTAGATGATATGCTGGATGTGCTTATAGGAGCAAAATATTTTATTAAGATTGATCTAAGGAGTGGTTATTATCAGATTTTAATTTGTGAAGGAGATGAGTGGAAAACTACATTCAAGACTAGGGATGGCTTATATGAGTGGATGGTGATGCCATTCCAATTATCTAATGCCCCTAACACATTTATGAGGGTGATGAAAATATTTCTATGAGAATATATTGGTAAGTTTACGATTGTTTATTTTGATGATATTTTGATATTCAGTAAGACTAAATAAGAACACTTACAACATTTGAGAATGGTAATAGATTTGTTAATAAAGGATAAGTTGTATGTAAATTTGAAAAAGTACAATGTTATGCAGGATAGTTTGGTATTTTGGGGATTTGTAGTTTCAGTAGATGGTGTGAAAATGGATGAAGAAACAATTGTTGAGTGGCATATTCCAATAAGCATTACAGAAGTAACAAGTTTCCATGGTTTAGCAACTTTTTACAAAAAAAATTTAGTAGTATTGTAGCACCAATAACAAATTGCATGAGAGGAAATTTTTTTGCATGGACTAGAGCAGCCACAGAAAGTTTTGAAATTTTGAAGAAGAAGATTACAAAAAGACCAATTTTAGCATTACCATATTTTAACAAAGTTTTTGAGGTTGATTGTGATGCTTCGTTTGTAGGAATAGGTGTTATGTTGAGTCAAGAAGGAAAGCCAATAGAATATTTCAGTGAGAAATTGAATGAGGTAAGAACAAAGTATTCTATTTATGATGTTGAAGTTTATGAAATTATATATATGACTAACACTAGTATGTTCTGGATTCTTTTAGAATTTGTTGCTATTTTTAAGAGATATGATCTTGAAGCTTAAATATTGAATTTTTTTTATAACTATTATATTGCATTTTATATCGTGATGATTTGATCTTATTTGATTGAATAGAAGCACCATCAAGAGGAAGAGTGAGAGAGTAAGGAAAACACTCTTCTTTTAGATTAAGAGATTTATTGGCCTTTAATATCATGTTAGTGTGTAAAGGAATAACACTTGTTGCTGAAATATGAGATGTAACATTATGAGTACTAAAATCATCTTGTTCACATATTTTACTTTGTATTTAGGAGAATGAGAAATTTCATTACAAGATATATGCATTTTTTCATCACTAGGAGAGGAAAGTGAAGAACTCTCTAGATTAGGATTAGGAGAAACATGTTAATCATCACTATAGACATAATCATCATTACACCAATCCTTATCATATTCACTTTAGTTATCATGTTGATCATTGATACAAAGAGAAGAGGGAGAAACTCTCTTGTTTTCCATTATTGGTGACAAGAGGGTAAGAGGAGAACTATGACATGTAGGTGCACTAGCTATGGGATATAGAGAATGGAAGATGGTCTCGTCACTAATAGGATTTGATTGATTCTCATGGAAAGAAGAGAAGGAATATTATTCATATATAACACCATCATTAGGACTCATAGGTGCGATCTAAGAGAGGTTAGATAGTCAGAATTAGGAGGCTCTTTACTTGGTATAGTAGTTTCTAATGAAGGGGGTGAGGAAAAAGCGTGATTGGAATATAAGTACACATCTCTAGGGGAATATAAAGATGAACTATAAGTGTGATCAAATAAGAATCAAAAGAGAAACCAAAAGGGGCATCTAAAGGATGCACCAAAGATAAATCTAGAGGTGTATTTAAAGAGGACTCTAAAGTAGAATTCAAAGAGGAATTTATAGGGGTGATCAAAGGGAAATCTAAGATAGAATATAAAAATGTATAAATTGATGTGATTACAAGGAAAACCAAAGAAGAAGATAAAAAATAACCCAAAGTGGAATCTTTAACCTTTATACTAAAAGATAAATACAAAGAATTAACCGAGAAGGGGTCTAGAGGATACTTTAAAGAGGAATCTATGGATGAAGTAAAATGTGCCACTTCCTCCTTTGGGATAAAGATACAATGCAATAATTCATAATAAAATGGTTTATATGTATCCATGCTATCAATATAAAAATCATACATATAATAATCTTCCATAAGTATTTCCTTATTTATGTTTTTCCATTCAAATTTATCATAAATAAGAGGCATAACATAAGTAGAAAATAATTCATCAAGGGGATAAATACTACTAGAATATCTAATATGAATATCTATGAGATATACTATACAATGAATTTAAATACAATGACTACAATAAAGATAATTATAAAAACTAATAATTAATCTAGCATGTATACAAGAACTAATCAATAAGCATACAATGCAAGAAAAATTCAAAGTATGACAGGTAATCTAGGAAAGGGTCTTGAATGATTTATAGGCTCTTGGATATATTTGTTCAACTATTGATTAATGCCATCTTAATATTTTAGATCATTAAATATAGAGGTAAAACCATTCCTATAAACCAATAACGCTAGTTTTGAGAGTAAGTTGAGAGTAACTTTCTTGGGTGATACGCTCATCCCAAGTGTACCACAAATCTGATGGATAAAAAGGTTTCCTATTGGTGTAAACAAGGGATCCTAGGTGTTTCCAGTATATTATGAGGTAAGTAAAAATTAAATCTTGTATTTAACTTTGTACCATGGCTACGAGTACTATATTAAAACCCCTTACACTATGATGTTTGTAAACAAAAAATTACGTAGCCCTTCATGACAATAGCTAAGTAGTTTTAAAATCATCAAAACATAGTTTCTAAAACAAATAATAGTAAATAAAAAATAAATTGAAAAGAAAAAGTGAAATATTTTTTAATATGAAAATAACAAATTCAACCCAAAGGCAAAAGAAATAGCCTCTATGTCAGTATTTATCTAAGGTGAAAAGATAAACTTTTTCAGTGTCAAATTACTCCAAGGTCATAAAAATTGAATCATTATGTTATGGATATTATCCAAGGTTAAGGATTGTATTCTTTTAGTGTTAGGAATATATAGATTAAACTTAAGCCCTAAGATAAAAATCAACAAGCAATAAATAATATTTTAATTAAAATGTGGGTTTACCAAAATGTTTACACTAGAATTATTTGGAATAAATAATTAACTCTAATTAGAAATGTAAAATATTGAAATGTGATATAGGAAATTAAATATTATATAATACAATAAATACAAAAATCTATAGATCTGAAGTTGTAAATTGCTAAAAATAGAAACTAGGGCTTAGGTTAGAGAATTATCCTTCCAAATTGATTTATTTTACATTGTGTTATCTTTCGATTAACTGTAGTTGTCTATAAGAACCTACAAATACATATGCATCAAAAAACATAGATCCTCTATTTACTATGACAAAGTCATATAAGGTGGACAAGGTTGTAGTGCATCATTGTCTGATATTACAAATTTGTCTAAAAAAATGTGTAGTGGATCTAAAAAATTAGGCTTGTATGCCCCCATCTGTAAATGAATTATTTTTAGGCAAAGCTCAATTTGATGAAAAAAATACTTGTAAAGTTGATGCCCTAGTATTTCACAAGCACACAAGAGAGATCAAATTTAAAATGAGGAATTGGGATATGGCCGAGCTATCCTAAAAAAACTCCTTATTGATTAAGGGTTGCATACATAGTCTAAGTGGACCTCAAGTCGATGTAGTTCTCCTATTAGGGAAGATCATTTGAATATAACTAGGAATATTTGGTAATAATAATTGGCAAATGATGACCTTAACATGTAATAAAATAATTTTAGGTTTGGCTAGAGATTTTGGTATTGCAACCAAATTAAAATAATAACATTTATTTAGAAGATATAAGTTTTTTATTAATGAGAGCTACTAAGAGAACCAAGGTTTCAAGTGCGAGCCTTGATGTGGTTTTATAGGTGAATCTTTCAAATGATTCCAATAACTAACCTATTGGTTTATGCATGAGAGCCATTATGAAGTGTAATTTTAAAATGATAATCATTAGAGCACTATAGATAAGGATGCACTATAGGTTAAGGACATAGTTTTTCCTTGTTTGATAGTGTGCTCTTGCCCAAAAGGGACATGGATTCTGAAACCAAAATGATAGTGAAATATGTACTAAATATGGATAGAATAGGAAAATCTTGGAGATATACATAGTAATTACAAGAATTTGAAGACTTCATTAGAGATTATGGGCATATCAGAATAATTGATTGACCAAACAAAATAAAAATATGAATGACAAACATTTTCAAATATTTATTATTTAAATTTTAGTATCTACACACCCTATGCAATGTCATCTCTATAATACCAAAAATATCCTTCAGATAAAACAATGACATTGTATTCTAACAAATTTTATCTATAATAATAAGTGTCACAAGGTGGCTATAGTACCTGGCCCAACCCACCGAATCCATCACTAGCATGAAAAACACTTGCAATAGCCCAAACTCTAATTACTCATGGCATTTTCACCATCGAATCTACCATTACCACCTCTACCAACACTGCTACAATAGCATGAATGCACTACAAGTCACATAGTTGATAAAATAACTAGCTATTTTTGTAGGGCATATACGTGTTAACCAACATTTCTATTATTTGTTCTAATGTGCATTCTCTTACAGTTCTCCAAAATTTGCAATGGAGTAAATACAAGAAAAATATATTCAAATCAATAATAATGTGAAGAATAATAAGCATAGTCAAGATTTTACAAGTATTGCATAGACATTAAATAGATAGAATGAATCTGCTAATAAAGGAATACATTCAAAAGCATTTATGACCATAACATTGTAGCCATGTATACCATAAGTTAAGA